>JAVDOI010000001.1:365000-422500 GCA_032191485.1 Leptoclinus maculatus
GCTTTCAGCACGTTACTGCCTTAGAGATGCATTTTCACTTTTTATGCTCTTAAAAGACGTTTAAGGATGAGAGGAGGCCAAAAGTGGATTTTGTGAAAGTAAACATAGTTTCAAAGATTTTCTTCAAAAAAGTGACTCAGGACAGTTGATTTCACAGTTTCATGGTGTTTTCTTTAGAACCTGCTGCTTTCAGCACTTTACTGCCTTAGATATGCATTTTCACTTGTTATGCTCTTAAAAGACGTTTCAGGCTGAGAGGAGGCCAAAAGTGGATTTTGTGAAAGTAAACATGTTTCAAAGATTTTCTTCAAAACAGTGACTCAGGACAGTTGATTTCACAGTTTCATGTCATTTCCATGAATATCTGCTGCTTTCAGCACTTTACTAACTTAGACATGCATTTTCACTTTTTATGCTCTTAAAAGACGTTTCAGGCTGAGAGGAGGCCAAAAGTGGATTTTGTGAAAGTAAACATAGTTTCAAAGATTTTCTTCAAAAAAGTGACTCAGGACAGTTGATTTCACAGTTTCATGGTGTTTTCATTAGAACCTGCTGCTTTCAGCACTTTACTGCCTTAGACATGCATTTTCACTTTTTATGCTCTTAAAAGACGTTTCAGGATGAGAGGAGGCCAAAAGTGGATTTTGTGAAAGTAAACATGTTTCAAAGATTTTCTTCAAAACAGTGACTCAGGACAGTTGATTTCACAGTTTCATGTCATTTCCATGAATATCTGCTGCTTTCAGCACTTTACTGCCTTAGAGATGCATTTTCACTTTTTATGCTCTTAAAAGACGTTTCAGGCTGAGAGGAGGCCAAAAGTGGATTTTGTGAAAGTAAACATAGTTTCAAAGATTTTCTTCAAAAAAGTGGCTCAGGACAGTTGATTTCACAGTTTCATGTAATTTTCATGAATATCTGCTGCTTTCAGCACTTTGCTGACTTAGAGATGCATTTTCACTTTTTATGCTCTTAAAAGACGTTTCAGGCTGAGAGGAGGCCAAAAGTGGATTTTGTGAAAGTAAACATAGTTTCAAAGATTTTCTTCAAAAAAGTGACTCAGGACAGTTGATTTCACAGTTTCATGGTGTTTTCATTAGAACCTGCTGCTTTCAGCACTTTACTGCCTTAGACATGCATTTTCACTTTTTATGCTCTTTAAAGACGTTTCAGGATGAGAGGAGGCCAAAAGTGGATTTTGGGAAAGTAAACGTAGTTTCAAAGATTTTATTCAAAAAAGTGACTCAGGACAGTTGATTTCACAAGTTTCATGTCATTTTCATGAATATCTTCTGCTTTCAGCACTTTACTGCCTTAGAGATGCATTTTCACTTTTTATACTCTTAAAAGACGTTTCAGGCTCAGAGGAGGCCAAAAGTGGATTTTGTGAAAGTAAACATAGTTTCAAAGATTTTCTTCAAAAAAGTGACTCAGGACAGTTGATTTCACAGTTTCATGGTGTTTTCATTAAACTTGCTGCTTTCAGCACTTTACTGCCTTAAACATGCATTTTCACTTTTTATGCTCTTAAAAGACGTTTCAGGCTGAGAGGAGGCCAAAAGTGGATTTTGTGAAAGTAAACATAGTTTCAAAGATTTTCTTCAAAAAAGTGACTCAGGACAGTTGATTTCACAGTTTCATGTCATTTCCATGAATATCTGCTGCTTACAGCACGTTACTGCCTTAGAGATGCATTTTCACTTTTTATGCTCTTAAAAGACGTTTCAGGCTGAGAGGAGGCCAAAAGTGGATTTTGTGAAAGTAAACATAGTTTCAAAGATTTTCTTCAAAAAAGTGGCTCAGGACAGTTGATTTCACAGTTTCATGTAATTTTCATGAATATCTGCTGCTTTCAGCACTTTGCTGACTTAGAGATGCATTTTCACTTTTTATGCTCTTAAAAGACGTTTCAGGCTGAGAGGAGGCCAAAAGTGGATTTTGTGAAAGTAAACATAGTTTCAAAGATTTTCTTCAAAAAAGTGACTCAGGACAGTTGATTTCACAGTTTCATGGTGTTTTCATTAGAACCTGCTGCTTTCAGCACTTTACTGCCTTAGACATGCATTTTCACTTTTTATGCTCTTAAAAGACGTTTCAGGATGAGAGGAGGCCAAAAGTGGATTTTGTGAAAGTAAACATGTTTCAAAGATTTTCTTCAAAACAGTGACTCAGGACAGTTGATTTCACAGTTTCATGTCATTTCCATGAATATCTGCTGCTTTCAGCACTTTACTGCCTTAGAGATGCATTTTCACTTTTTATACTCTTAAAAGACGTTTCAGGCTCAGAGGAGGCCAAAAGTGGATTTTGTGAAAGTAAACATAGTTTCAAAGATTTTCTTCAAAAAAGTGACTCAGGACAGTTGATTTCACAGTTTCATGGTGTTTTCATTAGAACTTGCTGCTTTCAGCACTTTACTGCCTTAAACATGCATTTTCACTTTTTATGCTCTTAAAAGACGTTTCAGGCTGAGAGGAGGCCAAAAGTGGATTTTGTGAAAGTAAACATAGTTTCAAAGATTTTCTTCAAAAAAGTGACTCAGGACAGTTGATTTCACAGTTTCATGGTGTTTTCATTAGAACCTGCTGCTTTCAGCACTTTACTGCCTTAGATATGCATTTTCACTTTTTATGCTCTTAAAAGACGTTTCAGGCTGAGAGGAGGCCAAAAGTGGATTTTGTGTAAGTAAACATAGTTTCAAAGATTTTCTTCAAAAAAGTGGCTCAGGACAGTTGATTTCACAGTTTCATGTAATTTTCATGAATATCTGCTGCTTTCTTAGAGATGCATTTTCACTTTTTATGCTCTTAAAAGACGTTTCAGGCTGAGAGGAGGCCAAAAGTGGATTTTGTGAAAGTAAACATAGTTTCAAAGATTTTCTTCAAAAAAGTGACTCAGGACAGTTGATTTCACAGTTTCATGGTGTTTTCCATTAGAACCTGCTGCTTTCAGCACTTTACTGCCTTAGACATGCATTTTCACTTTTTATGCTCTTAAAAGACGTTTCAGGATGAGAGGAGACCAAAAGTGGATTTTGTGAAAGTAAACGTAGTTTCAAAGATTTTCTTCAAAAAAGTGGCTCAGGACAGTTGATTTCACAGTTTCATGTCATTTTCATGAATATCTGCTGCTTTCAGCACTTTACTGCCTTAGAGATGCATTTTCACTTTTTATACTCTTAAAAGACGTTTCAGGATGAGAGGAGGCCAAAAGTGGATTTTGTGAAAGTAAACATGTTTCAAAGATTTTCTTCAAAACAGTGACTCAGGACAGTTGATTTCACAGTTTCATGTCATTTCCATGAATATCTGCTGCTTTCAGCACTTTACTGCCTTAGAGATGCATTTTCACTTTTTATGCTCTTAAAAGACGTTTCAGGCTGAGAGGAGGCCAAAAGTGGATTTTGTGAAAGTAAACATAGTTTCAAAGATTTTCTTCAAAAAAGTGGCTCAGGACAGTTGATTTCACAGTTTCATGTAATTTTCATGAATATCTGCTGCTTTCAGCACTTTGCTGACTTAGAGATGCATTTTCACTTTTTATGCTCTTAAAAGACGTTTCAGGCTGAGAGGAGGCCAAAAGTGGATTTTGTGAAAGTAAACATAGTTTCAAAGATTTTCTTCAAAAAAGTGACTCAGGACAGTTGATTTCACAGTTTCATGGTGTTTTCATTAGAACTTGCTGCTTTCAGCACTTTACTGCCTTAAACATGCATTTTCACTTTTTATGCTCTTAAAAGACGTTTCAGGCTGAGAGGAGGCCAAAAGTGGATTTTGTGAAAGTAAACATAGTTTCAAAGATTTTCTTCAAAAAAGTGACTCAGGACAGTTGATTTCACAGTTTCATGTCATTTCCATGAATATCTGCTGCTTACAGCACGTTACTGCCTTAGAGATGCATTTTCACTTTTTATGCTCTTAAAAGACGTTTCAGGCTGAGAGGAGGCCAAAAGTGGATTTTGTGAAAGTAAACATAGTTTCAAAGATTTTCTTCAAAAAAGTGGCTCAGGACAGTTGATTTCACAGTTTCATGTAATTTTCATGAATATCTGCTGCTTTCAGCACTTTGCTGACTTAGAGATGCATTTTCACTTTTTATGCTCTTAAAAGACGTTTCAGGCTGAGAGGAGGCCAAAAGTGGATTTTGTGAAAGTAAACATAGTTTCAAAGATTTTCTTCAAAAAAGTGACTCAGGACAGTTGATTTCACAGTTTCATGGTGTTTTCATTAGAACCTGCTGCTTTCAGCACTTTACTGCCTTAGACATGCATTTTCACTTTTTATGCTCTTAAAAGACGTTTCAGGATGAGAGGAGGCCAAAAGTGGATTTTGTGAAAGTAAACATGTTTCAAAGATTTTCTTCAAAACAGTGACTCAGGACAGTTGATTTCACAGTTTCATGTCATTTCCATGAATATCTGCTGCTTTCAGCACTTTACTGCCTTAGATATGCATTTTCACTTTTTATGCTCTTAAAAGACGTTTCAGGCTGAGAGGAGGCCAAAAGTGGATTTTGTGTAAGTAAACATAGTTTCAAAGATTTTCTTCAAAAAAGTGGCTCAGGACAGTTGATTTCACAGTTTCATGTAATTTTCATGAATATCTGCTGCTTTCTTAGAGATGCATTTTCACTTTTTATGCTCTTAAAAGACGTTTCAGGCTGAGAGGAGGCCAAAAGTGGATTTTGTGAAAGTAAACATAGTTTCAAAGATTTTCTTCAAAAAAGTGACTCAGGACAGTTGATTTCACAGTTTCATGGTGTTTTCCATTAGAACCTGCTGCTTTCAGCACTTTACTGCCTTAGACATGCATTTTCACTTTTTATGCTCTTAAAAGACGTTTCAGGATGAGAGGAGACCAAAAGTGGATTTTGTGAAAGTAAACGTAGTTTCAAAGATTTTCTTCAAAAAAGTGGCTCAGGACAGTTGATTTCACAGTTTCATGTCATTTTCATGAATATCTGCTGCTTTCAGCACTTTACTGCCTTAGAGATGCATTTTCACTTTTTATACTCTTAAAAGACGTTTCAGGCTGAGAGGAGGCCAAAAGTGGATTTTGTGAAAGTAAACATGTTTCAAAGATTTTCTTCAAAAAAGTGACTCAGGACAGTTTGATTTCACAGTTTCATGTCATTTCCATGAATATCTGCTGCTTTCAGCACGTTACTGCCTTAGAGATACATTTTCACTTTTTATGCTCTTAAAAGACGTTTCAGGATGAGAGGAGGCCAAAAGTGGATTTTGTGAAAGTAAACATAGTTTCAAAGATTTTCTTCAAAAAAGTGACTCAGGACAGTTTATTTCACAGTTTCATGTCTTTTCCATGAATATCTGCTGCTTTCAGCACTTTGCTGACTTAGAGATGCATTTTCACTTTTTATGCTCTTAAAAGACGTTTTAGGCTGAGAGGAGGCCAAAAGTGGATTTTGTGAAAGTAAACATAGTTTCAAAGATTTTCTTCAAAAAAGTGACTCAGGACAGTTTATTTCACAGTTTCATGTCTTTTCCATGAATATCTAATGCTTTCAGCACTTTACTGCCTTAGAGATGCATTTTCACTTTTTATACTCTTAAAAGACGTTTCAGGCTGAGAGGAGGCCAAAAGTGGATTTTGTGAAAGTAAACATAGTTTCAAAGATTTTCTTCAAAAAAGTGACTCAGGACAGTTGATTTCACAGTTTCATGGTGTTTTCATTAGAACTTGCTGCTTTCAGCACTTTACTGCCTAAAACATGCATTTTCACTTTTTATGCTCTTAAAAGACGTTTCAGGCTGAGAGGAGGCCAAAAGTGGATTTTGTGAAAGTAAACATAGTTTCAAAGATTTTCTTCAAAAAAGTGACTCAGGACAGTTGATTTCACAGTTTCATGGTGTTTTCATTAGAACCTGCTGCTTTCAGCTCTTTACTGCCTTAGATATGCATTTTCACTTGTTATGCTCTTAAAAGACGTTTCAGGCTGAGAGGAGGCCAAACGAGGATTTTGTGAAAGTAAACATGTTTCAAAGATTTTCTTCAAAACAGTGACTCAGGACAGTTGATTTCACAGTTTCATGTCATTTCCATGAATATCTGCTGCTTTCAGCACTTTACTGCCTTAGACATGCATTTTCACTTTTTATGCTCTTAAAAGACGTTTCAGGCTGAGAAGGAGGCCAAAAGTGGATTTTGTGAAAGTAAACATAGTTTCAAAGATTTTCTTCAAAAAAGTGACTCAGGACAGTTGATTTCACAGTTTCATGTCATTTCCATGAATATCTGCTGCTTACAGCACGTTACTGCCTTAGAGATGCATTTTCACTTTTTATGCTCTTAAAAGACGTTTCAGGCTGAGAGGAGGCCAAAAGTGGATTTTGTGAAAGTAAACATAGTTTCAAAGATTTTCTTCAAAAAAGTGGCTCAGGACAGTTGATTTCACAGTTTCATGTAATTTTCATGAATATCTGCTGCTTTCAGCACTTTGCTGACTTAGAGATGCATTTTCACTTTTTATGCTCTTAAAAGACGTTTCAGGCTGAGAGGAGGCCAAAAGTGGATTTTGTGAAAGTAAACATAGTTTCAAAGATTTTCTTCAAAAAAGTGACTCAGGACAGTTGATTTCACAGTTTCATGGTGTTTTCATGAATATCTTCTGCTTTCAGCACTTTACTGCCTTAGAGATGCATTTTCACTTTTTATACTCTTAAAAGACGTTTCAGGCTGAGAGGAGGCCAAAAGTGGATTTTGTGAAAGTAAACATAGTTTCAAAGATTTTCTTCAAAAAAGTGACTCAGGACAGTTGATTTCACAGTTTCATGGTGTTTTCATTAGAACTTGCTGCTTTCAGCATTTTACTGCCTTAAACATGCATTTTCACTTTTTATGCTCTTAAAAGACGTTTCAGGCTGAGAGGAGGCCAAAAGTGGATTTTGTGAAAGTAAACATAGTTTCAAAGATTTTCTTCAAAAAAGTGACTCAGGACAGTTGATTTCACAGTTTCATGGTGTTTTCATTAGAACCTGCTGCTTTCAGCACTTTACTGCCTTAGATATGCATTTTCACTTTTTATGCTCTTAAAAGACGTTTCGGTAGCACTTTATAATAACTACACACTATAAAGCATTAGTTAAGCATGAGTAAACACTTAATTCATCATTTATAAAGCATTGTTCCTACATTAATAATTCATTAGTATGCAGTTCATAACAACAGTTATACATTTATTCTTGATTAATAAGCTTGTCTATTATGTGTTCTATTATTGTGTTTTCATACTTTATAAATGATGGATTCCCCATTTGTAAATGAAGTATTATATATTTTACAAACCAATTAAATATAGGGTTAACCCTAACCCTAACCCTAACCCCTAACCCCTAACCCTAACCCAACCCTAACCCTAACCCTAACCCTAACCCCTAACCCTAACCCTAACCCTAACCCAACCCTAACCCAACCCTAACCCTAACCCCTAACCCTAACCCTAACCCTAACTCTAACCCAACCCTAACCCTAACCCTAACCCTAACCCTAACCCCTAACCCTAACCCTAACCCAACCCCTAACCCTAAACCTAACCCAACCCTAACCCTAACCCTAACCCAACGCTAACCCTAACCCTAACTCTAACCCAACCCTAACCCTAACCCTAACCCTAACCCTAACCCTAGATGATTAATAAGATAATTTATAAAGTGTTAGTAAATGATTAATAACTTATTTAGATGTACATTATTCATGCATTTATACATATATAATGATTTAGATATGCACTAATGGTTAGGGACTATGTTAATATATGCTTTATAAATGCGTATTAATACTGCAAGTCATGATTAATTAATGATTTATTAAGGTAGTTAGTAGTCATTAGTAAAGTATTTTGTGTGAGCTCATCTAAAGTGAGGACTATTTATGCCTATAAAGCATTTATAAATGACATTGAAAGGCCAGCAGTGCCTCAAAACCCATAGTTTTTTAACAGAAAAGGCAAATAGACACAACACAAAGTGATCAAGAACATATCAATATTTATTGCAAGATGCAAACAATATACTGTTAAATACAAACCTCTCAGGCATTCATTCATGTAAGAAACAAACAGACATTCTCCTTCAGGCCACCTCATTCTGTCCCATTTCCGTTCTAATAAAGTTGTGAAATAAAGAAAGGGGGGTCAAATAAGCTCGGGGACAACATTCCAGCGAGGCAGTCTCGCGACTTTTACGCGCCGGGTCCTCGGCGTAGATCGGCATTTTTCGGAAAACTAAAGACTTCCTGGTAAATCTGTTAACGCCATTCGATTGGCCACACCAGACACGTGCGCACAGAGCAAAAAAAACGAAAATTGACCAACCAGGAGCTCTACAACGGCGCAATACACACCAGCTATTGCGCAATTCTCCCGTAGGTCGCCGGCCTGGAGAGGCTTTGGAGACGGTTCCATCTCTCCAAAATGATTTCTAACTGCTGTATGTGATAGATTGTGCATGTAGAAGGATAAAGGAAGTTAAATATATAGTTATTTAGGTTGTAAAAGTACAATGGAACAGCTGGAGAGGCTGTTTCTCAAATGACGACCTTTCGTGACCTCTCGTACGTTTATGTCTCTAATTCTGGCATACTTCACTCAATTCACTCAAATTCTTTTTCTATTCACTACTGCTGTCGTTTGCTATGATGGTGGGTGGTTCTAGGCTTTACTGAGCCTCATTTAATATCGTATTATGAATAATAGTGCTTTTTCACCATACGAATTTGACATTTTCAAAGTGGAGCTGTGTTCCATTAACCAGTAATATATACATAATATTTACTCTATTCATATGAGCAAACCATTCTTAGTGTTAATAACCCCTTGGAATTATTCAAAAAGACCTTGTAGTTAGAGTGTGGGGCCCCTTCGTTCAGAACCGGAATTTGCGGAATTTGCGGGTGCAGGTTACCAGGTTACAAAGAGTTTTAACTGGCTAATTGATAAAATATTGTAATGTAGCCAAACAATCATCATATTGTAGGAGCGCAGGGATTAACCGAGTCGACAAGTGTCTCTTTTTGGCTGCTCACCTCTGTTGTCGTTTATTTCAACTCTCACAAACATTTCAAGCCGAACATTGCCATCACCTCCTTTAAACCCAACATGACGTCACATTCCCATGGCTATGCCACTCCCCTAGTCCTGCTGAATTATGTCCTCAAGTGCATACGCCCCCCCAGAATTCACCAAGTTAGGACGCAACTGTCGACTGAAAAAAGCAAGTGGCTGGCTCAATCGACCAGGAGCAGGAGCCAGGGCGGCCATCGGAGGAAGCTTCCGGGCCTTGTAGCGGTGTGCTGGAAGGGTAGGAGGACGCCCCCGCCGTGGGGGTTCGGCCACCCTGGACCAACCGGTACAGGTCCAGATGTGCTGGTTTCAGGCGATCCACCGACACATGCTCCAGTTTCCCGCCAATGTTCACTTTGAAGGTTTTGTCCCCGGTCTCTAGTTCACAAAACGGGCCCTCGTAGGGAGCTTTTATAGGGTCCATGGTGGCCGTCCTGGCGAATGAACACATATTCTTCGGCCTTAAGGCTGGATGGGATATGCAAATTTGGGAGGCCGTGTTGCGACGTAGGCACATGTGTGAGCACTCTGGCTTTTTCCAGGAGAGTGGCCCGCTGCTGTGTCGCAGACCAAGGGTCTGTGACCTTAGTGATGTTTATAAACACAGACTCAGACACACAGGCACATACACACCTCTCCCTCTTTCTCTCTCTGTGTGTCTCTCTCTCATACAGTCATTCAGGTCTTAGAGGACTTTTTCCCCTCCACCCCTCCCCCCCCACCACACACACACACACACACACACCATTTTAAAATAAAAGCCCCACAGAATGAATTCTAACTGAAATGCTAACTTCTACTACTACTGCTACTACAAATACCACTACTGCTACAACTAGTACTTATTCTAATGCTACTAATACTTCTACTCCTAATAATACTTATAATACAACTACAACTTCTACTACTACTACTACTACAAATATCACTACTGCTGACAGTTTTTTTAAGCTACAGAAAGCGTTCAAATATCAAAATGTTCAGCTTTCAGGAGAGGGGATATGACTTTCCATATCTTTAATCTTTAAACTTTGAATTATTAAGCTTTTAGCAATTTTTATTTAATGGGATGTCTATGGAGAAAATCTTCAAATCCTGTTAAACTTGAACTTTCAAAGCCTTCTTCTTCCTCATACTTTCAGCTACAGACACCAGTTTAAATGCTTTCGGGCTTCAACATTCTCTCTCTGTCTGTCTCTCTCTCTCTTTCTGTCTTTCTCTCTCTCTCTCTGTCTGTCTCTCTGACTCTCTCTTTCTGTCTGTCTGTCTGTCTGTCTCTCTCTGTCTCTCTCTCTCTCTGTGTGTCTCTCTCTCTGTGTTTCTCTCTCTCTGTGTGTCTCTCTCTCATACAGTCATTCAAGTCTTAGAGGACTTTTTCCCCTCCCCCCCACCACACACACACACACCCCATTTTAAAATAAAATCGCCATTGAAGCCACATTTCTTACACTACAGACACCATTTTCACAGGATCTGTTTTTCAAATCATCCTTCCTCTCAATTTCCAATATTGGAGCAATAGGAGCTACGGTTATGGGAATTTTGAGGATTTGTTTGAGAGTTGTTTCACAGTTTTATCTCCATTAAAAGACTGCAGGCACACAGGTGTTTGTAATTAGTGATGTTTATAAACACATACTCAGACACACAGGCAAATACACTCCTCTCCCTCTCACTCTCTCTGTATGTGTCTCTCTCTCATACAGTCATTCAGGTCTTAGAGGACTTTTTCCCCTCCACCCCTCCCCCCCACCACACACACACACACACACCATTTTAAAATAAAAGCCCCACAGAATGAATTCTAACTGAAATGCTAACTTCTACTACTACTGCTACTACAAATACCACTACTGCTACAACTAGTACTTATTCTAATGCTACTAATACTTCTACTCCTACTAATACTGATAATACAACTACAACTTCTACTACTACTACTACTACAAATATCACTACTGCTGACAGTTTTTTTAAGCTACAGAAAGCGTTCAAATATCAAAATGTTCAGCTTTCAGGAGAGGGGATATGACTTTCCATATCTTTAATCTTTAAACTTTGAATTATTAAGCTTTTAGCAATTTTTATTTAATGGGATGTCTATGGAGAAAATCTTCAAATCCTGTTAAACTTGAACTTTCAAAGCCTTCTTCTTCCTCATACTTTCAGCTACAGACACCAGTTTAAATGCTTTCGGGCTTCAACATTCTCTCTCTGTCTGTCTCTCTCTCTCTTTCTGTCTTTCTCTCTCTCTCTCTGTCTGTCTCTCTGACTCTCTCTTTCTGTCTGTCTGTCTGTCTGTCTCTCTCTGTCTCTCTCTCTCTCTGTGTGTCTCTCTCTCTGTGTCTCTCTCTCTGTGTGTCTCTCTCTCATACAGTCATTCAAGTCTTAGAGGACTTTTTCCCCTCCCCCCCACCACACACACACACACCCCATTTTAAAATAAAATCGCCATTGAAGCCACATTTCTTACACTACAGACACCATTTTCACAGGATCTGTTTTTCAAATCATCCTTCCTCTCAATTTCCAATATTGGAGCAATAGGAGCTACGGTTATGGGAATTTTGAGGATTTGTTTGAGAGTTGTTTCACAGTTTTATCTCCATTAAAAGACTGCAGGCACACAGGTGTTTGTAATTAGTGATGTTTATAAACACATACTCAGACACACAGGCAAATACACTCCTCTCCCTCTCACTCTCTCTGTATGTGTCTCTCTCTCATACAGTCATTCAGGTCTTAGAGGACTTTTTCCCCTCCACCCCTCCCCCCCAACCACACACACACACACACACACACACCATTTTAAAATAAAAGCCCCACAGAATGAATTCTAACTGAAATGCTAACTTCTACTACTACTGCTACCTACAAATACCACTACTGCTACAACTAGTACTTATTCTAATGCTACTAATACTTCTACTCCTAATAATACTTATAATACAACTACAACTTCTACTACTACTACTACTACAAATATCACTACTGCTGACAGTTTTTTTAAGCTACAGAAAGCGTTCAAATATCAAAATGTTCAGCTTTCAGGAGAGGGGATATGACTTTCCATATCTTTAATCTTTAAACTTTGAATTATTAAGCTTTTAGCAATTTTTATTTAATGGGATGTCTATGGAGAAAATCTTCAAATCCTGTTAAACTTGAACTTTCAAAGCCTTCTTCTTCCTCATACTTTCAGCTACAGACACCAGTTTAAATGCTTTCGGGCTTCAACATTCTCTCTCTGTCTGTCTCTCTCTCTCTTTCTGTCTTTCTCTCTCTCTCTCTGTCTGTCTCTCTGACTCTCTCTTTCTGTCTGTCTGTCTGTCTGTCTCTCTCTGTCTCTCTCTCTCTCTGTGTGTCTCTCTCTCTGTGTTTCTCTCTCTCTGTGTGTCTCTCTCTCATACAGTCATTCAAGTCTTAGAGGACTTTTTCCCCTCCCCCCACCACACACACACACACCCCATTTTAAAATAAAATCGCCATTGAAGCCACATTTCTTACACTACAGACACCATTTTCACAGGATCTGTTTTTCAAATCATCCTTCCTCTCAATTTCCAATATTGGAGCAATAGGAGCTACGGTTATGGGAATTTTGAGGATTTGTTTGAGAGTTGTTTCACAGTTTTATCTCCATTAAAAGACTGCAGGCACACAGGTGTTTGTAATTAGTGATGTTTATAAACACATACTCAGACACACAGGCAAATACACTCCTCTCCCTCTCACTCTCTCTGTATGTGTCTCTCTCTCATACAGTCATTCAGGTCTTAGAGGACTTTTTCCCCTCCACCCCTCCCCCCCCACCACACACACACACACACACCATTTTAAAATAAAAGCCCCACAGAATGAATTCTAACTGAAATGCTAACTTCTACTACTACTGCTACTACAAATACCACTACTGCTACAACTAGTACTTATTCTAATGCTACTAATACTTCTACTCCTAATAATACTTATAATACAACTACAACTTCTACTACTACTACTACTACAAATATCACTACTGCTGACAGTTTTTTTAAGCTACAGAAAGCGTTCAAATATCAAAATGTTCAGCTTTCAGGAGAGGGGATATGACTTTCCATATCTTTAATCTTTAAACTTTGAATTATTAAGCTTTTAGCAATTTTTATTTAATGGGATTTCTATGGAGAAAATCTTCAAATCCTGTTAAACTTGAACTTTCAAAGCCTTCTTCTTCCTCATACTTTCAGCTACAGACACCAGTTTAAATGCTTTCGGGCTTCAACATTCTCTCTCTGTCTGTCTCTCTCTCTCTTTCTGTCTTTCTCTCTCTCTCTGTCTGTCTCTCTGACTCTCTCTTTCTGTCTGTCTGTCTGTCTGTCTCTCTCTGTCTCTCTCTCTCTCTGTGTGTCTCTCTCTCTGTGTGTCTCTCTCTCTGTGTGTCTCTCTCTCATACAGTCATTCAAGTCTTAGAGGACTTTTTCCCCTCCCCCCCACCACACACACACACACCCCATTTTAAAATACAATCGCCATTGAAGCCACATTTCTTACACTACAGACACCATTTTCACAGGATCTGTTTTTCAAATCATCCTTCCTCTCAATTTCCAATATTGGAGCAATAGGAGCTACGGTTATGGGAATTTTGAGGATTTGTTTGAGAGTTGTTTCACAGTTTTATCTCCATTAAAAGACTGCAGGCACACAGGTGTTTGTAATTAGTGATGTTTATAAACACATACTCAGACACACAGGCAAATACACTCCTCTCCCTCTCACTCTCTCTGTGTGTGTCTCTCTCTCATACAGTCATTCAGGTCTTAGAGGACTTTTTCCCCTCCACCCCTCCCCCCCCACCACACACACACACACACACCATTTTAAAATAAAAGCCCCACAGGATGAATTCTAACTGAAATGCTAACTTCTACTACTACTGCTACTACAAATACCACTACTGCTACAACTAGTACTTATTCTAATGCTACTAATACTTCTACTCCTAATAATACTTATAATACAACTACAACTTCTACTACTACTACTACTACAAATATCACTACTGCTGACAGTTTTTTTAAGCTACAGAAAGCGTTCAAATATCAAAATGTTCAGCTTTCAGGAGAGGGGATATGACTTTCCATATCTTTAATCTTTAAACTTTGAATTATTAAGCTTTTAGCAATTTTTATTTAATGGGATGTCTATGGAGAAAATCTTCAAATCCTGTTAAACTTGAACTTTCAAAGCCTTCTTCTTCCTCATACTTTCAGCTACAGACACCAGTTTAAATGCTTTCGGGCTTCAACATTCTCTCTCTGTCTGTCTCTCTCTCTCTCTTTCTGTCTTTCTCTCTCTCTCTCTGTCTGTCTCTCTGACTCTCTCTTTCTGTCTGTCTGTCTGTCTGTCTCTCTCTGTCTGTCTCTCTCTCTGTGTGTTTCTCTCTCTCATACAGTCATTCAGGTCTTAGAGGACTTTTTCCCCTCCACCCCTCCCCCCACCACACACACACACACACCATTTTAAAATAAAAGCCCCACAGGATGAATTCTAACTGAAATGCTTGTGATGAAACCTGTCATTTAATAACCTTTTTAATGTTCATCTAACATTATGATCCTGTCTCCTCTCCCCTTCTGCCCACCCCCCAGACCCCATTTCAAAATAAAAGCCCCACAGAATGAATTCTAACTGAAATGCTTGTGATGAAACCTGTCATTTATCTAACATTATGATTCTGTCTCCTCTCTCTCCCCCCCCCCCCAAACACACACCATTTCAAAATAAAAGCCCCAAAGAGTGAATTCTAACTGAAATGCTTGTGATGAAGCCTGCCATTTAATAACCTCTGTTTATGTGTGTCAAACATTATGATTATGTCTCCTCTCCCCCCCACCCAGTCCCACCCTTTCAAAATAAAAGCCCCACACAGTGAAATCTAACATGACCTGGAGATATTCAGCCAAAGGCATTGTAAGACCTCCTGTCTGTCTGTCTGTCTGTCTCTCTCCCTGTCTGTCTCTCTCCCTGTCTGTCTCTCTCTCTGCCTGTCTGTCTCTCTCTCTCTCTCTGTCTGTCTGTCTCTCTCTGCCTGTCTGTCTGTCTCTCTCTCTCTCTCTGTCTCTCTGTCTCTCTGTCTCTCTGTCTGTCTCTCTGTCTGTCTGTCTCTCTCTGCCTGTCTGTCTCTCTCTCTGCCTGTCTGTCTGTCTGTCTGTGTCTGTCTGTCTGTCTCTCTCTCTCTCTCTCTCTGCCTGTCTGTCTCTCTCTACCTGTCTGTCTGTCTGTCTCTCTCTCTGCCTGTCTCTCTCTCTCTCTGTCTGTCTGTCTGTCTCTCTGTCTGTCTCTCTCTCTGTGTGTTTCTCTCTCTCATACAGTCATTCAAGTCTTAGAGGACTTTTTCCCCTCCCCCCCCCCTCCCACCACACACACACACACCATTTTAAAATAAAAGCCCCACAGAATGAATTCTAACTGAATTGCTTGTGATGAAACCTGTCATTTATCTAACATTATGAATATTTGTTCACTTTGAAGGTTTTTCCCCTCCACCCCTTTCCCGACCACACGCACACACACACACACACACACACCATTTTAAAATAAAAGTTTCAAAACATAGTTTTAAAGATTGTCTTCAAAAAGTTGCTCAGGACAGTTGATTTCACATTTAAATGTCATTTCCATGAATATCTGCTGCTTTCAGCACTTTACTGCCTTAGATATGCATTTTCACTTGTTATGCTCTTAAAAGACGTTTCAGGCTGAGAGGAGTCCTAACGTGGATTTTTTAAAGTAAACATAGTTTCAAAGATTTTCTTCAAAAAAGCTGCTCAGGACGGTTGATTTCACAGTTTCATGTAATTTCCATGAATATCTGCTGCTTTCAGCACTTTACTGCCTTAGATATGCATTTTCACTTTTTATGCTCTTAAAAGACGTTTCAGGCTGAGAGGAGGCCAAAAGTGGATTTTGTGAAAGTAAACATAGTTTCAAAGATTTTCTTCAAAAAAGTGACTCAGGACAGTTGATTTTCACAGTTTCATGGTGTTTTCATTAGAACCTGCTGCTTTCAGCACTTTACTGCCTTAGAGATGCATTTTCACTTTTTTTGCTCTTAAAAGACGTTTCAGGCTGAGAGGAGGCCAAAAGTGGATTTTGTGAAAGTAAAAATAGTTTCAAAGACTTTCTTCAAAAAAGTGATTAAGGACAGTTGATTTCACAGTTTCATGATGTTTTCATTAGAACCTGCTGCTTTCAGCACTTTACTGCCTTAGATATGCATTTTCACTTTTTATGCTCTTAAAAGACGTTTCAGGCTGAGAGGAGGCCAAAAGTGGATTTTGTGAAAGTAAACATGTTTCAAAGATTTTCTTCAACAAAGTGACTCAGGACAGTTTGATTCCACAGTTTCATGTCATTTCCATGAATATCTGCTGCTTTCAGCACTTTACTAACTTAGAGATGCATTTTCACTTTTTATGCTCTTAAAAGACGTTTCAGGCTGAGAGGAGGCCAAAAGTGGATTTTGTGAAAGTAAAAATAGTTTCAAAGACTTTCTTCAAAAAAGTGATTAAGGACAGTTGATTTCACAGTTTCATGATGTTTTCATTAGAACGCTGCTTTCAGCACTTTACTGCCTTAGATATGCATTTTCACTTGTTATGCTCTTAAAAGACGTTTCAGGCTGAGAGTAGTCCTAACGTGGATTTTTTAAAGTAAACATAGTTTCAAAGATTTTCTTCAAAAAAGTGACCCAGGACAGTTGATTTCACAGTTTCATGTCATTTACATGAATATCTGCTGCTGTCAGCACTTTACTGCCTTAGATATGCATTTTCACTTTTTTTGCTCTTAAAAGACGTTTCAGGCTGAGAGGAGGCCAAAAGTGGATTTTGTGAAAGTAAACGTAGTTTCAAAGATTTTCTTCAAAAAAGTGGCTCAGGACAGTTGATTTCACAGTTTAATGTAATTTTCATGAATATCTGCTGCTTTCAGCACTTTGCTGACTTAGAGATGCATTTTCACTTTTTATGCTCTTAAAAGACGTTTCAGGCTGAGAGGAGGCCAAAAGTGGATTTTGTGAAAGTAAACATAGTTTCAAAGATTTTCTTCAAAAAAGTGACTCAGGACAGTGGATTTCACAGTTTCATGGTGTTTTCATTAGAACCTGCTGCTTTCAGCACTTTACTGCCTTAGATATGCATTTTCACTTTTTATGCTCTTAAAAGACGTTTCAGGATGAGAGGAGGCCAAAAGTGGATTTTGTGAAAGTAAACGTAGTTTCAAAGATTTTCTTCAAAAAAGTGGCTCAGGACAGTTGATTTCACAGTTTCATGTCATTTTCATGAATATCTGCTGCTTTCAGCATTTTACTGCCTTAGAGATGCATTTTCACTTTTTATGCTCTTAAAAGACGTTTCAGGCTGAGAGGAGGCCAAAAGTGGATTTTGTGAAAGTAAACATAGTTTCAAAGATTTTCTTCAAAAAAAGTGACTCAGGACAGTTGATTTCACAGTTTCATGGTGTTTTCATTAGAACCTGCTTGCTTTCAGCACTTTACTGCCTTAGACATGCATTTTCACTTTTTATGCTCTTAAAAGACGTTTCAGGCTGAGAGGAGGCCAAAAGTGGATTTTGTGAAAGTAAACATAGTTTCAAAGATTTTCTTCAAAAAAGTGACTCAGGACAGTTGATTTCACAGTTTCATGGTGTTTTCATTAGAACCTGCTGCTTTCAGCACTTTACTGCCTTAGATATGCATTTTCACTTTTTATGCTCTTAAAAGACGTTTCGGTAGCACTTTATATAAATACACACTATGAAGCATTAGTTAAGCATGAGTAAACACTTAATTCATCATTTATAAAGCATTGTTCCTATATTAATAATTCATTAGTATGCAGTTCATAACAACAGTTATACATTTATTCTTGATTAATAAGCTTGTCTATTATGTGTTCTATTATTGTGTTTTCATACTTTATAAATGATGGATTCCCCATTTGTAAATGAAGTATTATATATTTTACAAACCAATTAAATATAGGGTTAACCCTAACCCTAACCCTAACCCTAACCCTAACCCTAACCCTAACCCAACCCTAACCCTAACCCTAACCCTAACCCTAACCCTAACCCTAACCCCTAACACTAACCCATACCCTAACCCAACCCTAACCCTAACCCTAACCCTAACCCTTACCCCTAACCCTAACTCTAACCCAACCCTAACCCTAACCCTAACCCTAACCCTAACCCCTAACCCTAACCCTAACCCAACCCCTAACCCTAACCCTAACCCAACCCTAACCCTAACCCTAACCCTAACCCTAACCCTAACCCAACGCTAACCCTAACCCTAACCCTAACCCTAACCCAACCCAACCCTAACCCTAACCCTAACCCAACCCTAACCCTAACCCTAACCCTAACCCTAGATGATTAATAAGATAATTTATAAAGTGTTAGTAAATGATTAATAACTTATTTAGATGTACATTATTCATGCATTTATATATATATAATGATTTAGATATGCACTAATGGTTAGGGACTATGTTAATATATGCTTTATAAATGCGTATTAATACTGCAAGTCATGATTAATTAATGATTTATTAAGGTAGTTAGTAGTCATTAGTAAAGTATTTTGTGTGAGCTCATCTAAAGTGAGGACTATTTATGCCTTATAAAGCATTTATAAATGACATTGAAAGGCCAGCAGTGCCTCAAAACCCATAGTTTTTTAACAGAAAAGGCAAATAGACACAACACAAAGTGATCAAGAACATATCAATATTTATTGCAAGATGCAAACAATATACTGTTAAATACAAACCTCTCAGGCATTCATTCATGTAAGAAACAAACAGACATTCTCCTTCAGGCCACCTCATTCTGTCCCATTTCCGTTCTAATAAAGTTGTGAAATAAAGAAAGGGGGGTCAAATAAGCTCGGGGACAACATTCCAGCGAGGCAGTCTCGCGACTTTTACGCGCCGGGTCCTCGGCGTAGATCGGCATTTTTCGGAAAACTAAAGACTTCCTGGTAAATCTGTTAACGCCATTCGATTGGCCACACCAGACACGTGCGCACAGAGCAAAAAAAACGAAAATTGACCAACCAGGAGCTCTACAACGGCGCAATACACACCAGCTATTGCGCAATTCTCCCGTAGGTCGCCGGCCTGGAGAGGCTTTGGAGACGGTTCTAGCTCTCCAAAATGATTTCTAACTGCTGTATGTGATAGATTGTGCATGTAGAAGGATAAAGGAAGTTAAATATATAGTTATTTAGGTTGTAAAAGTACAATGGAACAGCTGGAGAGGCTGTTTCTCAAATGACGACCTTTCGTGACCTCTCGTACGTTTATGTCTCTAATTCTGGCATACTTCACTCAATTCACTCAAATTCTTTTTCTATTCACTACTGCTGTCGTTTGCTATGATGGTGGGTGGTTCTAGGCTTTACTGAGCCTCATTTAATATCGTATTATGAATAATAGTGCTTTTTCACCATACGAATTTGACATTTTCAAAGTGGAGCTGTGTTCCATCTTCATCTGCTATTAACCAGTAATATATACATAATATTTACTCTATTCATATGAGCAAACCATTCTTAGTGTTAATAACCCCTTGGAATTATTCAAAAAGACCTTGTAGTTAGAGTGTGGGGCCCCTTCGTTCAGAACCGGAATTTGCGGAATTTGCGGGTGCAGGTTACCAGGTTACAAAGAGTTTTAACTGGCTAATTGATAAAATATTGTAATGTAGCCAAACAATCATCATATTGTAGGAGCGCAGGGATTAACCGAGTCGACAAGTGTCTCTTTTTGGCTGCTCACCTCTGTTGTCGTTTATTTCAACTCTCACAAACATTTCAAGCCGAACATTGCCATCACCTCCTTTAAACCCAACATGACGTCACATTCCCATGGCTATGCCACTCCCCTAGTCCTGCTGAATTATGTCCTCAAGTGCATACGCCCCCCCAGAATTCACCAAGTTAGGACGCAACTGTCGACTGAAAAAAGCAAGTGGCTGGCTCAATCGACCAGGAGCAGGAGCCAGGGCGGCCATCGGAGGAAGCTTCCGGGCCTTGTAGCGGTGTGCTGGAAGGGTAGGAGGACGCCCCCGCCGTGGGGGTTCGGCCACCCTGGACCAACCGGTACAGGTCCAGATGTGCTGGTTTCAGGCGATCCACCGACACATGCTCCAGTTTCCCGCCAATGTTCACTTTGAAGGTTTTGTCCCCGGTCTCTAGTACACAAAACGGGCCCTCGTAGGGAGCTTTTATAGGGTCCATGGTGGCCGTCCTGGCGAATGAACACATATTCTTCGGCCTTAAGGCTGGATGGGATATGCGAATTTGGGAGGCCGTGTTGCGACGTAGGCACATGTGTGAGCACTCTGGCTTTTTCCAGGAGAGTGGCCCGCTGCTGTGTCGCAGACCAAGGGTCTGTGACCTTAGTGATGTTTATAAACACAGACTCAGACACACAGGCACATACACACCTCTCCCTCTTTCTCTCTCTGTGTGTCTCTCTCTGTGTGTCTCTCTCTCATACAGTCATTCAGGTCTTAGAGGACTTTTTCCCCTCCACCCCCCCCCCCCCCCCCCCCCACCACACACACACACACACACACCATTTTAAAATAAAAGCCCCACAGAATGAATTCTAACTGAAATGCTAACTTCTACTACTACTGCTACTACAAATACCACTACTGCTACAACTAGTACTTATTCTAATGCTACTAATACTTCTACTCCTAATAATACTTATAATACAACTACAACTTCTACTACTACTACTACTACAAATATCACTACTGCTGACAGTTTTTTTAAGCTACAGAAAGCGTTCAAATATCAAAATGTTCAGCTTTCAGGAGAGGGGATATGACTTTCCATATCTTTAATCTTTAAACTTTGAATTATTAAGCTTTTAGCAATTTTTATTTAATGGGATGTCTATGGAGAAAATCTTCAAATCCTGTTAAACTTGAACTTTCAAAGCCTTCTTCTTCCTCATACTTTCAGCTACAGACACCAGTTTAAATGCTTTCGGGCTTCAACATTCTCTCTCTGTCTGTCTCTCTCTCTCTTTCTGTCTTTCTCTCTCTCTCTCTGTCTGTCTCTCTGACTCTCTCTTTCTGTCTGTCTGTCTCTCTCTGTCTCTCTCTCTCTCTGTGTGTCTCTCTCTCTGTGTGTCTCTCTCTCTGTGTCTCTCTCTCTGTGTGTCTCTCTCTCATACAGTCATTCAAGTCTTAGAGGACTTTTTCCCCTCCCCCCCACCACACACACACACACCCCATTTTAAAATAAAATCGCCATTGAAGCCACATTTCTTACACTACACACACCATTTTCACAGGATCTGTTTTTCAAATCATCCTTCCTCTCAATTTCCAATATTGGAGCAATAGGAGCTACGCTTATGGGAATTTTGAGGATTTGTTTGAGAGTTGTTTCACAGTTTTATCTCCATTAAAAGACTGCAGGCACACAGGTGTTTGTAATTAGTGATGTTTATAAACACATACTCAGACACACAGGCAAATACACTCCTCTCCCTCTCACTCTCTCTGTATGTGTCTCTCTCTCATACAGTCATTCAGGTCTTAGAGGACTTTTTCCCCTCCACCCCTCCCCCCACCACACACACACACACACACCATTTTAAAATAAAAGCCCCACAGGATGAATTCTAACTGAAATGCTAACTTCTACTACTACTGCTACTACAAATACCACTACTGCTACAACTAGTACTTATTCTAATGCTACTAATACTTCTACTCCTAATAATACTTATAATACAACTACAACTTCTACTACTACTACTACTACAAATATCACTACTGCTGACAGTTTTTTTAAGCTACAGAAAGCGTTCAAATATCAAAATGTTCAGCTTTCAGGAGAGGGGATATGACTTTCCATATCTTTAATCTTTAAACTTTGAATTATTAAGCTTTTAGCAATTTTTATTTAATGGGATGTCTATGGAGAAAATCTTCAAATCCTGTTAAACTTGAACTTTCAAAGCCTTCTTCTTCCTCATACTTTCAGCTACAGACACCAGTTTAAATGCTTTCGGGCTTCAACATTCTCTCTCTGTCTGTCTCTCTCTCTCTTTCTGTCTTTCTCTCTCTCTCTCTGTCTGTCTCTCTGACTCTCTCTTTCTGTCTGTCTGTCTGTCTCTCTCTGTCTCTCTCTCTCTCTCTGTGTCTCTCTCTCTGTGTGTCTCTCTCTCTGTGTGTCTCTCTCTCTGTGTGTCTCTCTCTCATACAGTCATTCAAGTCTTAGAGGACTTTTTCCCCTCCCCCCCACCACACACACACACACCCCATTTTAAAATAAAATCGCCATTGAAGCCACATTTCTTACACTACAGACACCATTTTCACAGGATCTGTTTTTCAAATCATCCTTCCTCTCAATTTCCAATATTGGAGCAATAGGAGCTACGGTTATGGGAATTTTGAGGATTTGTTTGAGAGTTGTTTCACAGTTTTATCTCCATTAAAAGACTGCAGGCACACAGGTGTTTGTAATTAGTGATGTTTATAAACACATACTCAGACACACAGGCAAATACACTCCTCTCCCTCTCACTCTCTCTGTATGTGTCTCTCTCTCATACAGTCATTCAGGTCTTAGAGGACTTTTTCCCCTCCACCCCTCCCCCACCACACACACACACACACACCATTTTAAAATAAAAGCCCCACAGGATGAATTCTAACTGAAATGCTTGTGATGAAACCTGTCATTTAATAACCTTTTTATGTTTATCTAACATTATGATCCTGTGTCCTCTCCCCTTCTGCCCACCCCCCACACCCCATTTCAAAATAAAAGCCCCACAGAATGAATTCTAACTGAAATGCTTGTGATGAAACCTGTCATTTATCTAACATTATGATTCTGTCTCCTCTCTCTTCCCCCCCCCCCCAAACACACACCATTTCAAAATAAAAGCCCCAAAGAGTGAATTCTAACTGAAATGCTTGTGATGAAGCCTGCCATTTAATAACCTCTGTTTATGTGTGTCAAACATTATGATTATGTCTCCTCTCCCCCCTACCCAGTCCCACCCTTTCAAAATAAAAGCCCCACACAGTGAAATCTAACATGACCTGGAGATATTCAGCCAAAGGCATTGTTAGACCTCCTGTCTGTCTGTCTGTCTGTCTCTCTCCCTGTCTGTCTCTCTCTCTGCCTGTCTGTCTCTCTCTCTCTCTCTCTGCCTGTCTGTCTCTCTCTGCCTGTCTGTCTCTCTCTCTGCCTGTCTTTCTGTCTCTCTGTCTCTCTGTCTGTCTCTCTGTCTGTCTGTCTCTCTCTGCCTGTCTGTCTCTCTCTCTGCCTGTCTGTCTGTCTGTCTGTTTGTCTGTCTGTCTGTCTCTCTCTCTCTCTCTCTCTCTCTCTCTGCCTTTCTGTCTCTCTCTGCCTGTCTGTCTGTCTGTCTCTCTCTGTCTGTCTGTCTGTCTGTCTGTCTGTCTGTCTGTCTGTCTGTCTGTCTGTCTGTCTGTCTGTCTGTCTCTGTCTGTCTCTCTCTCTCTGTGTTTCTCTCTCTCATACAGTCATTCAAGTCTTAGAGGACTTTTTCCCCTCCCCCCCCCCCACCACACACACACACCCCATTTTAAAATAAAAGCCCCACAGAATGAATTCTAACTGAATTGCTTGTGATGAAACCTGTCATTTATCTAACATTATGATTCTGTCTCCTCTCCCTCCCCCCCCCCCCCCCCCCACACACACCATTTCAAAATAAAAGCCCCAAAGAGTGAATTCTAACTGAAATGCTTGTGATAAAGCCTGCCATTTATTAACCTCTGTTTATGTGTGTCAAACATTATGATTATGTCTCCTCTCCCCCCCACCCAGTCCCACCCTTTCAAAATAAAAGCCCCACACAGTGAAATCTATGGATGCCAAATCTGTGCCCAATCTGCCATTATAGACTCGGGCCTATTCTGGCTGTGACATGGCAGCCTGTTAATCGTCAGACAGCACTGAAACGGCCTGTGGCCCGTTGATGGCTGCCAAATCTGGGCCCAATCTGGCATTATAGACTCGGGCCTATACTGGCTGAGACATGGCGCCGGGTTAATCGACAGCCAGCACTGAAACAGGTCTGGCATTATAGAAATGGGCCTTAACTGGCTAATTGATAAAATATTGTAATGTAGCCAAACAATCATCATATTGAGGGAGCGCAGGGATTAACCGAGTCGACAAGTGTCTCTTTTTGGCTGCTCACCTCTGTTGTCGTTTATTTCAACTCTCACAAACATTTCAAGCCGAACACTGCCATCACCTCCTTTAAACCCAACATGACGTCACGTTCCCATGGCTATGCCACTCCCCTAGTCCTGCTGAATTATGTCCTCAAGTGCATACGCCCCCCCAGAATTCACCAAATTAGGACGCAACTGTCGACTGAAAAAAGCAAGTGGCTGGCTCAATCGACCAGGAGCAGGAGCCAGGGCGGCCATCGGAGGAAGCTTCCGGGCCTTGTAGCGGTGTGCTGGAAGGGTAGGAGGACACCCCCGCCGTGGGGGTTCGGCCACCCTGGACCAACCGGTACAGGTCCAGATGTGCTGGTTTCAGGCGATCCACCGACACATGCTCCAGTTTCCCGCCAATGTTCACTTTGAAGGTTTTGTCCCCGGTCTCTAGTACACAAAACGGGCCCTCGTAGGGAGCTTTTATAGGGTCCATGGTGGCCGTCCTGGCGAATGAACACATATTCTTCGGCCTTAAGGCTGGATGGGATATGCGAATTTGGGAGGCCGTGTTGCGACGTAGGCACATGTGTGAGCACTCTGGCTTTTTCCAGGAGAGTGGCCCGCTGCTGTGTCGCAGACCAAGGGTCTGTGACCTTAGTGATGTTTATAAACACAGACTCAGACACACAGGCACATACACACCTCTCCCTCTTTCTCTCTCTGTGTGTCTCTCTCTCATACAGTCATTCAGGTCTTAGAGGACTTTTTCCCCTCCACCCCCCCCCCCCCCCCACCACACACACACACACACACCATTTTAAAATAAAAGCCCCACAGAATGAATTCTAACTGAAATGCTAACTTCTACTACTACTGCTACTACAAATACCACTACTGCTACAACTAGTACTTATTCTAATGCTACTAATACTTCTACTCCTAATAATACTTATAATACAACTACAACTTCTACTACTACTACTACTACAAATATCACTACTTTTGACAGTTTTTTTAAGCTACAGAAAGCGTTCAAATATCAAAATGTTCAGCTTTCAGGAGAGGGGATATGACTTTCCATATCTTTAATCTTTAAACTTTGAATTATTAAGCTTTTAGCAATTTTTATTTAATGGGATGTCTATGGAGAAAATCTTCAAATCCTGTTAAACTTGAACTTTCAAAGCCTTCTTCTTCCTCATACTTTCAGCTACAGACACCAGTTTAAATGCTTTCGGGCTTCAACATTCTCTCTCTGTCTGTCTCTCTCTCTCTTTCTGTCTTTCTCTCTCTCTCTCTGTCTGTCTCTCTGACTCTCTCTTTCTGTCTGTCTGTCTGTCTGTCTCTCTCTGTCTCTCTCTCTCTCTGTGTGTCTCTCTCTCTGTGTGTCTCTCTCTCTGTGTGTCTCTCTCTCATACAGTCATTCAAGTCTTAGAGGACTTTTTCCCCTCCCCCCCACCACACACACACACACCCCATTTTAAAATAAAATCGCCATTGAAGCCACATTTCTTACACTACAGACACCATTTTCACAGGATCTGTTTTTCAAATCATCCTTCCTCTCAATTTCCAATATTGGAGCAATAGGAGCTACGGTTATGGGAATTTTGAGGATTTGTTTGAGAGTTGTTTCACAGTTTTATCTCCATTAAAAGACTGCAGGCACACAGGTGTTTGTAATTAGTGATGTTTATAAACACATACTCAGACACACAGGCAAATACACTCCTCTCCCTCTCACTCTCTCTGTATGTGTCTCTCTCTCATACAGTCATTCAGGTCTTAGAGGACTTTTTCCCCTCCACCCCTCCCCCCCCACCACACACACACACACACCATTTTAAAATAAAAGCCCCACAGAATGAATTCTAACTGAAATGCTAACTTCTACTACTACTGCTACTACAAATACCACTACTGCTACAACTAGTACTTATTCTAATGCTACTAATACTTCTACTCCTAATAATACTTATAATACAACTACAACTTCTACTACTACTACTACTACAAATATCACTACTGCTGACAGTTTTTTTAAGCTACAGAAAGCGTTCAAATATCAAAATGTTCAGCTTTCAGGAGAGGGGATATGACTTTCCATATCTTTAATCTTTAAACTTTGAATTATTAAGCTTTTAGCAATTTTTATTTAATGGGATGTCTATGGAGAAAATCTTCAAATCCTGTTAAACTTGAACTTTCAAAGCCTTCTTCTTCCTCATACTTTCAGCTACAGACACCAGTTTAAATGCTTTCGGGCTTCAACATTCTCTCTCTGTCTGTCTCTCTCTCTCTTTCTGTCTTTCTCTCTCTCTCTCTGTCTGTCTCTCTGACTCTCTCTTTCTGTCTGTCTGTCTGTCTGTCTCTCTCTGTCTCTCTCTCTCTCTCTGTGTCTCTCTCTCTGTGTGTCTCTCTCTCTGTGTGTCTCTCTCTCTGTGTGTCTCTCTCTCATACAGTCATTCAAGTCTTAGAGGACTTTTTCCCCTCCCCCCCACCACACACACACACACCCCATTTTAAAATAAAATCGCCATTGAAGCCACATTTCTTACACTACAGACACCATTTTCACAGGATCTGTTTTTCAAATCATCCTTCCTCTCAATTTCCAATATTGGAGCAATAGGAGCTACGGTTATGGGAATTTTGAGGATTTGTTTGAGAGTTGTTTCACAGTTTTATCTCCATTAAAAGACTGCAGGCACACAGGTGTTTGTAATTAGTGATGTTTATAAACACATACTCAGACACACAGGCAAATACACTCCTCTCCCTCTCACTCTCTCTGTATGTGTCTCTCTCTCATACAGTCATTCAGGTCTTAGAGGACTTTTTCCCCTCCACCCCTCCCCCCACCACACACACACACACACACACCATTTTAAAATAAAAGCCCCACAGGATGAATTCTAACTGAAATGCTTGTGATGAAACCTGTCATTTAATAACCTTTTTATGTTCATCTAACATTATGATCCTGTCTCCTCTCCCCTTCTGCCCACCCCCCACACCCCATTTCAAAATAAAAGCCCCACAGAATGAATTCTAACTGAAATGCTTGTGATGAAACCTGTCATTTATCTAACATTATGATTCTGTCTCCTCTCTCTCCCCCCCCCCCCCCCCAACACACACCATTTCAAAATAAAAGCCCCAAAGAGTGAATTCTAACTGAAATGCTTGTGATGAAGCCTGCCATTTAATAACCTCTGTTTATGTGTGTCAAGCATTATGATTATGTCTCCTCTCCCCCACACCCAGTCCCACCCTTTCAAAATAAAAGCCCCACACAGTGAAATCTAACATAACCTGGAGATATTCAGCCAAAGGCATTGTTAGACCTCCTGTCTGTCTGTCTGTCTTTCTCTCTCCCTGTCTGTCTCTCTCTCTGCCTGTCTGTCTCTCTCTCTCTCTCTGCCTGTCTGTCTCTCTCTGCCTGTCTGTCTCTCTCTCTGCCTGTCTGTCTGTCTCTCTGTCTCTCTGTCTGTCGTCTCTCTCTGCCTGTCTGTCTCTCTCTCTGCCTGTCTGTCTGTCTGTCTGTTTGTCTGTCTGTCTGTCTGTCTGTCTCTCTCTCTCTCTCTCTCTCTGCCTTTCTGTCTCTCTCTGCCTGTCTGTCTGTCTGTCTCTCTCTGTCTGTCTGTCTGTCTGTCTGTCTGTCTGTCTGTCTGTCTGTCTGTCTGTCTGTCTGTCTCTGTCTGTCTCTCTCTCTGTGTGTTTCTCTCTCTCATACAGTCATTCAAGTCTTAGAGGACTTTTTCCCCTCCCCCCCCCCCACCACACACACACACCCCATTTTAAAATAAAAGCCCCACAGAATGAATTCTAACTGAATTGCTTGTGATGAAACCTGTCATTTATCTAACATTATGATTCTGTCTCCTCTCCCTTCCCCCCCCCCCCCCCCCCCCCCACACACACCATTTCAAAATAAAAGCCCCAAAGAGTGAATTCTAACTGAAATGCTTGTGATAAAGCCTGCCATTTATTAACCTCTGTTTATGTGTGTCAAACATTATGATTATGTCTCCTCTCCCCCCCACCCAGTCCCACCCTTTCAAAATAAAAGCCCCACACAGTGAAATCTATGGATGCCAAATCTGTGCCCAATCTGCCATTATAGACTCGGGCCTATTCTGGCTGTGACATGGCAGCCTGTTAATCGTCAGACAGCACTGAAACGGGCTGTGGCCCGTTGATGGCTGCCAAATCTGGGCCCAATCTGGCATTATAGACTCGGGCCTATACTGGCTGAGACATGGCGCCGGGTTAATCGACAGCCAGCACTGAAACAGGTCTGGCATTATAGAAATGGGCCTTAACTGGCTAATTGATAAAATATTGTAATGTAGCCAAACAATCATCATATTGAGGGAGCGCAGGGATTAACCGAGTCGACAAGTGTCTCTTTTTGGCTGCTCACCTCTGTTGTCGTTTATTTCAACTCTCACAAACATTTCAAGCCGAACACTGCCATCACCTCCTTTAAACCCAACATGACGTCACGTTCCCATGGCTATGCCACTCCCCTAGTCCTGCTGAATTATGTCCTCAAGTGCATACGCCCCCCCAGAATTCACCAAATTAGGACGCAACTGTCGACTGAAAAAAGCAAGTGGCTGGCTCAATCGACCAGGAGCAGGAGCCAGGGCGGCCATCGGAGGAAGCTTCCGGGCCTTGTAGCGGTGTGCTGGAAGGGTAGGAGGACACCCCCGCCGTGGGGGTTCGGCCACCCTGGACCAACCGGTACAGGTCCAGATGTGCTGGTTTCAGGCGATCCACCGACACATGCTCCAGTTTCCCGCCAATGTTCACTTTGAAGGTTTTGTCCCCGGTCTCTAGTACACAAAACGGGCCCTCGTAGGGAGCTTTTATAGGGTCCATGGTGGCCGTCCTGGCGAATGAACACATATTCTTCGGCCTTAAGGCTGGATGGGATATGCGAATTTGGGAGGCCGTGTTGCGACGTAGGCACATGTGTGAGCACTCTGGCTTTTTCCAGGAGAGTGGCCCGCTGCTGTGTCGCAGACCAAGGGTCTGTGACATTAGTGATGTTTATAAACACAGACTCAGACACACAGGCACATACACTCCTCTCCCTCTCTCTCTCTCTGTGTGTCTCTCTCTGTGTGTGTCTCTCTCTCATACAGTCATTCAGGTCTTAGAGGACTTTTTCCCCTCCACCCCTCCCCCCACCACACACACACACACACCATTTTAAAATAAAAGCCCCACAGGATGAATTCTAACTGAAATGCTTGTGATGAAACCTGTCATTTAATAACCTTTTTAATGTTCATCTAACATTATGATCCTGTCTCCTCTCCCCTTCTGCCCACACCCCACACCCCATTTCAAAATAAAAGCCCCACAGAATGAATTCTAACTGAAATGCTTGTGATGAAACCTGTCATTTATCTAACATTATGATTCTGTCTCCTCTCTCCCCCCCCCCCCCCCCCAAACACACACCATTTCAAAATAAAAGCCCCAAAGAGTGAATTCTAACTGAAATGCTTGTGATGAAGCCTGCCATTTAATAACCTCTGTTTATGTGTGTCAAACATTATGATTATGTCTCCTCTCCCCCCCACCCAGTCCCACCCTTTCAAAATAAAAGCCCCACACAGTGAAATCTAACATGACCTGGAGATATTCAGCCAAAGGCATTGTAAGACCTCCTGTCTGTCTGTCTGTCTGTCTCTCTCCCTGTCTGTCTCTCTCCCTGTCTGTCTCTCTCTCTGCCTGTCTGTCTCTCTCTCTCTCTCTGTCTGTCTGTCTCTCTCTGCCTGTCTGTCTGTCTCTCTCTCTCTCTCTGTCTCTCTGTCTCTCTGTCTCTCTGTCTCTCTGTCTCTCTGTCTGTCTCTCTGTCTGTCTGTCTCTCTCTGCCTGTCTGTCTCTCTCTCTGCCTGTCTGTCTGTCTGTCTGTGTCTGTCTGTCTGTCTCTCTCTCTCTCTCTGCCTGTCTGTCTCTCTCTACCTGTCTGTCTGTCTGTCTCTCTCTCTGCCTGTCTCTCTCTCTCTCTGTCTGTCTGTCTGTCTGTCTCTCTCTGTCTGTCTCTCTCTCTGTGTGTTTCTCTCTCTCATACAGTCATTCAAGTCTTAGAGGACTTTCCCCCCCCCCCCCCCCCCCCACCACACACACACACCCCATTTTAAAATAAAAGCCCCACAGAATGAATTCTAACTGAATTGCTTGTGATGAAACCTGTCATTTATCTAACATTATGAATATTTGTTCACTTTGAAGGTTTTTCCCCTCCACCCCTTTCCCGACCACACGCACACACACACACACACACCATTTTAAAATAAAAGTTTCAAAACATAGTTTCAAAGATTTTCTTCAAAAAAGTGACTCAGGACAGTTGATTTCACAGTTTCATGTCATTTACATGAATATCTGCTGCTGTCAGCGCTTTACTGCCTTAGATATGCATTTTCACTTTTTATGATCTTAAAAGACGTTTCAGGATGAGAGGAGGCCAAAAGTGGATTTTGTGAAAGTAAACGTAGTTTCAAAGATTTTCTTCAAAAAAGTGGCTCAGGACAGTGGATTTCACAGTTTCATGGTGTTTTCATTAGAACCTGCTTGCTTTCAGCACTTTACTGCCTTAGACATGCATTTTCACTTTTTATGCTCTTAAAAGACGTTTCAGGCTGAGAGGAGGCCAAAAGTGGATTTTGTGAAAGTAAACATAGTTTCAAAGATTTTCTTCAAAAAAGTGACTCAGGACAGTTGATTTCACAGTTTCATGGTGTTTTCATTAGAACATGCTGCTTTCAGCACTTTACTGCCTTAGATATGCATTTTCACTTTTTATGCTCTTAAAAGACGTTTCAGGCTGAGAGGAGTCCTAACGTGGATTTTTTAAAGTAAACATAGTTTCAAAGATTTTCTTCAAAAAAGTGACTCAGGACAGTTGATTTCACAGTTTCATGTCATTTACATGAATATCTGCTGCTGTCAGCGCTTTACTGCCTTAGATATGCATTTTCACTTTTTATGATCTTAAAAGACGTTTCAGGATGAGAGGAGGCCAAAAGTGGATTTTGTGAAAGTAAACGTAGTTTCAAAGATTTTCTTCAAAAAAGTGGCTCAGGACAGTGGATTTCACAGTTTCATGGTGTTTTCATTAGAACCTGCTGCTTTCAGCACTTTACTGCCTTAGATATGCATTTTCACTTTTTATGCTCTTAAAAGACGTTTCAGGATGAGAGGAGGCCAAAAGTGGATTTTGTGAAAGTAAACGTAGTTTCAAAGATTTTCTTCAAAAAAGTGGCTCAGGACAGTTGATTTCACAGTTTAATGTAATTTTCATGAATATCTGCTGCTTTCAGCACTTTGCTGCCTTAGAGATGCATTTTCACTTTTTATGCTCTTAAAAGACGTTTCAGGCTGAGAGGAGGCCAAAAGTGGATTTTGTGAAAGTAAACATAGTTTCAAAGATTTTCTTCAAAAAAGTGACTCAGGACAGTTGATTTCACAGTTTCATGGTGTTTTCATTAGAACCTGCTTGCTTTCAGCACTTTACTGCCTTAGACATGCATTTTCACTTTTTATGATCTTAAAAGACGTTTCAGGATGAGAGGAGGCCAAAAGTGGATTTTGTGAAAGTAAACGTAGTTTCAAAGATTTTCTTCAAAAAAGTGACTCAGGACAGTTGATTTCACAGTTTCATGTCATTTACATGAATATCTGCTGCTGTCAGCGCTTTACTGCCTTAGATATGCATTTTCACTTTTTATGATCTTAAAAGACGTTTCAGGATGAGAGGAGGCCAAAAGTGGATTTTGTGAAAGTAAACGTAGTTTCAAAGATTTTCTTCAAAAAAGTGGCTCAGGACAGTGGATTTCACAGTTTCATGGTGTTTTCATTAGAACCTGCTGCTTTCAGCACTTTACTGCCTTAGACATGCATTTTCAGTTTTTATGCTCTTAAAAGACGTTTCAGGATGAGAGGAGGCCAAAAGTGGATTTTGTGAAAGTAAACGTAGTTTCAAAGATTTTCTTCAAAAAAGTGGCTCAGGACAGTTGATTTCACAGTTTCATGTCATTTTCATGAATATCTGCTGCTTTCAGCACTTTACTGCCTTAGAGATGCATTTTCACTTTTTATGCTCTTAAAAGACGTTTCAGGCTGAGAGGAGGCCAAAAGTGGATTTTGTGAAAGTAAACATAGTTTCAAAGATTTTCTTCAAAAAAGTGACTCAGGACAGTTGATTTCACAGTTTCATGGTGTTTTCATTAGAACCTGCTTGCTTTCAGCACTTTACTGCCTTAGACATGCATTTTCACTTTTTATGCTCTTAAAAGACGTTTCAGGCTGAGAGGAGGCCAAAAGTGGATTTTGTGAAAGTAAACATAGTTTCAAAGATTTTCTTCAAAAAAGTGACTCAGGACAGTTGATTTCACAGTTTCATGGTGTTTTCATTAGAACATGCTGCTTTCAGCACTTTACTGCCTTAGATATGCATTTTCACTTTTTATGCTCTTAAAAGACGTTTCAGGCTGAGAGGAGTCCTAACGTGGATTTTTTAAAGTAAACATAGTTTCAAAGATTTTCTTCAAAAAAGTGACTCAGGACAGTTGATTTCACAGTTTCATGTCATTTACATGAATATCTGCTGCTGTCAGCGCTTTACTGCCTTAGATATGCATTTTCACTTTTTATGATCTTAAAAGACGTTTCAGGATGAGAGGAGGCCAAAAGTGGATTTTGTGAAAGTAAACGTAGTTTCAAAGATTTTCTTCAAAAAAGTGGCTCAGGACAGTGGATTTCACAGTTTCATGGTGTTTTCATTAGAACCTGCTGCTTTCAGCACTTTACTGCCTTAGATATGCATTTTCACTTTTTATGCTCTTAAAAGACGTTTCAGGATGAGAGGAGGCCAAAAGTGGATTTTGTGAAAGTAAACGTAGTTTCAAAGATTTTCTTCAAAAAAGTGGCTCAGGACAGTTGATTTCACAGTTTAATGTAATTTTCATGAATATCTGCTGCTTTCAGCACTTTGCTGCCTTAGAGATGCATTTTCACTTTTTATGCTCTTAAAAGACGTTTCAGGCTGAGAGGAGGCCAAAAGTGGATTTTGTGAAAGTAAACATAGTTTCAAAGATTTTCTTCAAAAAAGTGACTCAGGACAGTTGATTTCACAGTTTCATGGTGTTTTCATTAGAACCTGCTTGCTTTCAGCACTTTACTGCCTTAGACATGCATTTTCACTTTTTATGCTCTTAAAAGACGTTTCAGGCTGAGAGGAGGCCAAAAGTGGATTTTGTGAAAGTAAACATAGTTTCAAAGATTTTCTTCAAAAAAGTGACTCAGGACAGTTGATTTCACAGTTTCATGGTGTTTTCATTAGAACATGCTGCTTTCAGCACTTTACTGCCTTAGATATGCATTTTCACTTTTTATGCTCTTAAAAGACGTTTCAGGCTGAGAGGAGTCCTAACGTGGATTTTTTAAAGTAAACATAGTTTCAAAGATTTTCTTCAAAAAAGTGACTCAGGACAGTTGATTTCACAGTTTCATGTCATTTACATGAATATCTGCTGCTGTCAGCGCTTTACTGCCTTAGATATGCATTTTCACTTTTTATGATCTTAAAAGACGTTTCAGGATGAGAGGAGGCCAAAAGTGGATTTTGTGAAAGTAAACGTAGTTTCAAAGATTTTCTTCAAAAAAGTGGCTCAGGACAGTGGATTTCACAGTTTCATGGTGTTTTCATTAGAACCTGCTGCTTTCAGCACTTTACTGCCTTAGATATGCATTTTCACTTTTTATGCTCTTAAAAGACGTTTCAGGATGAGAGGAGGCCAAAAGTGGATTTTGTGAAAGTAAACGTAGTTTCAAAGATTTTCTTCAAAAAAGTGTCTCAGGACAGTTGATTTCACAGTTTCATGTCATTTTCATGAATATCTGCTGCTTTCAGCACTTTACTGCCTTAGAGATGCATTTTCACTTTTTATGCTCTTAAAAGACGTTTCAGGCTGAGAGGAGGCCAAAAGTGGATTTTGTGAAAGTAAACATAGTTTCAAAGATTTTCTTCAAAAAAGTGACTCAGGACAGTTGATTTCACAGTTTCATGGTGTTTTCATTAGAACCTGCTTGCTTTCAGCACTTTACTGCCTTAGACATGCATTTTCACTTTTTATGCTCTTAAAAGACGTTTCGGTAGCACTTTATAATAACTACACACTATGAAGCATTAGTTAAGCATGAGTAAACACTTAATTCATCATTTATAAAGCATTGTTCCTACATTAATAATTCATTAGTATGCAGTTCATTACAACAGTTATACATTTATTCTTGATTAATAAGCTTGTCTATTATGTGTTCTATTATTGTGTTTTCATACTTTATAAATGATGGATTCCACATTTGTAAATGAAGTATTATATATTTTACAAACCAATTAAATATAGGGTTAACCCTAACCCTAACCCTAACCCTAACCCTAACCCTAACCCTAACCCTAACCCAACCCTAACCCTAACCCTAACCCTAACCCCTAACCCTAACCCTAACCCTAACCCAACCCTAACCCTAACCCTAACCCTAACCCCTAACCCTAACTCTAACCCAACCCTAACCCTAACCCTAACCCTAACCCTAACCCTAACCCTAACCCTAACCCCTAACCCTAACCCTAACCCTAACCCTAACCCAACCCCCAACCCTAACCCTAACCCTAACCCAACGCTAACCCTAACCCTAACCCAACCCAACCCTAACCCTAACCCTAACCCAACCCTAACCCTAACCCTAACCCTAACCCTAGATGATTAATAAGATAATTTATAAAGTGTTAGTAAATGATTAATAACTTATTTAGATGTACATTATTCATGCATTTATATATATATAATGATTTAGATATGCACTAATGGTTAGGGACTATGTTAATATATGCTTTATAAATGCGTATTAATACTGCAAGTCATGATTAATTAATGATTTATTAAGGTAGTTAGTAGTCATTAGTAAAGTATTTTGTGTGAGCTCATCTAAAGTGAGGACTATTTATGCCTTATAAAGCATTTATAAATGACATTGAAAGGCCAGCAGTGCCTCAAAACCCATAGTTTTTTAACAGAAAAGGCAAATAGAGCAAAAAAAACGAAAATTGACCAACCAGGAGCTCTACAACGGCGCAATACACACCAGCTATTGCGCAATTCTCCCGTAGGTCGCCGGCCTGGAGAGGCTTTGGAGACGGTTCCAGCTCTCCAAAATGATTTCTAACTGCTGTATGTGATAGATTGTGCATGTAGAAGGATAAAGGAAGTTAAATATATAGTTATTTAGGTTGTAAAAGTACAATGGAACAGCTGGAGAGGCTGTTTCTCAAATGACGACCTTTCGTGACCTCTCGTACGTTTATGTCTCTAATTCTGGCATACTTCACTCAATTCACTCAAATTCTTTTTCTATTCACTACTGCTGTCGTTTGCTATGATGGTGGGTGGTTCTAGGCTTTACTGAGCCTCATTTAATATCGTATTATGAATAATAGTGCTTTTTCACCATACGAATTTGACATTTTCAAAGTGGAGCTGTGTTCCATCTTCATCTACTATTAACCAGTAATATATACATAATATTTACTCTATTCATATGAGCAAACCATTCTTAGTGTTAATAACCCCTTGGAATTATTAAAAAAGACCTTGTAGTTAGAGTGTGGGGCCCCTTCGTTCAGAACCGGAATTTGCGGAATTTGCGGGTGCAGGTTACCAGGTTACAAAGAGTTTTAACTGGCTAATTGATAAAATATTGTAATGTAGCCAAACAATCATCATATTGTAGGAGCGCAGGGATTAACCGAGTCGACAAGTGTCTCTTTTTGGCTGCTCACCTCTGTTGTCGTTTATTTCAACTCTCACAAACATTTCAAGCCGAACATTGCCATCACCTCCTTTAAACCCAACATGACGTCACATTCCCATGGCTATGCCACTCCCCTAGTCCTGCTGAATTATGTCCTCAAGTGCATACGCCCCCCCAGAATTCACCAAGTTAGGACGCAACTGTCGACTGAAAAAAGCAAGTGGCTGGCTCAATCGACCAGGAGCAGGAGCCAGGGCGGCCATCGGAGGAAGCTTCCGGGCCTTGTAGCGGTGTGCTGGAAGGGTAGGAGGACGCCCCCGCCGTGGGGGTTCGGCCACCCTGGACCAACCGGTACAGGTCCAGATGTGCTGGTTTCAGGCGATCCACCGACACATGCTCCAGTTTTCCGCCAATGTTCACTTTGAAGGTTTTGTCCCCGGTCTCTAGTACACAAAACGGGCCCTCGTAGGGAGCTTTTATAGGGTCCATGGTGGCCGTCCTGGCGAATGAACACATATTCTTCGGCCTTAAGGCTGGATGGGATATGCGAATTTGGGAGGCCGTGTTGCGACGTAGGCACATGTGTGAGCACTCTGGCTTTTTCCAGGAGAGTGGCCCGCTGCTGTGTCGCAGACCAAGGGTCTGTGACCTTAGTGATGTTTATAAACACAGACTCAGACACACAGGCACATACACACCTCTCCCTCTTTCTCTCTCTGTGTGTCTCTCTCTGTGTGTCTCTCTCTCATACAGTCATTCAGGTCTTAGAGGACTTTTTCCCCTCCACCCCCCCCCCCCCCCCACCACACACACACACACACACCATTTTAAAATAAAAGCCCCACAGAATGAATTCTAACTGAAATGCTAACTTCTACTACTACTGCTACTACAAATACCACTACTGCTACAACTAGTACTTATTCTAATGCTACTAATACTTCTACTCCTAATAATACTTATAATACAACTACAACTTCTACTACTACTACTACTACAAATATCACTACTGCTGACAGTTTTTTTAAGCTACAGAAAGCGTTCAAATATCAAAATGTTCAGCTTTCAGGAGAGGGGATATGACTTTCCATATCTTTAATCTTTAAACTTTGAATTATTAAGCTTTTAGCAATTTTTATTTAATGGGATGTCTATGGAGAAAATCTTCAAATCCTGTTAAACTTGAACTTTCAAAGCCTTCTTCTTCCTCATACTTTCAGCTACAGACACCAGTTTAAATGCTTTCGGGCTTCAACATTCTCTCTCTGTCTGTCTCTCTCTCTCTTTCTGTCTTTCTCTCTCTCTCTCTGTCTGTCTCTCTGACTCTCTCTTTCTGTCTGTCTGTCTGTCTGTCTCTCTCTGTCTCTCTCTCTCTCTGTGTGTCTCTCTCTCTGTGTGTCTCTCTCTCTGTGTGTCTCTCTCTCTGTGTGTCTCTCTCTCATACAGTCATTCAAGTCTTAGAGGACTTTTTCCCCTCCCCCCCACCACACACACACACACCCCATTTTAAAATAAAATCGCCATTGAAGCCACATTTCTTACACTACAGACACCATTTTCACAGGATCTGTTTTTCAAATCATCCTTCCTCTCAATTTCCAATATTGGAGCAATAGGAGCTACGGTTATGGGAATTTTGAGGATTTGTTTGAGAGTTGTTTCACAGTTTTATCTCCATTAAAAGACTGCAGGCACACAGGTGTTTGTAATTAGTGATGTTTATAAACACATACTCAGACACACAGGCAAATACACTCCTCTCCCTCTCACTCTCTGTATGTGTCTCTCTCTCATACAGTCATTCAGGTCTTAGAGGACTTTTTCCCCTCCACCCCTCCCCCACCACACACACACACACACACCATTTTAAAATAAAAGCCCCACAGGATGAATTCGAACTGAAATGCTTGTGATGAAACCTGTCATTTAATAACCTTTTTATGTTTATCTAACATTATGATCCTGTCTCCTCTCCCCTTCTGCCCACCCCCCACACCCCATTTCAAAATAAAAGCCCCACAGAATGAATTCTAACTGAAATGCTTGTGATGAAACCTGTCATTTATCTAACATTATGATTCTGTCTCCTCTCTCTCCCCCCCCCCCCAAACACACACCATTTCAAAATAAAAGCCCCAAAGAGTGAATTCTAACTGAAATGCTTGTGATGAAGCCTGCCATTTAATAACCTCTGTTTATGTGTGTCAAACATTATGATTATGTCTCCTCTCCCCCCTACCCAGTCCCACCCTTTCAAAATAAAAGCCCCACACAGTGAAATCTAACATGACCTGGAGATATTCAGCCAAAGGCATTGTTAGACCTCCTGTCTGTCTGTCTGTCTGTCTCTCTCCCTGTCTGTCTCTCTCTCTGCCTGTCTGTCTCTCTCTCTCTCTCTGCCTGTCTGTCTCTCTCTGCCTGTCTGTCTCTCTCTCTGCCTGTCTGTCTGTCTCTCTGTCTCTCTGTCTGTCTCTCTGTCTGTCTGTCTCTCTCTGCCTGTCTGTCTCTCTCTCTGCCTGTCTGTCTGTCTGTCTGTTTGTCTGTCTGTCTGTCTCTCTCTCTCTCTCTCTCTCTCTGCCTTTCTGTCTCTCTCTGCCTGTCTGTCTGTCTGTCTCTCTCTGTCTGTCTGTCTGTCTGTCTGTCTGTCTGTCTGTCTGTCTGTCTCTGTCTGTCTCTCTCTCTCTGTGTTTCTCTCTCTCATACAGTCATTCAAGTCTTAGAGGACTTTTTCCCCTCCCCCCCCCCCCACCACACACACACACCCCATTTTAAAATAAAAGCCCCACAGAATGAATTCTAACTGAATTGCTTGTGATGAAACCTGTCATTTATCTAACATTATGATTCTGTCTCCTCTCCCCCCCCCCCCCCCCCACACACACCATTTCAAAATAAAAGCCCCAAAGAGTGAATTCTAACTGAAATGCTTGTGATAAAGCCTGCCATTTATTAACCTCTGTTTATGTGTGTCAAACATTATGATTATGTCTCCTCTCCCCCCCACCCAGTCCCACCCTTTCAAAATAAAAGCCCCACACAGTGAAATCTATGGATGCCAAATCTGTGCCCAATCTGCCATTATAGACTCGGGCCTATTCTGGCTGTGACATGGCAGCCTGTTAATCGTCAGACAGCACTGAAACGGCCTGTGGCCCGTTGATGGCTGCCAAATCTGGGCCCAATCTGGCATTATAGACTCGGGCCTATACTGGCTGAGACATGGCGCCGGGTTAATCGACAGCCAGCACTGAAACAGGTCTGGCATTATAGAAATGGGCCTTAACTGGCTAATTGATAAAATATTGTAATGTAGCCAAACAATCATCATATTGAGGGAGCGCAGGGATTAACCGAGTCGACAAGTGTCTCTTTTTGGCTGCTCACCTCTGTTGTCGTTTATTTCAACTCTCACAAACATTTCAAGCCGAACACTGCCATCACCTCCTTTAAACCCAACATGACGTCACGTTCCCATGGCTATGCCACTCCCCTAGTCCTGCTGAATTATGTCCTCAAGTGCATACGCCCCCCCAGAATTCACCAAATTAGGACGCAACTGTCGACTGAAAAAAGCAAGTGGCTGGCTCAATCGACCAGGAGCAGGAGCCAGGGCGGCCATCGGAGGAAGCTTCCGGGCCTTGTAGCGGTGTGCTGGAAGGGTAGGAGGACACCCCCGCCGTGGGGGTTCGGCCACCCTGGACCAACCGGTACAGGTCCAGATGTGCTGGTTTCAGGCGATCCACCGACACCGACACATGCTCCAGTTTCCCGCCAATGTTCACTTTGAAGGTTTTGTCCCCGGTCTCTAGTACACAAAACGGGCCCTCGTAGGGAGCTTTTATAGGGTCCATGGTGGCCGTCCTGGCGAATGAACACATATTCTTCGGCCTTAAGGCTGGATGGGATATGCGAATTTGGGAGGCCGTGTTGCGACGTAGGCACATGTGTGAGCACTCTGGCTTTTTCCAGGAGAGTGGCCCGCTGCTGTGTCGCAGACCAAGGGTCTGTGACCTTAGTGATGTTTATAAACACAGACTCAGACACACAGGCACATACACACCTCTCCCTCTTTCTCTCTCTGTGTGTCTCTCTCTGTGTGTCTCTCTCTCATACAGTCATTCAGGTCTTAGAGGACTTTTTCCCCTCCACCCCCCCCCCCCCCCCCCCCCCACCACACACACCATTTTAAAATAAAAGCCCCACAGAATGAATTCTAACTGAAATGCTAACTTCTACTACTACTGCTACTACAAATACCACTACTGCTACAACTAGTACTTATTCTAATGCTACTAATACTTCTACTCCTAATAATACTTATAATACAACTACAACTTCTACTACTACTACTACTACAAATATCACTACTGCTGACAGTTTTTTTAAGCTACAGAAAGCGTTCAAATATCAAAATGTTCAGCTTTCAGGAGAGGGGATATGACTTTCCATATCTTTAATCTTTAAACTTTGAATTATTAAGCTTTTAGCAATTTTTATTTAATGGGATGTCTATGGAGAAAATCTTCAAATCCTGTTAAACTTGAACTTTCAAAGCCTTCTTCTTCCTCATACTTTCAGCTACAGACACCAGTTTAAATGCTTTCGGGCTTCAACATTCTCTCTCTGTCTGTCTCTCTCTCTCTTTCTGTCTTTCTCTCTCTCTCTCTGTCTGTCTCTCTGACTCTCTCTTTCTGTCTGTCTGTCTGTCTGTCTGTCTGTCTCTCTCTCTCTCTCTCTCTGTGTGTCTCTCTCTCTGTGTGTCTCTCTCTCTGTGTGTCTCTCTCTCATACAGTCATTCAAGTCTTAGAGGACTTTTTCCCCTCCCCCCCACCACACACACACACACCCCATTTTAAAATAAAATCGCCATTGAAGCCACATTTCTTACACTACAGACACCATTTTCACAGGATCTGTTTTTCAAATCATCCTTCCTCTCAATTTCCAATATTGGAGCAATAGGAGCTACGGTTATGGGAATTTTGAGGATTTGTTTGAGAGTTGTTTCACAGTTTTATCTCCATTAAAAGACTGCAGGCACACAGGTGTTTGTAATTAGTGATGTTTATAAACACATACTCAGACACACAGGCAAATACGCTCCTCTCCCTCTCACTCTCTCTGTATGTGTCTCTCTCTCATACAGTCATTCAGGTCTTAGAGGACTTTTTCCCCTCCACCCCTCCCCCCCCACCACACACACACACACACACCATTTTAAAATAAAAGCCCCACAGAATGAATTCTAACTGAAATGCTAACTTCTACTACTACTGCTACTACAAATACCACTACTGCTACAACTAGTACTTATTCTAATGCTACTAATACTTCTACTCCTAATAATACTTATAATACAACTACAACTTCTACTACTACTACTACTACAAATATCACTACTGCTGACAGTTTTTTTAAGCTACAGAAAGCGTTCAAATATCAAAATGTTCAGCTTTCAGGAGAGGGGATATGACTTTCCATATCTTTAATCTTTAAACTTTGAATTATTAAGCTTTTAGCAATTTTTATTTAATGGGATGTCTATGGAGAAAATCTTCAAATCCTGTTAAACTTGAACTTTCAAAGCCTTCTTCTTCCTCATACTTTCAGCTACAGACACCAGTTTAAATGCTTTCGGGCTTCAACATTCTCTCTCTGTCTGTCTCTCTATCTCTTTCTGTCTTTCTCTCTCTCTCTCTGTCTGTCTCTCTGACTCTCTCTTTCTGTCTGTCTGTCTGTCTGTCTCTCTCTGTCTCTCTCTCTCTCTGTGTGTCTCTCTCTCTGTGTGTCTCTCTCTCTGTGTGTCTCTCTCTCATACAGTCATTCAAGTCTTAGAGGACTTTTTCCCCTCCCCCCCACCACACACACACACACCACATTTTAAAATAAAATCGCTATTGAAGCCACATTTCTTACACTACAGACACCATTTTCACAGGATCTGTTTTTCAAATCATCCTTCCTCTCAATTTCCAATATTGGAGCAATAGGAGCTACGGTTATGGGAATTTTGAGGATTTGTTTGAGAGTTGTTTCACAGTTTTATCTCCATTAAAAGACTGCAGGCACACAGGTGTTTGTAATTAGTGATGTTTATAAACACATACTCAGACACACAGGCAAATACACTCCTCTCCCTCTCACTCTCTCTGTATGTGTCTCTCTCTCATACAGTCATTCAGGTCTTAGAGGACTTTTTCCCCTCCACCCCTCCCCCCACCACACACACACACACACACACACCATTTTAAAATAAAAGCCCCACAGGATGAATTCTAACTGAAATGCTTGTGATGAAACCTGTCATTTAATAACCTTTTTATGTTCATCTAACATTATGATCCTGTCTCCTCTCCCCTTCTGCCCACCCCCCACACCCCATTTCAAAATAAAAGCCCCACAGAATGAATTCTAACTGAAATGCTTGTGATGAAACCTGTCATTTATCTAACATTATGATTCTGTCTCCTCTCTCCCCCCCCCCCCCCCCCAACACACACCATTTCAAAATAAAAGCCCCAAAGAGTGAATTCTAACTGAAATGCTTGTGATGAAGCCTGCCATTTAATAACCTCTGTTTATGTGTGTCAAACATTATGATTATGTCTCCTCTCCCCCACACCCAGTCCCACCCTTTCAAAATAAAAGCCCCACACAGTGAAATCTAACATGACCTGGAGATATTCAGCCAAAGGCATTGTTAGACCTCCTGTCTGTCTGTCTGTCTGTCTCTCTCCCTGTCTGTCTCTCTCTCTGCCTGTCTGTCTCTCTCTCTCTCTCTGACTGTCTGTCTCTCTCTGCCTGTCTGTCTCTCTCTCTGCCTGTCTGTCTGTCTGTCTGTTTGTCTGTCTGTCTGTCTCTCTCTCTCTCTCTCTCTCTCTGCCTTTCTGTCTCTCTCTGCCTGTCTGTCTGTCTGTCTCTCTCTGTCTGTCTGTCTGTCTGTCTGTCTGTCTGTCTGTCTGTCTGTCTGTCTGTCTGTCTGTCTGTCTGTCTGTCTGTCTGTCTGTCTGTCTGTCTCTGTCTGTCTCTCTCTCTGTGTGTTTCTCTCTCTCATACAGTCATTCAAGTCTTAGAGGACTTTTTCCCCTCCCCCCCCCCACCACACACACACACCCCATTTTAAAATAAAAGCCCCACAGAATGAATTGTAACTGAATTGCTTGTGATGAAACCTGTCATTTATCTAACATTATGATTCTGTCTCCTCTCCCTTCCCCCCCCCCCCCCCCCCACACACACCATTTCAAAATAAAAGCCCCAAAGAGTGAATTCTAACTGAAATGCTTGTGATAAAGCCTGCCATTTATTAACCTCTGTTTATGTGTGTCAAACATTATGATTATGTCTCCTCTCCCCCCCACCCAGTCCCACCCTTTCAAAATAAAAGCCCCACACAGTGAAATCTATGGATGCCAAATCTGTGCCCAATCTGCCATTATAGACTCGGGCCTATTCTGGCTGTGACATGGCAGCCTGTTAATCGTCAGACAGCACTGAAACGGCCTGTGGCCCGTTGATGGCTGCCAAATCTGGGCCCAATCTGGCATTATAGACTCGGGCCTATACTGGCTGAGACATGGCGCCGGGTTAATCGACAGCCAGCACTGAAACAGGTCTGGCATTATAGAAATGGGCCTTAACTGGCTAATTGATAAAATATTGTAATGTAGCCAAACAATCATCATATTGAGGGAGCGCAGGGATTAACCGAGTCGACAAGTGTCTCTTTTTGGCTGCTCACCTCTGTTGTCGTTTATTTCAACTCTCACAAACATTTCAAGCCGAACACTGCCATCACCTCCTTTAAACCCAACATGACGTCACGTTCCCATGGCTATGCCACTCCCCTAGTCCTGCTGAATTATGTCCTCAAGTGCATACGCCCCCCCAGAATTCACCAAAATTAGGACGCAACTGTCGACTGAAAAAAGCAAGTGGCTGGCTCAATCGACCAGGAGCAGGAGCCAGGGCGGCCATCGGAGGAAGCTTCCGGGCCTTGTAGCGGTATGCTGGAAGGGTAGGAGGACACCCCCGCCGTGGGGGTTCGGCCACCCTGGACCAACCGGTACAGGTCCAGATGTGCTGGTTTCAGGCGATCCACCGACACATGCTCCAGTTTCCCGCCAATGTTCACTTTGAAGGTTTTGTCCCCGGTCTCTAGTACACAAAACGGGCCCTCGTAGGGAGCTTTTATAGGGTCCATGGTGGCCGTCCTGGCGAATGAACACATATTCTTCGGCCTTAAGGCTGGATGGGATATGCGAATTTGGGAGGCCGTGTTGCGACGTAGGCACATGTGTGAGCACTCTGGCTTTTTCCAGGAGAGTGGCCCGCTGCTGTGTCGCAGACCAAGGGTCTGTGACATTAGTGATGTTTATAAACACAGACTCAGACACACAGGCACATACACTCCTCTCCCTCTCTCTCTCTCTGTGTGTCTCTCTCTGTGTGTGTCTCTCTCTCATACAGTCATTCAGGTCTTAGAGGACTTTTTCCCCTCCACCCCTCCCCCCACCACACACACACACACACCATTTTAAAATAAAAGCCCCACAGGATGAATTCTAACTGAAATGCTTGTGATGAAACCTGTCATTTAATAACCTTTTTAATGTTCATCTAACATTATGATCCTGTCTCCTCTCCCCTTCTGCCCACCCCCCACACCCATTTCAAAATAAAAGCCCCACAGAATGAATTCTAACTGAAATGCTTGTGATGAAACCTGTCATTTATCTAACATTATGATTCTGTCTCCTCTCTCCCCCCCCCCCCCCCCAAACACACACCATTTCAAAATAAAAGCCCCAAAGAGTGAATTCTAACTGAAATGCTTGTGATGAAGCCTGCCATTTAATAACCTCTGTTTATGTGTGTCAAACATTATGATTATGTCTCCTCTCCCCCCCACCCAGTCCCACCCTTTCAAAATAAAAGCCCCACACAGTGAAATCTAACATGACCTGGAGATATTCAGCCAAAGGCATTGTAAGACCTCCTGTCTGTCTGTCTGTCTCTCTCCCTGTCTGTCTCTCTCCCTGTCTGTCTCTCTCTCTGCCTGTCTGTCTCTCTCTCTCTCTCTGTCTGTCTGTCTCTCTCTGCCTGTCTGTCTGTCTCTCTCTCTCTCTCTGTCTCTCTGTCTCTCTGTCTCTCTGTCTCTCTGTCTGTCTCTCTGTCTGTCTGTCTCTCTCTGCCTGTCTGTCTCTCTCTCTGCCTGTCTGTCTGTCTGTCTGTGTCTGTCTGTCTGTCTCTCTCTCTCTCTGCCTGTCTGTCTCTCTCTACCTGTCTGTCTGTCTGTCTCTCTCTCTGCCTGTCTCTCTCTCTCTCTGTCTGTCTGTCTGTCTGTCTGTCTCTCTCTGTCTGTCTCTCTCTCTGTGTGTTTCTCTCTCTCATACAGTCATTCAAGTCTTAGAGGACTTTTTCCCCTCCCCCCCCCCCCACCACACACACACACCCCATTTTAAAATAAAAGCCCCACAGAATGAATTCTAACTGAATTGCTTGTGATGAAACCTGTCATTTATCTAACATTATGAATATTTGTTCACTTTGAAGGTTTTTCCCCTCCACCCCTTTCCCGACCACACGCACACACACACACACCATTTTAAAATAAAAGTTTCAAAACATAGTTTTAAAGATTGTCTTCAAAAAGTTGCTCAGGACAGTTGATTTCACATTTACATGTCATTTTCATGAATATCTGCTGCTTTCAGTACGTTACTGCATTTTCACTTTTTTTGCTCTTAAAAGACGTTTCAGGCTGAGAGGAGGCCAAAAGTGGATTTTGTGAAAGTAAAAATAGTTTCAAAGACTTTCTTCAAAAAAGTGATTAAGGACAGTTGATTTCACAGTTTCATGATGTTTTCATTAGAACCTGCTGCTTTCAGCACTTTACTGCCTTAGAGATGCATTTTCACTTTTTTTGCTCTTAAAAGACGTTTCAGGCTGAGAGGAGGCCAAAAGTGGATTTTGTGAAAGTAAAAATAGTTTCAAAGACTTTCTTCAAAAAAGTGATTAAGGACAGTTGATTTCACAGTTTCATGATGTTTTCATTAGAACCTGCTGCTTTCAGCACTTTACTGCCTTAGACATGCATTTTCACTTTTTATGCTCTTAAAAGACGTTTCAGGCTGAGAGGAGGCCAAAAGTGGATTTTGTGAAAGTAAACATAGTTTCAAAGATTTTCTTCAAAAAAGTGACTCAGGACAGTTGATTTCACAGTTTCATGGTGTTTTCATTAGAACCTGCTGCTTTCAGCACTTTACTGCCTTAGACATGCATTTTCAGTTTTTATGCTCTTAAAAGACGTTTCAGGATGAGAGGAGGCCAAAAGTGGATTTTGTGAAAGTAAACGTAGTTTCAAAGATTTTCTTCAAAAAAGTGGCTCAAGACAGTTGATTTCACAGTTTCATGTCATTTTCATGAATATCTGCTGCTTTCAGCACTTTACTGCCTTAGAGATGCATTTTCACTTTTTATGCTCTTAAAAGACGTTTCAGGCTGAGAGGAGGCCAAAAGTGGATTTTGTGAAAGTAAACATAGTTTCAAAGATTTTCTTCAAAAAAGTGACTCAGGACAGTTGATTTCACAGTTTCATGGTGTTTTCATTAGAACAATGCTGCTTTCAGCACTTTACTGCCTTAGATATGCATTTTCACTTTTTATGCTCTTAAAAGACGTTTCAGGCTGAGAGGAGTCCTAACGTGGATTTTTTAAAGTAAACATAGTTTCAAAGATTTTCTACAAAAAAGTGACTCAGGACAGTTGATTTCACAGTTTCATGTCATTTACATGAATATCTGCTGCTGTCAGCGCTTTACTGCCTTAGATATGCATTTTCACTTTTTATGATCTTAAAAGACGTTTCAGGAGAGAGGAGGCCAAAAGTGGATTTTGTGAAAGTAAACGTAGTTTCAAAGATTTTCATCAAAAAAGTGGCTCAGGACAGTGGATTTCACAGTTTCATGGTGTTTTCATTAGAACCTGCTGCTTTCAGCACTTTACTGCCTTAGATATGCATTTTCACTTTTTATGCTCTTAAAAGACGTTTCAGGATGAGAGGAGGCCAAAAGTGGATTTTGTGAAAGTAAACGTAGTTTCAAAGATTTTCTTCAAAAAAGTGGCTCAGGACAGTTGATTTCACATTTTAATGTAATTTTCATGAATATCTGCTGCTTTCAGCACTTTGCTGACTTAGAGATGCATTTTCACTTTTTATGCTCTTAAAAGACGTTTCAGGCTGAGAGGAGGCCAAAAGTGGATTTTGTGAAAGTAAACATAGTTTCAAAGATTTTCTTCAAAAAAGTGACTCAGGACAGTTGATTTCACAGTTTCATGGTGTTTTCATTAGAACCTGCTGCTTTCAGCACTTTACTGCCTTAGACATGCATTTTCAGTTTTTATCCTCTTAAAAGACGTTTCAGGATGAGAGGAGGCCAAAAGTGGATTTTGTGAAAGTAAACGTAGTTTCAAAGATTTTCTTCAAAAAAGTGTCTCAGGACAGTTGATTTCACAGTTTCATGTCATTTTCATGAATATCTGCTGCTTTCAGCACTTTACTGCCTTAGATATGCATTTTCACTTTTTATGCTCTTAAAAGACGTTTCAGGCTGAGAGGAGGCCAAAAGTGGATTTTGTGAAAGTAAACATAGTTTCAAAGATTTTCTTCAAAAAAGTGACTCAGGACAGTTGATTTCACAGTTTCATGGTGTTTTCATTAGAACATGCTGCTTTCAGCACTTTACTGCCTTAGATATGCATTTTCACTTTTTATGCTCTTAAAAGACGTTTCAGGCTGAGAGGAGTCCTAACGTGGATTTTTTAAAGTAAACATAGTTTCAAAGATTTTCTTCAAAAAAGTGACTCAGGACAGTTGATTTCACAGTTTCATGTCATTTACATGAATATCTGCTGCTGTCAGCGCTTTACTGCCTTAGATATGCAATTTCACTTTTTATGATCTTAAAAGACGTTTCAGGATGAGAGGAGGCCAAAAGTGGATTTTGTGAAAGTAAACGTAGTTTCAAAGATTTTCTTCAAAAAAGTGACTCAGGACAGTTCATTTCAGTTTCATGGTGTTTTCATTAGAGCCTGCTGCTTTCAGCACTTTACTGCCTTAGACATGCATTTTCAGTTTTTATCCTCTTAAAAGACGTTTCAGGATGAGAGGAGGCCAAAAGTGGATTTTGTGAAAGTAAACGTAGTTTCAAAGATTTTCTTCAAAAAAGTGTCTCAGGACAGTTGATTTCACAGTTTCATGTCATTTTCATGAATATCTGCTGCTTTCAGCACTTTACTGCCTTAGAGATGCATTTTCACTTTTTATGCTCTTAAAAGACGTTTCAGGCTGAGAGGAGGCCAAAAGTGGATTTTGTGAAAGTAAACATAGTTTCAAAGATTTTCTTCAAAAAAGTGACTCAGGACAGTTGATTTCACAGTTTCATGGTGTTTTCATTAGAACATGCTGCTTTCAGCACTTTACTGCCTTAGATATGCATTTTCACTTTTTATGCTCTTAAAAGACGTTTCAGGCTGAGAGGAGTCCTAACGTGGATTTTTTAAAGTAAACATAGTTTCAAAGATTTTCTTCAAAAAAGTGGCTCAGGACAGTGGATTTCACAGTTTCATGGTGTTTTCATTAGAACCTGCTGCTTTCAGCACTTTACTGCCTTAGATATGCATTTTCACTTTTTATGCTCTTAAAAGACGTTTCGGTAGCACTTTATAATAACTACACACTATGAAGCATTAGTTAAGCATGAGTAAACACTTAATTCATTATTTATAAAGCATTGTTCCTACATTAATAATTCATTAGTATGCAGTTCATAACAACAGTTATACATTTATTCTTGATTAATAAGCTTGTCTATTATGTGTTCTATTATTGTGTTTTCATACTTTATAAATGATGGATTCCCCATTTGTAAATGAAGTATTATATATTTTACAAACCAATTAAATATAGGGTTAACCCTAACCCTAACCCTAACCCCTACCTAACCCTAACCCTAACCCTAACCCTAACCCAACCCTAACCCTAACCCTAACCCCTAACCCTAACCCTAACCCTAACCCAACCCTAACCCTAACCCTAACCCTAACCCTAACCCCTAACCCTAACTCTAACCCAACCCTAACCCTAACCCTAACCCTAACCCCTAACCCTAACCCTAACCCTAACCCAACCCCCAACCCTAACCCTAACCCTAACCCAACGCTAACCCTAACCCTAACCCTAACCCTAACCCTAACCCTAACCCTAACCCAACCCAACCCTAACCCTAACCCTAACCCAACCCTAACCCTAACCCTAACCCTAACCCTAGATGATTAATAAGATAATTTATAAAGTGTTAGTAAATGATTAATAACTTATTTAGATGTACATTATTCATGCATTTATATATATATAATGATTTAGATATGCACTAATGGTTAGGGACTATGTTAATATATGCTTTATAAATGCGTATTAATACTGCAAGTCATGATTAATTAATGATTTATTAAGGTAGTTAGTAGTCATTAGTAAAGTATTTTGTGTGAGCTCATCTAAAGTGAGGACTATTTATGCCTTATAAAGCATTTATAAATGACATTGAAAGGCCAGCAGTGCCTCAAAACCCATAGTTTTTTAACAGAAAAGGCAAATAGACACAACACAAAGTGATCAAGAACATATCAATATTTATTGCAAGATGCAAACAATATACTGTTAAATACAAACCTCTCAGGCATTCATTCATGTAAGAAACAAACAGACATTCTCCTTCAGGCCACCTCATTCTGTCCCATTTCCGTTCTAATAAAGTTGTGAAATAAAGAAAGGGGGGTCAAATAAGCTCGGGGACAACATTCCAGCGAGGCAGTCTCGCGACTTTTACGCGCCGGGTCCTCGGCGTAGATCGGCATTTTTCGGAAAACTAAAGACTTCCTGGTAAATCTGTTAACGCCATTCGATTGGCCACACCAGACACGTGCGCACAGAGCAAAAAAAACGAAAATTGACCAACCAGGAGCTCTACAACGGCGCAATACACACCAGCTATTGCGCAATTCTCCCGTAGGTCGCCGGCCTGGAGAGGCTTTGGAGACGGTTCTAGCTCTCCAAAATGATTTCTAACTGCTGTATGTGATAGATTGTGCATGTAGAAGGATAAAGGAAGTTAAATATATAGTTATTTAGGTTGTAAAAGTACAATGGAACAGCTGGAGAGGCTGTTTCTCAAATGACGACCTTTCGTGACCTCTCGTACGTTTATGTCTCTAATTCTGGCATACTTCACTCAATTCACTCAAATTCTTTTTCTATTCACTACTGCTGTCGTTTGCTATGATGGTGGGTGGTTCTAGGCTTTACTGAGCCTCATTTAATATCGTATTATGAATAATAGTGCTTTTTCACCATACGAATTTGACATTTTCAAAGTGGAGCTGTGTTCCATCTTCATCTGCTATTAACCAGTAATATATACATAATATTTACTCTATTCATATGAGCAAACCATTCTTAGTGTTAATAACCCCTTGGAATTATTCAAAAAGACCTTGTAGTTAGAGTGTGGGGCCCCTTCGTTCAGAACCGGAATTTGCGGAATTTGCGGGTGCAGGTTACCAGGTTACAAAGAGTTTTAACTGGCTAATTGATAAAATATTGTAATGTAGCCAAACAATCATCATATTGTAGGAGCGCAGGGATTAACCGAGTCGACAAGTGTCTCTTTTTGGCTGCTCACCTCTGTTGTCGTTTATTTCAACTCTCACAAACATTTCAAGCCGAACATTGCCATCACCTCCTTTAAACCCAACATGACGTCACATTCCCATGGCTATGCCACTCCCCTAGTCCTGCTGAATTATGTCCTCAAGTGCATACGCCCCCCCAGAATTCACCAAGTTAGGACGCAACTGTCGACTGAAAAAAGCAAGTGGCTGGCTCAATCGACCAGGAGCAGGAGCCAGGGCGGCCATCGGAGGAAGCTTCCGGGCCTTGTAGCGGTGTGCTGGAAGGGTAGGAGGACGCCCCCGCCGTGGGGGTTCGGCCACCCTGGACCAACCGGTACAGGTCCAGATGTGATGGTTTCAGGCGATCCACCGACACATGCTCCAGTTTCCCGCCAATGTTCACTTTGAAGGTTTTGTCCCCGGTCTCTAGTACACAAAACGGGCCCTCGTAGGGAGCTTTTATAGGGTCCATGGTGGCCGTCCTGGCGAATGAACACATATTCTTCGGCCTTAAGGCTGGATGGGATATGCGAATTTGGGAGGCCGTGTTGCGACGTAGGCACATGTGTGAGCACTCTGGCTTTTTCCAGGAGAGTGGCCCGCTGCTGTGTCGCAGACCAAGGGTCTGTGACCTTAGTGATGTTTATAAACACAGACTCAGACACACAGGCACATACACACCTCTCCCTCTTTCTCTCTCTGTGTGTCTCTCTCTGTGTGTCTCTCTCTCATACAGTCATTCAGGTCTTAGAGGACTTTTTCCCCTCCACCCCCCCCCCCCCCCCACCACACACACACACACACACCATTTTAAAATAAAAGCCCCACAGAATGAATTCTAACTGAAATGCTAACTTCTACTACTACTGCTACTACAAATACCACTACTGCTACAACTAGTACTTATTCTAATGCTACTAATACTTCTACTCCTAATAATACTTATAATACAACTACAACTTCTACTACTACTACTACTACAAATATCACTACTGCTGACAGTTTTTTTAAGCTACAGAAAGCGTTCAAATATCAAAATGTTCAGCTTTCAGGAGAGGGGATATGACTTTCCATATCTTTAATCTTTAAACTTTGAATTATTAAGCTTTTAGCAATTTTTATTTAATGGGATGTCTATGGAGAAAATCTTCAAATCCTGTTAAACTTGAACTTTCAAAGCCTTCTTCTTCCTCATACTTTCAGCTACAGACACCAGTTTAAATGCTTTCGGGCTTCAACATTCTCTCTCTGTCTGTCTCTCTCTCTCTTTCTGTCTTTCTCTCTCTCTCTCTGTCTGTCTCTCTGACTCTCTCTTTCTGTCTGTCTGTCTCTCTCTGTCTCTCTCTCTCTCTGTGTGTCTCTCTCTCTGTGTGTCTCTCTCTCTGTGTCTCTCTCTCTGTGTGTCTCTCTCTCTGTGTCTCTCTCTCTGTGTGTCTCTCTCTCATACAGTCATTCAAGTCTTAGAGGACTTTTTCCCCTCCCCCCCACCACACACACACACACCCCATTTTAAAATAAAATCGCCATTGAAGCCACATTTCTTACACTACACACACCATTTTCACAGGATCTGTTTTTCAAATCATCCTTCCTCTCAATTTCCAATATTGGAGCAATAGGAGCTACGGTTATGGGAATTTTGAGGATTTGTTTGAGAGTTGTTTCACAGTTTTATCTCCATTAAAAGACTGCAGGCACACAGGTGTTTGTAATTAGTGATGTTTATAAACACATACTCAGACACACAGGCAAATACACTCCTCTCCCTCTCACTCTCTCTGTATGTGTCTCTCTCTCATACAGTCATTCAGGTCTTAGAGGACTTTTTCCCCTCCACCCCTCCCCCCACCACACACACACACACACACCATTTTAAAATAAAAGCCCCACAGGATGAATTCTAACTGAAATGCTAACTTCTACTACTACTGCTACTACAAATACCACTACTGCTACAACTAGTACTTATTCTAATGCTACTAATACTTCTACTCCTAATAATACTTATAATACAACTACAACTTCTACTACTACTACTACTACAAATATCACTACTGCTGACAGTTTTTTTAAGCTACAGAAAGCGTTCAAATATCAAAATGTTCAGCTTTCAGGAGAGGGGATATGACTTTCCATATCTTTAATCTTTAAACTTTGAATTATTAAGCTTTTAGCAATTTTTATTTAATGGGATGTCTATGGAGAAAATCTTCAAATCCTGTTAAACTTGAACTTTCAAAGCCTTCTTCTTCCTCATACTTTCAGCTACAGACACCAGTTTAAATGCTTTCGGGCTTCAACATTCTCTCTCTGTCTGTCTCTCTCTCTCTTTCTGTCTTTCTCTCTCTCTCTCTGTCTGTCTCTCTGACTCTCTCTTTCTGTCTGTCTGTCTGTCTGTCTCTCTCTGTCTCTCTCTCTCTCTCTGTGTGTCTCTCTCTCTGTGTGTCTCTCTCTCTGTGTGTCTCTCTCTCTGTGTGTCTCTCTCTCATACAGTCATTCAAGTCTTAGAGGACTTTTTCCCCTCCCCCCCACCACACACACACACACCCCATTTTAAAATAAAATCGCCATTGAAGCCACATTTCTTACACTACAGACACCATTTTCACAGGATCTGTTTTTCAAATCATCCTTCCTCTCAATTTCCAATATTGGAGCAATAGGAGCTACGGTTATGGGAATTTTGAGGATTTGTTTGAGAGTTGTTTCACAGTTTTATCTCCATTAAAAGACTGCAGGCACACAGGTGTTTGTAATTAGTGATGTTTATAAACACATACTCAGACACACAGGCAAATACACTCCTCTCCCTCTCACTCTCTCTGTATGTGTCTCTCTCTCATACAGTCATTCAGGTCTTAGAGGACTTTTCCCCCTCCACCCCTCCCCCACCACACACACACACACACACCATTTTAAAATAAAAGCCCCACAGGATGAATTCTAACTGAAATGCTTGTGATGAAACCTGTCATTTAATAACCTTTTTATGTTTATCTAACATTATGATCCTGTCTCCTCTCCCCTTCTGCCCACCCCCCACACCCCATTTCAAAATAAAAGCCCCACAGAATGAATTCTAACTGAAATGCTTGTGATGAAACCTGTCATTTATCTAACATTATGATTCTGTCTCCTCTCTCTTCCCCCCCCCCCCAAACACACACCATTTCAAAATAAAAGCCCCAAAGAGTGAATTCTAACTGAAATGCTTGTGATGAAGCCTGCCATTTAATAACCTCTGTTTATGTGTGTCAAACATTATGATTATGTCTCCTCTCCCCCCTACCCAGTCCCACCCTTTCAAAATAAAAGCCCCACACAGTGAAATCTAACATGACCTGGAGATATTCAGCCAAAGGCATTTTTAGACCTCCTGTCTGTCTGTCTGTCTGTCTCTCTCCCTGTCTGTCTCTCTCTCTGCCTGTCTGTCTCTCTCTCTCTCTCTGCCTGTCTGTCTCTCTCTGCCTGTCTGTCTCTCTCTCTGCCTGTCTGTCTGTCTCTCTGTCTCTCTGTCTGTCTCTCTGTCTGTCTGTCTCTCTCTGCCTGTCTGTCTCTCTCTCTGCCTGTCTGTCTGTCTGTCTGTTTGTCTGTCTGTCTGTCTGTCTCTCTCTCTCTCTCTCTCTCTCTCTGCCTTTCTGTCTCTCTCTGCCTGTCTGTCTGTCTGTCTCTCTCTGTCTGTCTGTCTGTCTGTCTGTCTGTCTGTCTGTCTGTCTGTCTGTCTGTCTGTCTGTCTCTGTCTGTCTCTCTCTCTCTGTGTTTCTCTCTCTCATACAGTCATTCAAGTCTTAGAGGACTTTTTCCCCTCCCCCCCCCCCCACCACACACACACACCCCATTTTAAAATAAAAGCCCCACAGAATGAATTCTAACTGAATTGCTTGTGATGAAACCTGTCATTTATCTAACATTATGATTCTGTCTCCTCTCCCTCCCCCCCCCCCCCCCCCCCCACACACACCATTTCAAAATAAAAGCCCCAAAGAGTGAATTCTAACTGAAATGCTTGTGATAAAGCCTGCCATTTATTAACCTCTGTTTATGTGTGTCAAACATTATGATTATGTCTCCTCTCCCCCCCACCCAGTCCCACCCTTTCAAAATAAAAGCCCCACACAGTGAAATCTATGGATGCCAAATCTGTGCCCAATCTGCCATTATAGACTCGGGCCTATTCTGGCTGTGACATGGCAGCCTGTTAATCGTCAGACAGCACTGAAACGGCCTGTGGCCCATTGATGGCTGACAAATCTGGGCCCAATCTGGCATTATAGACTCGGGCCTATACTGGCTGAGACATGGCGCCGGGTTAATCGACAGCCAGCACTGAAACAGGTCTGGCATTATAGAAATGGGCCTTAACTGGCTAATTGATAAAATATTGTAATGTAGCCAAACAATCATCATATTGAGGGAGCGCAGGGATTAACCGAGTCGACAAGTGTCTCTTTTTGGCTGCTCACCTCTGTTGTCGTTTATTTCAACTCTCACAAACATTTCAAGCCGAACACTGCCATCACCTCCTTTAAACCCAACATGACGTCACGTTCCCATGGCTATGCCACTCCCCTAGTCCTGCTGAATTATGTCCTCAAGTGCATACGCCCCCCCAGAATTCACCAAATTAGGACGCAACTGTCGACTGAAAAAAGCAAGTGGCTGGCTCAATCGACCAGGAGCAGGAGCCAGGGCGGCCATCGGAGGAAGCTTCCGGGCCTTGGAGCGGTGTGCTGGAAGGGTAGGAGGACACCCCCGCCGTGGGGGTTCGGCCACCCTGGACCAACCGGTACAGGTCCAGATGTGCTGGTTTCAGGCGATCCACCGACACATGCTCCAGTTTCCCGCCAATGTTCACTTTGAAGGTTTTGTCCCCGGTCTCTAGTACACAAAACGGGCCCTCGTAGGGAGCTTTTATAGGGTCCATGGTGGCCGTCCTGGCGAATGAACACATATTCTTCGGCCTTAAGGCTGGATGGGATATGCGAATTTGGGAGGCCGTGTTGCGACGTAGGCACATGTGTGAGCACTCTGGCTTTTTCCAGGAGAGTGGCCCGCTGCTGTGTCGCAGACCAAGGGTCTGTGACCTTAGTGATGTTTATAAACACAGACTCAGACACACAGGCACATACACACCTCTCCCTCTTTCTCTCTCTCTGTGTCTCTCTCTGTGTGTCTCTCTCTCATACAGTCATTCAGGTCTTAGAGGACTTTTTCCCCTCCACCCCCCCCCCCCCCCCCCACCACACACACACACACACACACCATTTTAAAATAAAAGCCCCACAGAATGAATTCTAACTGAAATGCTAACTTCTACTACTACTGCTACTACAAATACCACTACTGCTACAACTAGTACTTATTCTAATGCTACTAATACTTCTACTCCTAATAATACTTATAATACAACTACAACTTCTACTACTACTACTACTACAAATATCACTACTTTTGACAGTTTTTTTAAGCTACAGAAAGCGTTCAAATATCAAAATGTTCAGCTTTCAGGAGAGGGGATATGACTTTCCATATCTTTAATCTTTAAACTTTGAATTATTAAGCTTTTAGCAATTTTTATTTAATGGGATGTCTATGGAGAAAATCTTCAAATCCTGTTAAACTTGAACTTTCAAAGCCTTCTTCTTCCTCATACTTTCAGCTACAGACACCAGTTTAAATGCTTTCGGGCTTCAACATTCTCTCTCTGTCTGTCTCTCTCTCTCTTTCTGTCTTTCTCTCTCTCTCTCTGTCTGTCTCTCTGACTCTCTCTTTCTGTCTGTCTGTCTGTCTGTCTCTCTCTGTCTCTCTCTCTCTCTGTGTGTCTCTCTCTCTGTGTGTCTCTCTCTCTGTGTGTCTCTCTCTCATACAGTCATTCAAGTCTTAGAGGACTTTTTCCCCTCCCCCCCACCACACACACACACACCCCATTTTAAAATAAAATCGCCATTGAAGCCACATTTCTTACACTACAGACACCATTTTCACAGGATCTGTTTTTCAAATCATCCTTCCTCTCAATTTCCAATATTGGAGCAATAGGAGCTACGGTTATGGGAATTTTGAGGATTTGTTTGAGAGTTGTTTCACAGTTTTATCTCCATTAAAAGACTGCAGGCACACAGGTGTTTGTAATTAGTGATGTTTATAAACACATACTCAGACACACAGGCAAATACACTCCTCTCCCTCTCACTCTCTCTGTATGTGTCTCTCTCTCATACAGTCATTCAGGTCTTAGAGGACTTTTTCCCCTCCACCCCTCCCCCCCCACCACACACACACACACACCATTTTAAAATAAAAGCCCCACAGAATGAATTCTAACTGAAATGCTAACTTCTACTACTACTGCTACTACAAATACCACTACTGCTACAACTAGTACTTATTCTAATGCTACTAATACTTCTACTCCTAATAATACTTATAATACAACTACAACTTCTACTACTACTACTACTACAAATATCACTACTGCTGACAGTTTTTTTAAGCTACAGAAAGCGTTCAAATATCAAAATGTTCAGCTTTCAGGAGAGGGGATATGACTTTCCATATCTTTAATCTTTAAACTTTGAATTATTAAGCTTTTAGCAATTTTTATTTAATGGGATGTCTATGGAGAAAATCTT
>JAVDOI010000001.1:427500-432500 GCA_032191485.1 Leptoclinus maculatus
AGTTTCAAAGATTTTCTTCAAAAAAGTGACTCAGGACAGTTGATTTCACAGTTTCATGGTGTTTTCATTAGAACATGCTGCTTTCAGCACTTTACTGCCTTAGATATGCATTTTCACTTGTTATGCTCTTAAAAGACGTTTCAGGCTGAGAGGAGTCCTAACGTGGATTTTTTAAAGTAAACATAGTTTCAAAGATTTTCTTCAAAAAAGTGACTCAGGACAGTTGATTTCACAGTTTCATGTCATTTACATGAATATCTGCTGCTGTCAGCGCTTTACTGCCTTAGATATGCATTTTCACTTTTTATGATCTTAAAAGACGTTTCAGGATGAGAGGAGGCCAAAAGTGGATTTTGTGAAAGTAAACATAGTTTCAAAGATTTTCTTCAAAAAAGTGGCTCAGGACAGTGGATTTCACAGTTTCATGGTGTTTTCATTAGAACCTGCTGCTTTCAGCACTTTACTGCCTTAGATATGCATTTTCACTTTTTATGCTCTTAAAAGACGTTTCAGGATGAGAGGAGGCCAAAAGTGGATTTTGTGAAAGTAAACGTAGTTTCAAAGATTTTCTTCAAAAAAGTGGCTCAGGACAGTTGATTTCACAGTTTAATGTAATTTTCATGAATATCTGCTGCTTTCAGCACTTTGCTGACTTAGAGATGCATTTTCACTTTTTATGATCTTAAAAGACGTTTCAGGATGAGAGGAGGCCAAAAGTGGATTTTGTGAAAGTAAACGTAGTTTCAAAGATTTTCTTCAAAAAAGTGGCTCAGGACAGTGGATTTCACAGTTTCATGGTGTTTTCATTAGAACCTGCTGCTTTCAGCACTTTACTGCCTTAGACATGCATTTTCAGTTTTTATGCTCTTAAAAGACGTTTCAGGATGAGAGGAGGCCAAAAGTGGATTTTGTGAAAGTAAACGTAGTTTCAAAGATTTTCTTCAAAAAAGTGGCTCAGGACAGTTGATTTCACAGTTTCATGTCATTTTCATGAATATCTGCTGCTTTCAGCACTTTACTGCCTTAGAGATGCATTTTCACTTTTTATGCTCTTAAAAGACGTTTCAGGCTGAGAGGAGGCCAAAAGTGGATTTTGTGAAAGTAAACATAGTTTCAAAGATTTTCTTCAAAAAAGTGACTCAGGACAGTTGATTTCACAGTTTCATGGTGTTTTCATTAGAACCTGCTTGCTTTCAGCAATTTACTGCCTTAGACATGCATTTTCACTTTTTATGCTCTTAAAAGACGTTTCAGGCTGAGAGGAGGCCAAAAGTGGATTTTGTGAAAGTAAACATAGTTTCAAAGATTTTCTTCAAAAAAGTGACTCAGGACAGTTGATTTCACAGTTTCATGGTGTTTTCATTAGAACATGCTGCTTTCAGCACTTTACTGCCTTAGATATGCATTTTCACTTTTTATGCTCTTAAAAGACGTTTCAGGCTGAGAGGAGTCCTAACGTGGATTTTTTAAAGTAAACATAGTTTCAAAGATTTTCTTCAAAAAAGTGACTCAGGACAGTTGATTTCACAGTTTCATGTCATTTACATGAATATCTGCTGCTGTCAGCGCTGTACTGCCTTAGATATGCATTTTCACTTTTTATGATCTTAAAAGACGTTTCAGGATGAGAGGAGGCCAAAAGTGGATTTTGTGAAAGTAAACGTAGTTTCAAAGATTTTCTTCAAAAAAGTGGCTCAGGACAGTGGATTTCACAGTTTCATGGTGTTTTCATTAGAACCTGCTGCTTTCAGCACTTTACTGCCTTAGATATGCATTTTCACTTGTTATGCTCTTAAAAGACGTTTCAGGATGAGAGGAGGCCAAAAGTGGATTTTGTGAAAGTAAACCTAGTTTCAAAGATTTTCTTCAAAAAAGTGGCTCAGGACAGTTGATTTCACAGTTTAATGTAATTTTCATGAATATCTGCTGCTTTCAGCACTTTGCTGACTTAGAGATGCATTTTCACTTTTTATGCTCTTAAAAGACGTTTCAGGCTGAGAGGAGGCCAAAAGTGGATTTTGTGAAAGTAAACATAGTTTCAAAGATTTTCTTCAAAAAAGTGACTCAGGACAGTTGATTTCACAGTTTCATGGTGTTTTCATTAGAACATGCTGCTTTCAGCACTTTACTGCCTTAGATATGCATTTTCACTTTTTATGCTCTTAAAAGACGTTTCAGGCTGAGAGGAGTCCTAACGTGGATTTTTTAAAGTAAACATAGTTTCAAAGATTTTCTTCAAAAAAGTGACTCAGGACAGTTGATTTCACAGTTTCATGTCATTTACATGAATATCTGCTGCTGTCAGCGCTGTACTGCCTTAGATATGCATTTTCACTTTTTATGATCTTAAAAGACGTTTCAGGATGAGAGGAGGCCAAAAGTGGATTTTGTGAAAGTAAACGTAGTTTCAAAGATTTTCTTCAAAAAAGTGGCTCAGGACAGTGGATTTCACAGTTTCATGGTGTTTTCATTAGAACCTGCTGCTTTCAGCACTTTACTGCCTTAGATATGCATTTTCACTTGTTATGCTCTTAAAAGACGTTTCAGGATGAGAGGAGGCCAAAAGTGGATTTTGTGAAAGTAAACCTAGTTTCAAAGATTTTCTTCAAAAAAGTGGCTCAGGACAGTTGATTTCACAGTTTAATGTAATTTTCATGAATATCTGCTGCTTTCAGCACTTTGCTGACTTAGAGATGCATTTTCACTTTTTATGCTCTTAAAAGACGTTTCAGGCTGAGAGGAGGCCAAAAGTGGATTTTGTGAAAGTAAACATAGTTTCAAAGATTTTCTTCAAAAAAGTGACTCAGGACAGTTGATTTCACAGTTTCATGGTGTTTTCATTAGAACCTGCTGCTTTCAGCACTTTACTGCCTTAGACATGCATTTTCAGTTTTTATCCTCTTAAAAGACGTTTCAGGATGAGAGGAGGCCAAAAGTGGATTTTGTGAAAGTAAACGTAGTTTCAAAGATTTTCTTCAAAAAAGTGTCTCAGGACAGTTGATTTCACAGTTTCATGTCATTTTCATGAATATCTGCTGCTTTCAGCACTTTACTGCCTTAGAGATGCATTTTCACTTTTTATGCTCTTAAAAGACGTTTCAGGCTGAGAGGAGGCCAAAAGTGGATTTTGTGAAAGTAAACATAGTTTCAAAGATTTTCTTCAAAAAAGTGACTCAGGACAGTTGATTTCACAGTTTCATGGTGTTTTCATTAGAACCTGCTTGCTTTCAGCACTTTACTGCCTTAGACATGCATTTTCACTTTTTATGCTCTTAAAAGACGTTTCGGTAGCACTTTATAATAACTACACACTATGAAGCATTAGTTAAGCATGAGTAAACACTTAATTCATCATTTATAAAGCATTGTTCCTACATTAATAATTCATTAGTATGCAGTTCATAACAACAGTTATACATTTATTCTTGATTAATAAGCTTGTCTATTATGTGTTCTATTATTGTGTTTTCATACTTTATAAATGATGGATTCCACATTTGTAAATGAAGTATTATATATTTTACAAACCAATTAAATATAGGGTTAACCCTAACCCTAACCCCTAACCCTAACCCTAACCCTAACCCTAACCCTAACCCTAACCCTAACCCTAACCCCTAACCCTAACTCTAACCCAACCCTAACCCTAACCCTAACCCTAACCCTAACCCCTAACCCTAACCCTAACCCTAACCCTAACCCAACCCCCAACCCTAACCCTAACCCTAACCCAACGCTAACCCTAACCCTAACCCTAACCCTAACCCTAACCCAACCCAACCCTAACCCTAACCCTAACCCAACCCTAACCCTAACCCTAACCCTAACCCTAACCCTAGATGATTAATAAGATAATTTATAAAGTGTTAGTAAATGATTAATAACTTATTTAGATGTACATTATTCATGCATTTATATATATATAATGATTTAGATATGCACTAATGGTTACGGACTATGTTAATATATGCTTTATAAATGCGTATTAATACTGCAAGTCATGATTAATTAATGATTTATTAAGGTAGTTAGTAGTCATTAGTAAAGTATTTTGTGTGAGCTCATCTAAAGTGAGGACTATTTATGCCTTATAAAGCATTTATAAATGACATTGAAAGGCCAGCAGTGCCTCAAAACCCATAGTTTTTTAACAGAAAAGGCAAATAGACACAACACAAAGTGATCAAGAACATATCAATATTTATTGCAAGATGCAAACAATATACTGTTAAATACAAACCTCTCAGGCATTCATTCATGTAAGAAACAAACAGACATTCTCCTTCAGGCCACCTCATTCTGTCCCATTTCCGTTCTAATAAAGTTGTGAAATAAAGAAAGGGGGGTCAAATAAGCTCGGGGACAACATTCCAGCGAGGCAGTCTCGCGACTTTTACGCGCCGGGTCCTCGGCGTAGATCGGCATTTTTCGGAAAACTAAAGACTTCCTGGTAAATCTGTTAACGCCATTCGATTGGCCACACCAGACACGTGCGCACAGAGCAAAAAAAAACGAAAATTGACCAACCAGGAGCTCTACAACGGCGCAATACACACCAGCTATTGCGCAATTCTCCCGTAGGTCGCCGGCCTGGAGAGGCTTTGGAGACGGTTCTAGCTCTCCAAAATGATTTCTAACTGCTGTATGTGATAGATTGTGCATGTAGAAGGATAAAGGAAGTTAAATATATAGTTATTTAGGTTGTAAAAGTACAATGGAACAGCTGGAGAGGCTGTTTCTCAAATGACGACCTTTCGTGACCTCTCGTACGTTTATGTCTCTAATTCTGGCATACTTCACTCAATTCACTCAAATTCTTTTTCTATTCACTACTGCTGTCGTTTGCTATGATGGTGGGTGGTTCTAGGCTTTACTGAGCCTCATTTAATATCGTATTATGAATAATAGTGCTTTTTCACCATACGAATTTGACATTTTCAAAGTGGAGCTGTGTTCCATCTTCATCTGCTATTAACCAGTAATATATACATAATATTTAC
>JAVDOI010000001.1:442500-452500 GCA_032191485.1 Leptoclinus maculatus
CGCCAATGTTCACTTTGAAGGTTTTGTCCCCGGTCTCTAGTACACAAAACGGGCCCTCGTAGGGAGCTTTTATAGGGTCCATGGTGGCCGTCCTGGCGAATGAACACATATTCTTCGGCCTTAAGGCTGGATGGGATATGCGAATTTGGGAGGCCGTGTTGCGACGTAGGCACATGTGTGAGCACTCTGGCTTTTTCCAGGAGAGTGGCCCGCTGCTGTGTCGCAGACCAAGGGTCTGTGACCTTAGTGATGTTTATAAACACAGACTCAGACACACAGGCACATACACACCTCTCCCTCTTTCTCTCTCTGTGTGTCTCTCTCTGTGTGTCTCTCTCTCATACAGTCATTCAGGTCTTAGAGGACTTTTTCCCCTCCACCCCCCCCCCACCACACACACACACACACACACCATTTTAAAATAAAAGCCCCACAGAATGAATTCTAACTGAAATGCTAACTTCTACTACTGCTGCTACTACAAATACCACTACTTTTGACAGTTTTTTTAAGCTACAGAAAGCGTTCAAATATCAAAATGTTCAGCTTTCAGGAGAGGGGATATGACTTTCCATATCTTTAATCTTTAAACTTTGAATTATTAAGCTTTTAGCAATTTTTATTTAATGGGATGTCTATGGAGAAAATCTTCAAATCCTGTTAAACTTGAACTTTCAAAGCCTTCTTCTTCCTCATACTTTCAGCTACAGACACCAGTTTAAATGCTTTCGGGCTTCAACATTCTCTCTCTGTCTGTCTCTCTCTCTCTTTCTGTCTTTCTCTCTCTCTCTCTGTCTGTCTCTCTGACTCTCTCTTTCTGTCTGTCTGTCTGTCTGTCTGTCTCTCTCTGTCTCTCTCTCTCTCTGTGTGTCTCTCTCTCTGTGTGTCTCTCTCTCTGTGTGTCTCTCTCTCATACAGTCATTCAAGTCTTAGAGGACTTTTTCCCCTCCCCCCCACCACACACACACACACCCCATTTTAAAATAAAATCGCCATTGAAGCCACATTTCTTACCCTACAGACACCATTTTCACAGGATCTGTTTTTCAAATCATCCTTCCTCTCAATTTCCAATATTGGAGCAATAGGAGCTACGGTTATGGGAATTTTGAGGATTTGTTTGAGAGTTGTTTCACAGTTTTATCTCCATTAAAAGACTGCAGGCACACAGGTGTTTGTAATTAGTGATGTTTATAAACACATACTCAGACACACAGGCAAATACACTCCTCTCCCTCTCACTCTCTCTGTATGTGTCTCTCTCTCATACAGTCATTCAGGTCTTAGAGGACTTTTTCCCCTCCACCCCTCCCCCCCCACCACACACACACACACACCATTTTAAAATAAAAGCCCCACAGAATGAATTCTAACTGAAATGCTAACTTCTACTACTACTGCTACTACAAATACCACTACTGCTACAACTAGTACTTATTCTAATGCTACTAATACTTCTACTCCTAATAATACTTATAATACAACTACAACTTCTACTACTACTACTACTACAAATATCACTACTGCTGACAGTTTTTTTAAGCTACAGAAAGCGTTCAAATATCAAAATGTTCAGCTTTCAGGAGAGGGGATATGACTTTCCATATCTTTAATCTTTAAACTTTGAATTATTAAGCTTTTAGCAATTTTTATTTAATGGGATGTCTATGGAGAAAATCTTCAAATCCTGTTAAACTTGAACTTTCAAAGCCTTCTTCTTCCTCATACTTTCAGCTACAGACACCAGTTTAAATGCTTTCGGGCTTCAACATTCTCTCTCTGTCTGTCTCTCTCTCTCTTTCTGTCTTTCTCTCTCTCTCTCTGTCTGTCTCTCTGACTCTCTCTTTCTGTCTGTCTGTCTGTCTGTCTCTCTCTGTCTCTCTCTCTCTCTGTGTGTCTCTCTCTCTGTGTGTCTCTCTCTCTGTGTGTCTCCCTCTCTGTGTGTCTCTCTCTCATACAGTCATTCAAGTCTTAGAGGACTTTTTCCCCTCCCCCCCACCACACACACACACACCCCATTTTAAAATAAAATCGCCATTGAAGCCACATTTCTTACACTACAGACACCATTTTCACAGGATCTGTTTTTCAAATCATCCTTCCTCTCAATTTCCAATATTGGAGCAATAGGAGCTACGGTTATGGGAATTTTGAGGATTTGTTTGAGAGTTGTTTCACAGTTTTATCTCCATTAAAAGACTGCAGGCACACAGGTGTTTGTAATTAGTGATGTTTATAAACACATACTCAGACACACAGGCAAATACACTCCTCTCCCTCTCACTCTCTCTGTATGTGTCTCTCTCTCATACAGTCATTCAGGTCTTAGAGGACTTTTTCCCCTCCACCCCTCCCCCCACCACACACACACACACACACACACACCATTTTAAAATAAAAGCCCCACAGGATGAATTCTAACTGAAATGCTTGTGATGAAACCTGTCATTTAATAACCTTTTTATGTTCATCTAACATTATGATCCTGTCTCCTCTCCCCTTCTGCCCACCCCCCACACCCCATTTCAAAATAAAAGCCCCACAGAATGAATTCTAACTGAAATGCTTGTGATGAAACCTGTCATTTATCTAACATTATGATTCTGTCTCCTCTCTCCCCCCCCCCCCCCCCCCAACACACACCATTTCAAAATAAAAGCCCCAAAGAGTGAATTCTAACTGAAATGCTTGTGATGAAGCCTGCCATTTAATAACCTCTGTTTATGTGTGTCAAACATTATGATTATGTCTCCTCTCCCCCACACCCAGTCCCACCCTTTCAAAATAAAAGCCCCACACAGTGAAATCTAACATGACCTGGAGATATTCAGCCAAAGGCATTGTTAGACCTCCTGTCTGTCTGTCTGTCTGTCTCTCTCCCTGTCTGTCTCTCTCTCTGCCTGTCTGTCTCTCTCTCTCTCTCTGCCTGTCTGTCTCTCTCTGCCTGTCTGTCTCTCTCTCTGCCTGTCTGTCTGTCTCTCTGTCTCTCTGTCTGTCTGTCTCTCTCTGCCTGTCTGTCTCTCTCTCTGCCTGTCTGTCTGTCTGTCTGTCTGTTTGTCTGTCTGTCTCTCTCTCTCTCTCTCTCTCTCTCTCTGCCTTTCTGTCTCTCTCTGCCTGTCTGTCTGTCTGTCTCTCTCTGTCTGTCTGTCTGTCTGTCTGTCTGTCTGTCTGTCTCTGTCTGTCTCTCTCTCTGTGTGTTTCTCTCTCTCATACAGTCATTCAAGTCTTAGAGGACTTTTTCCCCTCCCCCCCCCCACCACACACACACACCCCATTTTAAAATAAAAGCCCCACAGAATGAATTCTAACTGAATTGCTTGTGATGAAACCTGTCATTTATCTAACATTATGATTCTGTCTCCTCTCCCTTCCCCCCCCCCCCCCCCCCCACACACACACCATTTCAAAATAAAAGCCCCAAAGAGTGAATTCTAACTGAAATGCTTGTGATAAAGCCTGCCATTTATTAACCTCTGTTTATGTGTGTCAAACATTATGATTATGTCTCCTCTCCCCCCCACCCAGTCCCACCCTTTCAAAATAAAAGCCCCACACAGTGAAATCTATGGATGCCAAATCTGTGCCCAATCTGCCATTATAGACTCGGGCCTATTCTGGCTGTGACATGGCAGCCTGTTAATCGTCAGACAGCACTGAAACGGCCTGTGGCCCGTTGATGGCTGCCAAATCTGGGCCCAATCTGGCATTATAGACTCGGGCCTATACTGGCTGAGACATGGCGCCGGGTTAATCGACAGCCAGCACTGAAACAGGTCTGGCATTATAGAAATGGGCCTTAACTGGCTAATTGATAAAATATTGTAATGTAGCCAAACAATCATCATATTGAGGGAGCGCAGGGATTAACCGAGTCGACAAGTGTCTCTTTTTGGCTGCTCACCTCTGTTGTCGTTTATTTCAACTCTCACAAACATTTCAAGCCGAACACTGCCATCACCTCCTTTAAACCCAACATGACGTCACGTTCCCATGGCTATGCCACTCCCCTAGTCCTGCTGAATTATGTCCTCAAGTGCATACGCCCCCCCAGAATTCACCAAATTAGGACGCAACTGTCGACTGAAAAAAGCAAGTGGCTGGCTCAATCGACCAGGAGCAGGAGCCAGGGCGGCCATCGGAGGAAGCTTCCGGGCCTTGTAGCGGTGTGCTGGAAGGGTAGGAGGACACCCCCGCCGTGGGGGTTCGGCCACCCTGGACCAACCGGTACAGGTCCAGATGTGCTGGTTTCAGGCGATCCACCGACACATGCTCCAGTTTCCCGCCAATGTTCACTTTGAAGGTTTTGTCCCCGGTCTCTAGTACACAAAACGGGCCCTCGTAGGGAGCTTTTATAGGGTCCATGGTGGCCGTCCTGGCGAATGAACACATATTCTTCGGCCTTAAGGCTGGATGGGATATGCGAATTTGGGAGGCCGTGTTGCGACGTAGGCACATGTGTGAGCACTCTGGCTTTTTCCAGGAGAGTGGCCCGCTGCTGTGTCGCAGACCAAGGGTCTGTGACATTAGTGATGTTTATAAACACAGACTCAGACACACAGGCACATACACTCCTCTCCCTCTCTCTCTCTCTGTGTGTCTCTCTCTGTGTGTGTCTCTCTCTCATACAGTCATTCAGGTCTTAGAGGACTTTTTCCCCTCCACCCCTCCCCCCACCACACACACACACACACCATTTTAAAATAAAAGCCCCACAGGATGAATTCTAACTGAAATGCTTGTGATGAAACCTGTCATTTAATAACCTTTTTAATGTTCATCTAACATTATGATCCTGTCTCCTCTCCCCTTCTGCCCACCCCCCACACCCCATTTCAAAATAAAAGCCCCACAGAATGAATTCTAACTGAAATGCTTGTGATGAAACCTGTCATTTATCTAACATTATGATTCTGTCTCCTCTCTCCCCCCCCCCCCCCCCCAAACACACACCATTTCAAAATAAAAGCCCCAAAGAGTGAATTCTAACTGAAATGCTTGTGATGAAGCCTGCCATTTAATAACCTCTGTTTATGTGTGTCAAACATTATGATTATGTCTCCTCTCCCCCCCACCCAGTCCCACCCTTTCAAAATAAAAGCCCCACACAGTGAAATCTAACATGACCTGGAGATATTCAGCCAAAGGCATTGTAAGACCTCCTGTCTGTCTGTCTGTCTGTCTCTCTCCCTGTCTGTCTCTCTCCCTGTCTGTCTCTCTCTCTGCCTGTCTGTCTCTCTCTCTCTCTCTGTCTGTCTGTCTCTCTCTGCCTGTCTGTCTGTCTCTCTCTCTCTCTCTGTCTCTCTGTCTCTCTGTCTCTCTGTCTCTCTGTCTGTCTCTCTGTCTGTCTGTCTCTCTCTGCCTGTCTGTCTCTCTCTCTGCCTGTCTGTCTGTCTGTCTGTGTCTGTCTGTCTGTCTGTCTCTCTCTCTCTCTCTGCCTGTCTGTCTCTCTCTACCTGTCTGTCTGTCTGTCTCTCTCTCTGCCTGTCTCTCTCTCTCTCTGTCTGTCTGTCTGTCTGTCTGTCTGTCTCTCTCTGTCTGTCTCTCTCTCTGTGTGTTTCTCTCTCTCATACAGTCATTCAAGTCTTAGAGGACTTTTTCCCCTCCCCCCCCCCCACCACACACACACACCCCATTTTAAAATAAAAGCCCCACAGAATGAATTCTAACTGAATTGCTTGTGATGAAACCTGTCATTTATCTAACATTATGAATATTTGTTCACTTTGAAGGTTTTTCCCCTCCACCCCTTTCCCGACCACACGCACACACACACACACCATTTTAAAATAAAAGTTTCAAAACATAGTTTTAAAGATTGTCTTCAAAAAGTTGCTCAGGACAGTTGATTTCACATTTACATGTCATTTCCATGAATATCTGCTGCTTTCAGCACGTTACTGCCTTAGAGATGCATTTTCACTTTTTTTGCTCTTAAAAGACGTTTCAGGCTGAGAGGAGGCCAAAAGTGGATTTTGTGAAAGTAAAAGTAGTTTCAAAGACTTTCTTCAAAAAAGTGATTAAGGACAGTTGATTTCACAGTTTCATGATGTTTTCATTAGAACCTGCTGCTTTCAGCACTTTACTGCCTTAGAGATGCATTTTCACTTTTTTTGCTCTTAAAAGACGTTTCAGGCTGAGAGGAGGCCAAAAGTGGATTTTGTGAAAGTAAAAATAGTTTCAAAGACTTTCTTCAAAAAAGTGATTAAGGACAGTTGATTTCACAGTTTCATGATGTTTTCATTAGAACCTGCTGCTTTCAGCACTTTACTGCCTTAGACATGCATTTTCACTTTTTATGCTCTTAAAAGACGTTTCAGGCTGAGAGGAGGCCAAAAGTGGATTTTGTGAAAGTAAACATAGTTTCAAAGATTTTCTTCAAAAAAGTGACTCAGGACAGTTGATTTCACAGTTTCATGGTGTTTTCATTAGAACCTGCTGCTTTCAGCACTTTACTGCCTTAGATATGCATTTTCACTTTGTATACTCTTAAAAGACGTTTCAGGATGAGAGGAGGCCAAAAGTGGATTTTGTGAAAGTAAACGTAGTTTCAAAGATTTTCTTCAAAAAAGTGGCTCAGGACAGTGGATTTCACAGTTTCATGGTGTTTTCATTAGAACCTGCTGCTTTCAGCACTTTACTGCCTTAGACATGCATTTTCAGTTTTTATGCTCTTAAAAGACGTTTCAGGATGAGAGGAGGCCAAAAGTGGATTTTGTGAAAGTAAACGTAGTTTCAAAGATTTTCTTCAAAAAAGTGGCTCAGGACAGTTGATTTCACAGTTTCATGTCATTTTCATGAATATCTGCTGCTTTCAGCACTTTACTGCCTTAGAGATGCATTTTCACTTTTTATGCTCTTAAAAGACGTTTCAGGCTGAGAGGAGGCCAAAAGTGGATTTTGTGAAAGTAAACATAGTTTCAAAGATTTTCTTCAAAAAAGTGACTCAGGACAGTTGATTTCACAGTTTCATGGTGTTTTCATTAGAACCTGCTTGCTTGCAGCACTTTACTGCCTTAGACATGCATTTTCACTTTTTATGCTCTTAAAAGACGTTTCAGGCTGAGAGGAGGCCAAAAGTGGATTTTGTGAAAGTAAACATAGTTTCAAAGATTTTCTTCAAAAAAGTGACTCAGGACAGTTGATTTCACAGTTTCATGGTGTTTTCATTAGAACATGCTGCTTTCAGCACTTTACTGCCTTAGATATGCATTTTCACTTTTTATGCTCTTAAAAGACGTTTCAGGCTGAGAGGAGTCCTAACGTGGATTTTTTAAAGTAAACATAGTTTCAAAGATTTTCTACAAAAAAGTGACTCAGGACAGTTGATTTCACAGTTTCATGTCATTTACATGAATATCTGCTGCTGTCAGCGCTTTACTGCCTTAGATATGCATTTTCACTTTTTATGATCTTAAAAGACGTTTCAGGATGAGAGGAGGCCAAAAGTGGATTTTGTGAAAGTAAACGTAGTTTCAAAGATTTTCTTCAAAAAAGTGGCTCAGGACAGTGGATTTCACAGTTTCATGGTGTTTTCATTAGAACCTGCTGCTTTCAGCACTTTACTGCCTTAGATATGCATTTTCACTTTTTATGCTCTTAAAAGACGTTTCAGGATGAGAGGAGGCCAAAAGTGGATTTTGTGAAAGTAAACGTAGTTTCAAAGATTGTCTTCAAAAAAGTGGCTCAGGACAGTTGATTTCACATTTTAATGTAATTTTCATGAATATCTGCTGCTTTCAGCACTTTGCTGACTTAGAGATGCATTTTCACTTTTTATGCTCTTAAAAGACGTTTCAGGCTGAGAGGAGGCCAAAAGTGGATTTTGTGAAAGTAAACATAGTTTCAAAGATTTTCTTCAAAAAAGTGACTCAGGACAGTTGATTTCACAGTTTCATGGTGTTTTCATTAGAACCTGCTGCTTTCAGCACTTTACTGCCTTAGACATGCATTTTCAGTTTTTATCCTCTTAAAAGACGTTTCAGGATGAGAGGAGGCCAAAAGTGGATTTTGTGAAAGTAAACGTAGTTTCAAAGATTTTCTTCAAAAAAGTGTCTCAGGACAGTTGATTTCACAGTTTCATGTCATTTTCATGAATATCTGCTGCTTTCAGCACTTTACTGCCTTAGAGATGCATTTTCACTTTTTATGCTCTTAAAAGACGTTTCAGGCTGAGAGGAGGCCAAAAGTGGATTTTGTGAAAGTAAACATAGTTTCAAAGATTTTCTTCAAAAAAGTGACTCAGGACAGTTGATTTCACAGTTTCATGGTGTTTTCATTAGAACATGCTGCTTTCAGCACTTTACTGCCTTAGATATGCATTTTCACTTTTTATGCTCTTAAAAGACGTTTCAGGCTGAGAGGAGTCCTAACGTGGATTTTTTAAAGTAAACATAGTTTCAAAGATTTTCTTCAAAAAAGTGACTCAGGACAGTTGATTTCACAGTTTCATGTCATTTACATGAATATCTGCTGCTGTCAGCGCTTTACTGCCTTAGATATGCATTTTCACTTTTTATGATCTTAAAAGACGTTTCAGGATGAGAGGAGGCCAAAAGTGGATTTTGTGAAAGTAAACGTAGTTTCAAAGATTTTCTTCAAAAAAGTGACTCAGGACAGTTGATTTCACAGTTTCATGGTGTTTTCATTAGAGCCTGCTGCTTTCAGCACTTTACTGCCTTAGACATGCATTTTCAGTTTTTATCCTCTTAAAAGACGTTTCAGGATGAGAGGAGGCCAAAAGTGGATTTTGTGAAAGTAAACGTAGTTTCAAAGATTTTCTTCAAAAAAGTGTCTCAGGACAGTTGATTTCACAGTTTCATGTCATTTTCATGAATATCTGCTGCTTTCAGCACTTTACTGCCTTAGACATGCATTTTCACTTTTTATGCTCTTAAAAGACGTTTCAGGCTGAGAGGAGGCCAAAAGTGGATTTTGTGAAAGTAAACATAGTTTCAAAGATTTTCTTCAAAAAAGTGACTCAGGACAGTTGATTTCACAGTTTCATGGTGTTTTCATTAGAACATGCTGCTTTCAGCACTTTACTGCCTTAGATAAGCATTTTCACTTTTTATGCTCTTAAAAGACGTTTCAGGCTGAGGGGAGTCCTAACGTGGATTTTTTAAAGTAAACATAGTTTCAAAGATTTTCTTCAAAAAAGTGGCTCAGGACAGTGGATTTCACAGTTTCATGGTGTTTTCATTAGAACCTGCTGCTTTCAGCACTTTACTGCCTTAGATATGCATTTTCACTTTTTATGCTCTTAAAAGACGTTTCAGGATGAGAGGAGGCCAAAAGTGGATTTTGTGAAAGTAAACGTAGTTTCACAGATTTTCTTCAAAAAAGTGGCTCAGGACAGTTGATTTCACAGTTTAATGTAATTTTCATGAATATCTGCTGCTTTCAGCACTTTGCTGACTTAGAGATGCATTTTCACTTTTTTTGCTCTTAAAAGACGTTTCAGGCTGAGAGGAGGCCAAAAGTGGATTTTGTGAAAGTAAAAGTAGTTTCAAAGACTTTCTTCAAAAAAGTGATTAAGGACAGTTGATTTCACAGTTTCATGATGTTTTCATTAGAACCTGCTGCTTTCAGCACTTTACTGCCTTAGAGATGCATTTTCACTTTTTTTGCTCTTAAAAGACGTTTCAGGCTGAGAGGAGGCCAAAAGTGGATTTTGTGAAAGTAAAAATAGTTTCAAAGACTTTCTTCAAAAAAGTGATTAAGGACAGTTGATTTCACAGTTTCATGATGTTTTCATTAGAACCTGCTGCTTTCAGCACTTTACTGCCTTAGACATGCATTTTCACTTTTTATGCTCTTAAAAGACGTTTCAGGCTGAGAGGAGGCCAAAAGTGGATTTTGTGAAAGTAAACATAGTTTCAAAGATTTTCTTCAAAAAAGTGACTCAGGACAGTTGATTTCACAGTTTCATGGTGTTTTCATTAGAACCTGCTGCTTTCAGCACTTTACTGCCTTAGATATGCATTTTCACTTTGTATACTCT
>JAVDOI010000001.1:462500-470000 GCA_032191485.1 Leptoclinus maculatus
CACATACACTCCTCTCCCTCTCTCTCTCTCTGTGTGTCTCTCTCTGTGTGTGTCTCTCTCTCATACAGTCATTCAGGTCTTAGAGGACTTTTTCCCCTCCACCCCTCCCTCCCCACCACACACACACACACACACACCATTTTAAAATAAAAGCCCCACAGAATGAATTCTAACTGAAATGCTAACTTCTACTACTACTGCTACTACAAATACCACTACTGCTACAACTAGTACTTATTCTAATGCTACTAATACTTCTACTCCTAATAATACTTATAATACAACTACAACTTTTACTACTACTACTACTACAAATATCACTACTGCTGACAGTTTTTTTAAGCTACAGAAAGCGTTCAAATATCAAAATGTTCAGCTTTTAGGAGAGGGGATATGACTTTCCATATCTTTAATCTTTAAACTTTGAATTATTAAGCTTTTAGCAATTTTTATTTAATGGGATGTCTATGGAGAAAATCTTCAAATCCTGTTAAACTTGAACTTTCAAAGCCTTCTTCTTCCTCATACTTTCAGCTACAGACACCAGTTTAAATGCTTTCGGGCTTCAACATTCTCTCTCTGTCTGTCTCTCTCTCTCTCTTTCTGTCTTTCTCTCTCTCTCTCTGTCTGTCTCTCTGACTCTCTCTTTCTGTCTGTCTGTCTGTCTGTCTCTCTCTGTCTGTCTCTCTCTCTGTGTGTTTCTCTCTCTCATACAGTCATTCAAGTCTTAGAGGACTTTTTCCCCTCCCCCCCCCCCCCCCACCACACACACACACCCCATTTTAAAATAAAAGCCCCACAGGATGAATTCTAACTGAAATGCTTGTGATGAAACCTGTCATTTAATAACCTTTTTAATGTTCATCTAACATTATGATCCTGTCTCCTCTCCCCTTCTGCCCACCCCCCACACCCCATTTCAAAATAAAAGCCCCACAGAATGAATTCTAACTGAAATGCTTGTGATGAAACCTGTCATTTATCTAACATTATGATTCTGTCTCCTCTCTCCCCCCCCCCCCCCAAACACACACCATTTCAAAATAAAAGCCCCAAAGAGTGAATTCTAACTGAAATGCTTGTGATGAAGCCTGCCATTTAATAACCTCTGTTTATGTGTGTCAAACATTATGATTATGTCTCCTCTCCCCCCCACCCAGTCCCACCCTTTCAAAATAAAAGCCCCACACAGTGAAATCTAACATGACCTGGAGATATTCAGCCAAAGGCATTGTAAGACCTCCTGTCTGTCTGTCTGTCTGTCTCTCTCCCTGTCTGTCTCTCTCCCTGTCTGTCTCTCTCTCTGCCTGTCTGTCTCTCTCTCTCTCTCTGTCTGTCTGTCTCTCTCTGCCTGTCTGTCTGTCTCTCTCTCTCTCTGTCTCTCTGTCTCTCTGTCTCTCTGTCTCTCTGTCTGTCTCTCTGTCTGTCTGTCTCTCTCTGCCTGTCTGTCTCTCTCTCTGCCTGTCTGTCTGTCTGTCTGTCTGTGTCTGTCTGTCTGTCTCTCTCTCTCTCTCTGCCTGTCTGTCTCTCTCTACCTGTCTGTCTGTCTGTCTCTCTCTCTGCCTGTCTCTCTCTCTCTCTGTCTGTCTGTCTGTCTGTCTGTCTCTCTCTGTCTGTCTCTCTCTCTGTGTGTTTCTCTCTCTCATACAGTCATTCAAGTCTTAGAGGACTTTTTCCCCTCCCCCCCCCCCCCCCACCACACACACACACCCCATTTTAAAATAAAAGCCCCACAGAATGAATTCTAACTGAATTGCTTGTGATGAAACCTGTCATTTATCTAACATTATGAATATTTGTTCACTTTGAAGGTTTTTCCCCTCCACCCCTTTCCCGACCACACGCACACACACACACACCATTTTAAAATAAAAGTTTCAAAACATAGTTTTAAAGATTGTCTTCAAAAAGTTGCTCAGGACAGTTGATTTCACATTTACATGTCATTTCCATGAATATCTGCTGCTTTCAGCACGTTACTGCCTTAGAGATGCATTTTCACTTTTTTTGCTCTTAAAAGACGTTTCAGGCTGAGAGGAGGCCAAAAGTGGATTTTGTGAAAGTAAAAATAGTTTCAAAGACTTTCTTCAAAAAAGTGATTAAGGACAGTTGATTTCACAGTTTCATGATGTTTTCATTAGAACCTGCTGCTTTCAGCACTTTACTGCCTTAGAGATGCATTTTCACTTTTTTTGCTCTTAAAAGACGTTTCAGGCTGAGAGGAGGCCAAAAGTGGATTTTGTGAAAGTAAAAATAGTTTCAAAGACTTTCTTCAAAAAAGTGATTAAGGACAGTTGATTTCACAGTTTCATGATGTTTTCATTAGAACCTGCTGCTTTCAGCACTTTACTGCCTTAGACATGCATTTTCAGTTTTTATGCTCTTAAAAGACGTTTCAGGCTGAGAGGAGGCCAAAAGTGGATTTTGTGAAAGTAAACATGTTTCAAAGATTTTCTTCAAAAAAGTGACTCAGGAAAGTTTGATTCCACAGTTTCATGTCATTACCATGAATATCTGCTGCTTTCAGCACTTTACTTACTTAGAGATGCATTTTCACTTTTTATGCTCTTAAAAGACGTTTCAGGCTGAGAGGAGGCCAAAAGTGGATTTTGTGAAAGTAAACATAGTTTCAAAGATTTTCTTCAAAAAAGTGACTCAGGACAGTTGATTTCACAGTTTCATGTCATTTACATGAATATCTGCTGCTGTCAGCGCTTTACTGCTTTAGATATGCATTTTCACTTTTTATGATCTTAAAAGACGTTTCAGGATGAGAGGAGGCCAAAAGTGGATTTTGTGAAAGTAAACGTAGTTTCAAAGATTTTCTTCAAAAAAGTGGCTCAGGACAGTGGATTTCACAGTTTCATGGTGTTTTCATTAGAACCTGCTGCTTTCAGCACTTTACTGCCTTAGACATGCATTTTCAGTTTTTATGCTCTTAAAAGACGTTTCAGGATGAGAGGAGGCCAAAAGTGGATTTTGTGAAAGTAAACGTAGTTTCAAAGATTTTTTTCAAAAAAGTGGCTCAGGACAGTTGATTTCACAGTTTCATGTCATTTTCATGAATATCTGCTGCTTTCAGCACTTTACTGCCTTAGAGATGCATTTTCACTTTTTATGCTCTTAAAAGACGTTTCAGGCTGAGAGGAGGCCAAAAGTGGATTTTGTGAAAGTAAACATAGTTTCAAAGATTTTCTTCAAAAAAGTGACTCAGGACAGTTGATTTCACAGTTTCATGGTGTTTTCATTAGAACATGCTGCTTTCAGCACTTTACTGCCTTAGATATGCATTTTCACTTTTCATGCTCTTAAAAGACGTTTCAGGCTGAGAGGAGTCCTAACGTGGATTTTTTAAAGTAAACATAGTTTCAAAGATTTTCTTCAAAAAAGTGACTCAGGACAGTTGATTTCACAGTTTCATGTCATTTACATGAATATCTGCTGCTGTCAGCGCTTTACTGCCTTAGATATGCATTTTCACTTTTTATGATCTTAAAAGACGTTTCAGGATGAGAGGAGGCCAAAAGTGGATTTTGTGAAAGTAAACATAGTTTCAAAGATTTTCTTCAAAAAAGTGGCTCAGGACAGTGGATTTCACAGTTTCATGGTGTTTTCATTAGAACCTGCTGCTTTCAGCACTTTACTGCCTTAGATATGCATTTTCACTTTTTATGCTCTTAAAAGACGTTTCAGGATGAGAGGAGGCCAAAAGTGGATTTTGTGAAAGTAAACGTAGTTTCAAAGATTTTCTTCAAAAAAGTGGCTCAGGACAGTTGATTTCACAGTTTAATGTAATTTTCATGAATATCTGCTGCTTTCAGCACTTTGCTGACTTAGAGATGCATTTTCACTTTTTATGCTCTTAAAAGACGTTTCAGGCTGAGAGGAGTCCTAACGTGGATTTTTTAAAGTAAACATAGTTTCAAAGATTTTCTTCAAAAAAGTGACTCAGGACAGTTGATTTCACAGTTTCATGTCATTTACATGAATATCTGCTGCTGTCAGCGCTTTACTGCCTTAGATATGCATTTTCACTTTTTATGCTCTTAAAAGACGTTTCAGGCTGAGAGGAGGCCAAAAGTGGATTTTGTGAAAGTAAACATAGTTTCAAAGATTTTCTTCAAAAAAGTGACTCAGGACAGTTGATTTCACAGTTTCATGGTGTTTTCATTAGAACCTGCTGCTTTCAGCACTTTACTGCCTTAGACATGCATTTTCAGTTTTTATCCTCTTAAAAGACGTTTCAGGATGAGAGGAGGCCAAAAGTGGATTTTGTGAAAGTAAACGTAGTTTCAAAGATTTTCTTCAAACAAGTGGCTCAGGACAGTTGATTTCAAAGTTTCATGTCATTTTCATGAATATCTGCTGCTTTCAGCACTTTACTGCCTTAGAGATGCATTTTCACTTTTTATGCTCTTAAAAGACGTTTCAGGCTGAGAGGAGGCCAAAAGTGGATTTTGTGAAAGTAAACATAGTTTCAAAGATTTTCTTCAAAAAAGTGACTCAGGCCAGTTGATTTCACAGTTTCATGGTGTTTTCATTAGAACCTGCTTGCTTTCAGCACTTTACTGCCTTAGACATGCATTTTCACTTTTTATGCTCTTAAAAGACGTTTCAGGCTGAGAGGAGGCCAAAAGTGGATTTTGTGAAAGTAAACATAGTTTCAAAGATTTTCTTCAAAAAAGTGACTCAGGACAGTTGATTTCACAGTTTCATGGTGTTTTCATTAGAACCTGCTGCTTTCAGCACTTTACTGCCTTAGATATGCATTTTCACTTTTTATGCTCTTAAAAGACGTTTAGGTAGCACTTTATAATAACTACACACTATGAAGCATTAGTTAAGCATGAGTAAACACTTAATTCATCATTTATAAAGCATTGTTCCTACATTAATAATTCATTAGTATGCAGTTCATAACAACAGTTATACATTTATTCTTGATTAATAAGCTTGTCTATTATGTGTTCTATTATTGTGTTTTCATACTTTATAAATGATGGATTCCCCATTTGTAAATGAAGTATTATATATTTTACAAACCAATTAAATATAGGGTTAACCCTAACCCTAACCCCTAACCCTAACCCTAACCCTAACCCTAACCCTAACCCAACCCTAACCCTAACCCTAACCCTAACCCCTAACCCTAACCCTAACCCTAACCCTAACCCAACCCTAACCCTAACCCTAACCCTAACCCCTAACCCTAACACTAACCCAACCCTAACCCTAACCCTAACCCTAACCCCTAACCCTAACCCTAACCCTAACCCAACCCCCAACCCTAACCCTAACCCTAACCCAACGCTAACCCTAACCCTAACCCTAACCCTAACCCAACCCAACCCTAACCCTAACCCTAACCCAACCCTAACCCTAACCCTAACCCTAACCCTAGATGATTAATAAGATAATTTATAAAGTGTTAGTAAATGATTAATAACTTATTTAGATGTACATTATTCATGCATTTATATATATATAATGATTTAGATATGCACTAATGGTTAGGGACTATGTTAATATATGCTTTATAAATGCGTATTAATACTGCAAGTCATGATTAATTAATGATTTATTAAGGTAGTTAGTAGTCATTAGTAAAGTATTTTGTGTGAGCTCATCTAAAGTGAGGACTATTTATGCCTTATAAAGCATTTATAAATGACATTGAAAGGCCAGCAGTGCCTCAAAACCCATAGTTTTTTAACAGAAAAGGCAAATAGACACAACACAAAGTGATCAAGAACATATCAATATTTATTGCAAGATGCAAACAATATACTGTTAAATACAAACCTCTCAGGCATTCATTCATGTAAGAAACAAACAGACATTCTCCTTCAGGCCACCTCATTCTGTCCCATTTCCGTTCTAATAAAGTTGTGAAATAAAGAAAGGGGGGTCAAATAAGCTCGGGGACAACATTCCAGCGAGGCAGTCTCGCGACTTTTACGCGCCGGGTCCTCGGCGTAGATCGGCATTTTTCGGAAAACTAAAGACTTCCTGGTAAATCTGTTAACGCCATTCGATTGGCCACACCAGACACGTGCGCACAGAGCAAAAAAAACGAAAATTGACCAACCAGGAGCTCTACAACGGCGCAATACACACCAGCTATTGCGCAATTCTCCCGTAGGTCGCCGGCCTGGAGAGGCTTTGGAGACGGTTCTAGCTCTCCAAAATGATTTCTAACTGCTGTATGTGATAGATTGTGCATGTAGAAGGATAAAGGAAGTTAAATATATAGTTATTTAGGTTGTAAAAGTACAATGGAACAGCTGGAGAGGCTGTTTCTCAAATGACGACCTTTCGTGACCTCTCGTACGTTTATGTCTCTAATTCTGGCATACTTCACTCAATTCACTCAAATTCTTTTTCTATTCACTACTGCTGTCGTTTGCTATGATGGTGGGTGGTTCTAGGCTTTACTGAGCCTCATTTAATATCGTATTATGAATAATAGTGCTTTTTCACCATACGAATTTGACATTTTCAAAGTGGAGCTGTGTTCCATCTTCATCTGCTATTAACCAGTAATATATACATAATATTTACTCTATTCATATGAGCAAACCATTCTTAGTGTTAATAACCCCTTGGAATTATTCAAAAAGACCTTGTAGTTAGAGTGTGGGGCCCCTTCGTTCAGAACCGGAATTTGCGGAATTTGCGGGTGCAGGTTACCAGGTTACAAAGAGTTTTAACTGGCTAATTGATAAAATATTGTAATGTAGCCAAACAATCATCATATTGTAGGAGCGCAGGGATTAACCGAGTCGACAAGTGTCTCTTTTTGGCTGCTCACCTCTGTTGTCGTTTATTTCAACTCTCACAAACATTTCAAGCCGAACATTGCCATCACCTCCTTTAAACCCAACATGACGTCACATTCCCATGGCTATGCCACTCCCCTAGTCCTGCTGAATTATGTCCTCAAGTGCATACGCCCCCCCAGAATTCACCAAGTTAGGACGCAACTGTCGACTGAAAAAAGCAAGTGGCTGGCTCAATCGACCAGGAGCAGGAGCCAGGGCGGCCATCGGAGGAAGCTTCCGGGCCTTGTAGCGGTGTGCTGGAAGGGTAGGAGGACGCCCCCGCCGTGGGGGTTCGGCCACCCTGGACCAACCGGTACAGGTCCAGATGTGCTGGTTTCAGGCGATCCACCGACACATGCTCCAGTTTTCCGCCAATGTTCACTTTGAAGGTTTTGTCCCCGGTCTCTAGTACACAAAACGGGCCCTCGTAGGGAGCTTTTATAGGGTCCATGGTGGCCGTCCTGGCGAATGAACACATATTCTTCGGCCTTAAGGCTGGATGGGATATGCGAATTTGGGAGGCCGTGTTGCGACGTAGGCACATGTGTGAGCACTCTGGCTTTTTCCAGGAGAGTGGCCCGCTGCTGTGTCGCAGACCAAGGGTCTGTGACCTTAGTGATGTTTATAAACACAGACTCAGACACACAGGCACATACACACCTCTCCCTCTTTCTCTCTC
>JAVDOI010000001.1:475000-480000 GCA_032191485.1 Leptoclinus maculatus
GTCTGTCTGTCTGTCTGTCTCTCTCTGTCTCTCTCTCTCTCTGTGTGTCTCTCTCTCTGTGTGTCTCTCTCTCTCTGTGTGTCTCTCTCTCTGTGTGTCTCTCTCTCATACAGTCATTCAAGTCTTAGAGGACTTTTTCCCCTCCCCCCCACCACACACACACACACCCCATTTTAAAATAAAATCGCCATTGAAGTCACATTTCTTACACTACAGACACCATTTTCACAGGATCTATTTTTCAAATCATCCTTCCTCTCAATTTCCAATATTGGAGCAATAGGAGCTACGGTTATGGGAATTTTGAGGATTTGTTTGAGAGTTGTTTCACAGTTTTATCTCCATTAAAAGACTGCAGGCACACAGGTGTTTGTAATTAGTGATGTTTATAAACACATACTCAGACACACAGGCAAATACACTCCTCTCCCTCTCACTCTCTCTGTATGTGTCTCTCTCTCATACAGTCATTCAGGTCTTAGAGGACTTTTTCCCCTCCACCCCTCCCCCACCACACACACACACACACACACCATTTTAAAATAAAAGCCCCACAGAATGAATTCTAACTGAAATGCTTGTGATGAAACCTGTCATTTAATAACCTTTTTATGTTTATCTAACATTATGATCCTGTCTCCTCTCCCCTTCTGCCCACCCCCCACACCCCATTTCAAAATAAAAGCCCCACAGAATGAATTCTAACTGAATTGCTTGTGATGAAACCTGTCATTTATCTAACATTATGATTCTGTCTCCTCTCCCTTCCCCCCCCCCCCCCCACACACACCATTTCAAAATAAAAGCCCCAAAGAGTGAATTCTAACTGAAATGCTTGTGATAAAGCCTGCCATTTATTAACCTCTGTTTATGTGTGTCAAACATTATGATTATGTCTCCTCTCCTCTCCACCCAGTCCCACCCTTTCAAAATAAAAGCCCCACACAGTGAAATCTATGGATGCCAAATCTGTGCCCAATCTGCCATTATAGACTCGGGCCTATTCTGGCTGTGACATGGCAGCCTGTTAATCGTCAGACAGCACTGAAACGGGCTGTGGCCCGTTGATGGCTGCCAAATCTGGGCCCAATCTGGCATTATAGACTCGGGCCTATACTGGCTGAGACATGGCGCCGGGTTAATCGACAGCCAGCACTGAAACAGGTCTGGCATTATAGAAATGGGCCTTAACTGGCTAATTGATAAAATATTGTAATGTAGCCAAACAATCATCATATTGTAGGAGCGCAGGGATTAACCGAGTCGACAAGTGTCTCTTTTTGGCTGCTCACCTCTGTTGTCGTTTATTTCAACTCTCACAAACATTTCAAGCCGAACACTGCCATCACCTCCTTTAAACCCAACATGACATCACGTTCCCATGGCTATGCCACTCCCCTAGTCCTGCTGAATTATGTCCTCAAGTGCATACGCCCCCCCAGAATTCACCAAGTTACTGCAACTGTCGACTGAAAAAAGCAAGTGGCTGGCTCAATCGACCAGGAGCAGGAGCCAGGGCGGCCATCGGAGGAAGCTTCCGGGCCTTGTAGCGGTGTGCTGGAAGGGTAGGAGGACACCCCCGCCGTGGGGGTTCGGCCACCCTGGACCAACCGGTACAGGTCCAGATGTGCTGGTTTCAGGCGATCCACCGACACATGCTCCAGTTTCCCGCCAATGTTCACTTTGAAGGTTTTGTCCCCGGTCTCTAGTACACAAAACGGGCCCTCGTAGGGAGCTTTTATAGGGTCCATGGTGGCCGTCCTGGCGAATGAACACATATTCTTCAGCCTTAAGGCTGGATGGGATATGCGAATTTGGGAGGCCGTGTTGCGACGTAGGCACATGTGTGAGCACTCTGGCTTTTTCCAGGAGAGTGGCCCGCTGCTGTGTCGCAGACCAAGGGTCTGTGACATTAGTGATGTTTATAAACACAGACTCAGACACACAGGCACATACACTCCTCTCCCTCTCTCTCTCTGTGTGTCTCTCTCTGTGTGTGTCTCTCTCTCATACAGTCATTCAGGTCTTAGAGGACTTTTTCCCCTCCACCCCTCCCTCCCCACCACACACACACACACACACACACACACACACACCATTTTAAAATAAAAGCCCCACAGAATGAATTCTAACTGAAATGCTAACTTCTACTACTACTGCTACTACAAATACCACTACTGCTACAACTAGTACTTATTCTAATGCTACTAATACTTCTACTCCTAATAATACTTATAATACAACTACAACTTCTACTACTACTACTACTACAAATATCACTACTGCTGACAGTTTTTTTAAGCTACAGAAAGCGTTCAAATATCAAAATGTTCAGCTTTCAGGAGAGGGGATATGACTTTCCATATCTTTAATCTTTAAACTTTGAATTATTAAGCTTTTAGCAATTTTTATTTAATGGGATGTCTATGGAGAAAATCTTCAAATCCTGTTAAACTTGAACTTTCAAAGCCTTCTTCTTCCTCATACTTTCAGCTACAGACACCAGTTTAAATGCTTTCGGGCTTCAACATTCTCTCTCTGTCTGTCTCTCTCTCTCTTTCTGTCTTTCTCTCTCTCTCTCTGTCTGTCTCTCTGACTCTCTCTTTCTGTCTGTCTGTCTGTCTGTCTCTCTCTGTCTCTCTCTCTCTCTGTGTGTCTCTCTCTCTGTGTGTCTCTCTCTCTCTGTGTGTCTCTCTCTCTGTGTGTCTCTCTCTCATACAGTCATTCAAGTCTTAGAGGACTTTTTCCCCTCCCCCCCACCACACACACACACACCCCATTTTAAAATAAAATCGCCATTGAAGTCACATTTCTTACACTACAGACACCATTTTCACAGGATCTATTTTTCAAATCATCCTTCCTCTCAATTTCCAATATTGGAGCAATAGGAGCTACGGTTATGGGAATTTTGAGGATTTGTTTGAGAGTTGTTTCACAGTTTTATCTCCATTAAAAGACTGCAGGCACACAGGTGTTTGTAATTAGTGATGTTTATAAACACATACTCAGACACACAGGCAAATACACTCCTCTCCCTCTCACTCTCTCTGTATGTGTCTCTCTCTCATACAGTCATTCAGGTCTTAGAGGACTTTTTCCCCTCCACCCCTCCCCCACCACACACACACACACACACACCATTTTAAAATAAAAGCCCCACAGAATGAATTCTAACTGAAATGCTTGTGATGAAACCTGTCATTTAATAACCTTTTTATGTTTATCTAACATTATGATCCTGTCTCCTCTCCCCTTCTGCCCACCCCCCACACCCCATTTCAAAATAAAAGCCCCACAGAATGAATTCTAACTGAATTGCTTGTGATGAAACCTGTCATTTATCTAACATTATGATTCTGTCTCCTCTCCCTTCCCCCCCCCCCCCCCACACACACCATTTCAAAATAAAAGCCCCAAAGAGTGAATTCTAACTGAAATGCTTGTGATAAAGCCTGCCATTTATTAACCTCTGTTTATGTGTGTCAAACATTATGATTATGTCTCCTCTCCTCTCCACCCAGTCCCACCCTTTCAAAATAAAAGCCCCACACAGTGAAATCTATGGATGCCAAATCTGTGCCCAATCTGCCATTATAGACTCGGGCCTATTCTGGCTGTGACATGGCAGCCTGTTAATCGTCAGACAGCACTGAAACGGGCTGTGGCCCGTTGATGGCTGCCAAATCTGGGCCCAATCTGGCATTATAGACTCGGGCCTATACTGGCTGAGACATGGCGCCGGGTTAATCGACAGCCAGCACTGAAACAGGTCTGGCATTATAGAAATGGGCCTTAACTGGCTAATTGATAAAATATTGTAATGTAGCCAAACAATCATCATATTGTAGGAGCGCAGGGATTAACCGAGTCGACAAGTGTCTCTTTTTGGCTGCTCACCTCTGTTGTCGTTTATTTCAACTCTCACAAACATTTCAAGCCGAACACTGCCATCACCTCCTTTAAACCCAACATGACATCACGTTCCCATGGCTATGCCACTCCCCTAGTCCTGCTGAATTATGTCCTCAAGTGCATACGCCCCCCCAGAATTCACCAAGTTACTGCAACTGTCGACTGAAAAAAGCAAGTGGCTGGCTCAATCGACCAGGAGCAGGAGCCAGGGCGGCCATCGGAGGAAGCTTCCGGGCCTTGTAGCGGTGTGCTGGAAGGGTAGGAGGACACCCCCGCCGTGGGGGTTCGGCCACCCTGGACCAACCGGTACAGGTCCAGATGTGCTGGTTTCAGGCGATCCACCGACACATGCTCCAGTTTCCCGCCAATGTTCACTTTGAAGGTTTTGTCCCCGGTCTCTAGTACACAAAACGGGCCCTCGTAGGGAGCTTTTATAGGGTCCATGGTGGCCGTCCTGGCGAATGAACACATATTCTTCAGCCTTAAGGCTGGATGGGATATGCGAATTTGGGAGGCCGTGTTGCGACGTAGGCACATGTGTGAGCACTCTGGCTTTTTCCAGGAGAGTGGCCCGCTGCTGTGTCGCAGACCAAGGGTCTGTGACATTAGTGATGTTTATAAACACAGACTCAGACACACAGGCACATACACTCCTCTCCCTCTCTCTCTCTGTGTGTCTCTCTCTGTGTGTGTCTCTCTCTCATACAGTCATTCAGGTCTTAGAGGACTTTTTCCCCTCCACCCCTCCCTCCCCACCACACACACACACACACACACACACACACACACCATTTTAAAATAAAAGCCCCACAGAATGAATTCTAACTGAAATGCTAACTTCTACTACTACTGCTACTACAAATACCACTACTGCTACAACTAGTACTTATTCTAATGCTACTAATACTTCTACTCCTAATAATACTTATAATACAACTACAACTTCTACTACTACTACTACTACAAATATCACTACTGCTGACAGTTTTTTTAAGCTACAGAAAGCGTTCAAATATCAAAATGTTCAGCTTTCAGGAGAGGGGATATGACTTTCCATATCTTTAATCTTTAAACTTTGAATTATT
>JAVDOI010000001.1:485000-555000 GCA_032191485.1 Leptoclinus maculatus
ATTCTTTTTCTATTCACTACTGCTGTCGTTTGCTATGATGGTGGGTGGTTCTAGGCTTTACTGAGCCTCATTTAATATCGTATTATGAATAATAGTGCTTTTTCACCATACGAATTTGACATTTTCAAAGTGGAGCTGTGTTCCATCTTCATCTACTATTAACCAGTAATATATACATAATATTTACTCTATTCATATGAGCAAACCATTCTTAGTGTTAATAACCCCTTGGAATTATTAAAAAAGACCTTGTAGTTAGAGTGTGGGGCCCCTTCGTTCAGAACCGGAATTTGCGGAATTTGCGGGTGCAGGTTACCAGGTTACAAAGAGTTTTAACTGGCTAATTGATAAAATATTGTAATGTAGCCAAACAATCATCATATTGTAGGAGCGCAGGGATTAACCGAGTCGACAAGTGTCTCTTTTTGGCTGCTCACCTCTGTTGTCGTTTATTTCAACTCTCACAAACATTTCAAGCCGAACATTGCCATCACCTCCTTTAAACCCAACATGACGTCACATTCCCATGGCTATGCCACTCCCCTAGTCCTGCTGAATTATGTCCTGCATACGCCCCCCCAGAATTCACCAAGTTAGGACGCAACTGTCGACTGAAAAAAGCAAGTGGCTGGCTCAATCGACCAGGAGCAGGAGCCAGGGCGGCCATCGGAGGAAGCTTCCGGGCCTTGTAGCGGTGTGCTGGAAGGGTAGGAGGACGCCCCCGCCGTGGGGGTTCGGCCACCCTGGACCAACCGGTACAGGTCCAGATGTGCTGGTTTCAGGCGATCCACCGACACATGCTCCAGTTTCCCGCCAATGTTCACTTTGAAGGTTTTGTCCCCGGTCTCTAGTACACAAAACGGGCCCTTTGAAGGTTTTGTCCCCGGTCTCTAGTACACAAAACGGGCCCTCGTAGGGAGCTTTTATAGGGTCCATGGTGGCCGTCCTGGCGAATGAACACATATTCTTCGGCCTTAAGGCTGGATGATCAAGTCTTAGAGGACTTTTTCCCCTCCCCCCCACCACACACACACGCACCCCATTTTAAAATAAAATCGCCATTGAAGCCACATTTCTTACACTACAGACACCATTTTCACAGGATCTGTTTTTCAAATCATCCTTCCTCTCAATTTCCAATATTGGAGCAATAGGAGCTACGGTTATGGGAATTTTGAGGATTTGTTTGAGAGTTGTTTCACAGTTTTATCTCCATTAAAAGACTGCAGGCACACAGGTGTTTGTAATTAGTGATGTTTATAAACACATACTCAGACACACAGGCAAATACACTCCTCTCCCTCTCACTCTCTCTGTATGTGTCTCTCTCTCATACAGTCATTCAGGTCTTAGAGGACTTTTTCCCCTCCACCCCTCCCCCCACCACTCACACACACACACACCATTTTAAAATAAAAGCCCCACAGGATGAATTCTAACTGAAATGCTAACTTCTACTACTACTGCTACTACAAATACCACTACTGCTACAACTAGTACTTATTCTAATGCTACTAATACTTCTACTCCTAATAATACTTATAATACAACTACAACTTCTACTACTACTACTACTACAACTATCACTACTGCTGACAGTTTTTTTAAGCTACAGAAAGCGTTCAAATATCAAAATGTTCAGCTTTCAGGAGAGGGGATATGACTTTCCATATCTTTAATCTTTAAACTTTGAATTATTAAGCTTTTAGCAATTTTTATTTAATGGGATGTCTATGGAGAAAATCTTCAAATCCTGTTAAACTTGAACTTTCAAAGCCTTCTTCTTCCTCATACTTTCAGCTACAGACACCAGTTTAAATGCTTTCGGGCTTCAACATTCTCTCTCTGTCTGTCTCTCTCTCTCTTTCTGTCTTTCTCTCTCTCTCTCTGTCTGTCTCTCTGACTCTCTCTTTCTGTCTGTCTGTCTGTCTGTCTCTCTCTGTCTCTCTCTCTCTCTGTGTGTCTCTCTCTCTGTGTGTCTCTCTCTCTTTGTGTCTCTCTCTCTCTGTGTGTCTCTCTCTCTGTGTGTCTCTCTCTCATACAGTCATTCAAGTCTTAGAGGACTTTTTCCCCTCCCCCCCACCACACACACACACACCCCATTTTAAAATAAAATCGCCATTGAAGCCACATTTCTTACACTACAGACACCATTTTCACAGGATCTGTTTTTCAAATCATCCTTCCTCTCAATGTCCAATATTGGAGCAATAGGAGCTACGGTTATGGGAATTTTGAGGATTTGTTTGAGAGTTGTTTCACAGTTTTATCTCCATTAAAAGACTGCAGGCACACAGGTGTTTGTAATTAGTGATGTTTATAAACACATACTCAGACACACAGGCAAATACACTCCTCTCCCTCTCACTCTCTCTGTATGTGTCTCTCTCTCATACAGTCATTCAGGTCTTAGAGGACTTTTTCCCCTCCACCCCTCCCCCACCACACACACACACACACACCATTTTAAAATAAAAGCCCCACAGGATGAATTCTAACTGAAATGCTTGTGATGAAACCTGTCATTTAATAACCTTTTTATGTTCATCTAACATTATGATTCTGTCTCCTCTCTCTCACCCCCCCCCCAAACACACACCATTTCAAAATAAAAGCCCCAAAGAGTGAATTCTAACTGAAATGCTTGTGATGAAGCCTGCCATTTAATAACCTCTGTTTATGTGTGTCAAACATTATGATTATGTCTCCTCTCCCCCCTACCCATTCCCACCCTTTCAAAATAAAAGCCCCACACAGTGAAATCTAACATGACCTGGAGATATTCAGCCAAAGGCATTGTTAGACCTCCTGTCTGTCTGTCTGTCTGTCTCTCTCCCTGTCTGTCTCTCTCTCTGCCTGTCTGTCTCTCTCTCTCTCTCTGTCTGTCTGTCTCTCTCTGCCTGTCTGTCTCTCTCTCTGCCTGTCTGTCTGTCTGTCTCTCTCTCTCTCTGTCTCTCTGTCTCTCTGTCTGTCTCCCTGTCTGTCTGTCTCTCTCTGCCTGTCTGTCTCTCTCTCTGCCTGTCTGTCTGTCTGTCTGTTTGTCTGTCTCTCTCTCTCTGCCTGTCTGTCTCTCTCTGCCTGTCTGTCTGTCTGTCTCTCTCTCTGCCTGTCTCTCTCTCTCTCTGTCTATCTGTCTGTCTGTCTCTCTCTGTCTGTCTCTCTCTCTTTGTGTTTCTCTCTCTCATACAGTTATTCAAGTCTTAGAGGACTTCCCCCCCCCCCCCCCACCACACACACACACCCCATTTTAAAATAAAAGCCCCACAGAATGAATTCTAACTGAATTGCTTGTGATGAAACCTGTCATTTATCTAACATTATGATTTTGTCTCCTCTCCCTTCCCCCCCCCCCCCCACACACACCATTTCAAAATAAAAGCCCCAAAGAGTGAATTCTAACTGAAATGCTTGTGATAAAGCCTGCCATTTATTAACCTCTGTTTATGTGTGTCAAACATTATGATTATGTCTCCTCTCCTCCCCACCCAGTCCCACCCTTTCAAAATAAAAGCCCCACACAGTGAAATCTATGGATGCCAAATCTGTGCCCAATCTGCCATTATAGACTCGGGCCTATTCTGGCTGTGACATGGCAGCCTGTTAATCGTCAGACAGCACTGAAACGGGCTGTGGCCCGTTGATGGCTGCCAAATCTGGGCCCAATCTGGCATTATAGACTCGGGCCTATACTGGCTGAGACATGGCGCCGGGTTAATCGACAGCCAGCACTGAAACAGGTCTGGCATTATAGAAATGGGCCTTAACTGGCTAATTGATAAAATATTGTAATGTAGCCAAACAATCATCATATTGTAGGAGCGCAGGGATTAACCGAGTCGACAAGTGTCTCTTTTTGGCTGCTCACCTCTGTTGTCGTTTATTTCAACTCTCACAAACATTTCAAGCCGAACACTGCCATCACCTCCTTTAAACCCAACATGACATCACGTTCCCATGGCTATGCCACTCCCCTAGTCCTGCTGAATTATGTCCTCAAGTGCATACGCCCCCCCAGAATTCACCAAGTTAGGACGCAACTGTCGACTGAAAAAAGCAAGTGGCTGGCTCAATCGACCAGGAGCAGGAGCCAGGGCGGCCATCGGAGGAAGCTTCCGGGCCTTGTAGCAGTGTGCTGGAAGGGTAGGAGGACACCCCCGCCGTGGGGGTTCGGCCACCCTGGACCAACCGGTACAGGTCCAGATGTGCTGGTTTCAGGCGATCCACCGATAGTTTCCCGCCTATGTTCACTTTGAAGGTTTTGTCCCCGGTCTCTAGTACACGAAACGGGCCCTCGTAGGGAGCTTTTATAGGGTCCATGGTGGCCGTCCTGGCGAATGAACACATATTCTTCTGCCTTAAGGCTGGACGGGATATGCGAATTTGGGAGGCCGTGTTGCGACGTAGGCACAGGTGTGAACACTGGCTTTTTCCAGGAGAGTGGCCCGCTGCTGTGTCGCAGACCAAGGGTCTGTGACCTTAGTGATGTTTATAAACACAGACTCAGACACACAGGCACATACACTCCTCTCCCTCTCTCTCTCTCTGTGTGTCTCTCTCTGTGTGTGTCTCTCTCTCATACAGTCATTCAGGTCTTAGAGGAGTTTTTCCCCTTCACCCCTCCCCACACCACACACACACACACACACACACACACACACACACCATTTTAAAATAAAAGCCCCACAGAATGAATTCTAACTGAAATGCTAACTTCTACTACTACTGCTACTACAAATACCACTACTGCTACAACTAGTACTTATTCTAATGCTACTAATACTTCTACTCCTAATAATACTTATAATACAACTACAACTTCTACTACTACTACTACTACAAATATCACTACTGCTGACAGTTTTTTTAAGCTACAGAAACCGTTCAAATATCAAAATGTTCAGCTTTCAGGAGAGGGGATATGACTTTCCATATCTTTAATCTTTAAACTTTGAATTATTAAGCTTTAAGCAATTTTTATTTAATGGGATGTCTATGAAGAAAATCTTCAAATCCTGTTAAACTTGAACTTTCAAAGCCTTCTTCTTCCTCATACTTTCAGCTACAGACACCAGTTTAAATGCTTTCGGGCTTCAACATTCTCTCTCTGTCTGTCTCTCCCTCTCTCTTTCTGTCTTTCTCTCTCTCTCTCTGTCTGTCTCTCTGACTCTCTCTTTCTGTCTGTCTGTCTGTCTGTCTCTCTCTCTGTGTGTCTCTCTCTGTGTGTTTCTCTCTCTCATACAGTCATTCAAGTCTTAGAGGACTTTTTCCCCTCCCCCCCACCACACACACACACCACATTTTAAAATAAAAGCCCCACAGAATGAATTCTAACTGAAATGCTTGTGATGAAACCTGTCATTTATCTAACATTATGATTCTGTCTCCTCTCCCTTCCCCCCCCCCACACACACACCATTTCAAAATAAAAGCCCCAAAGAGTGAATTCTAACTGAAATGCTTGTGATGAAGCCTGCCATTTAATAACCTCGGTTTATGTGTGTCAAACATTATGATTATGTCTCCTCTCCCCCCTACCCAGTCCCACCCTTTCAAAAAAAAAGCCCCACACAGTGAAATCTAACATGACCTGGAGATATTCAGCCAAAGGCATTGTTAGACCTCCTGTCTGTCTGTCTGTCTGTCTCTCTCCCTGTCTGTCTCTCTCTCTGCCTGTCTGTCTGTCTCTCTCTCTGTCTGTCTGTCTCTCTCTGCCTGTCTGTCTCTCTCTCTGCCTGTCTGTCTGTCTCTCTCTCTCTCTGTCTCTCTGTCTGTCTCTCTGTCTGTCTGTCTCTCTCTGCCTGTCTGTCTCTCTCTCTGCCTGTCTGTCTGTCTGTCTGTCTGTTTGTCTGTCTGTCTGTCTGTCTGTCTGTCTGTCTGTCTGTCTGTCTGTCTGTCTGTCTGTCTGTCTGTCTCTCTCTCTCTCTGCCTGTAGCTCAGGACAGTTGATTTCAGTTTCATGTCATTTTCATGAATATCTGCTGTTTTCAGAACTTTACTGCCTAAAGATTTATTTTCACTTTTTATGCTCTTAAAAGACGTTTCAGGCTGAGTGAAGGCCAAAAGTGGATTTTGTGAAAGCAAACATAGTTTCGAAGATTTTCTTCAAAAAAGTGACTCAGGACAGTTGATTTCACAGTTTCATATCATTTTCATGAATATCTGCTGTTTTCAGAACTTTACTGCATGAAGATGCATTTTCACTTTTTTCTGCTCTTAAAAGACGTTTCAGGCTGAAGGAGGCCAAAAGTGGATTTTTGAAAGTAAACATAGTTTCAAAGATTTTCTTCAAAAAAGTGACTCAGGACAGTTGATTTCACAGTTTCATGTCATTTTCATGAATATCTGCTGTTTTCAGAACTTTACTGCCTACAGATTTATTTTCACTTTTTAAGCTCATGAAATAATTTTTAGGCTGGGAAGAGGCCAAAAGTGGATTTTGTGAAAGTAATCTAGTTTCGAAGATTTTCTTCAAAAAAATGGCTCAGGACAGTTGATTTCACAGTTTCATGTCATTTTCATGAATATCTGCTTTTTTCAGAACTTTACTGCCTAAAGATTTATTTTCACTTTTTATGCTCTTAAAAGACGTTTCAGGCTGAGAGGAGGCCAAAAGTTGATTTTGTGAAAGCAAACATAGTTTCGAAGATTTTCTTCAAAAAAATGACTCAAGACAGTTGATTTCACAGTTTCATGTCATTTTCATGAATATCTGCTGTTTTCAGAACTTTACTGCCTAAAGATTTATTTTCACTTTTTTATGCTCTTAAAAGAAGTTTCAGGCTGGGAAGAGGCCAAAAGTGGATTTTGTGAAAGCAAACATAGTTTCGAAGATTTTCTTCAAAAAAGTGGCTCAGGACAGTTGATTTCACAGTTTCATGTCATTTTCATGAATATCTGCTGTTTTCAGAACTTTACCGCCTAAAGATTTATTTTCACTTTTTATGCTCTTAAAAGACGTTTCAGGCTGAGTGAAGGCCAAAAGTGGATTTTGTGAAAGCAAACATAGTTTCGAAGATTTTCTACAAAAAAGTGACTCAGGACAGTTGATTTCACAGTTTCATGTCATTTTCATGAATATCTGCTGTTTTCAGAACTTTACTGCATGAAGATGCATTTTCACTTTTTTATGCTCTTAAAAGACGTTTCAGGCTGAAGGAGGCCAAAAGTGGATTTTTGAAAGTAAACATAGTTTCAAAGATTTTCTTCAAAAAAGTGACTCAGGACAGTTGATTTCACAGTTTCATGTCATTTTCATGAATATCTGCTGTTTTCAGAACTTTACTGCCTACAGATTTATTTTCACTTTTTAAGCTCATGAAATAATTTTTAGGCTGGGAAGAGGCCAAAAGTGGATTTTGTGAAAGTAATCTAGTTTCGAAGATTTTCTTCAAAAAAAATGGCTCAGGACAGTTGATTTCACAGTTTCATGTCATTTTCATGAATATCTGCTTTTTTCAGAACTTTACTGCCTAAAGATTTATTTTCACTTTTTATGCTCTTAAAAGATGTTTCAGGCTGAGAGGAGGCCAAAAGTTGATTTTGTGAAAGCAAACATAGTTTCGAAGATTTTCTTCAAAAAAATGACTCAAGACAGTTGATTTCACAGTTTCATGTCATTTTCATGAATATCTGCAGTTTTCAGAACTTTACTGCATGAAGATGCATTTTCACTTTTTTATGCTCTTAAAATAAGTTTCAGGCTGGGAAGAGGCCAAAAGTGGATTTTGTGAAAGTAATCTAGTTTCGAAGATTTTCTTATAAAAGTAGCTCAGGACAGTTGATTTCACAGTTTCATGTCATTTTCATGAATATCTGCTGTTTTCAGAACTTTACTGCATGAAGATGCATTTTCACTTTTTTATGCTCTTAAAAGACGTTTCAGGCTGAAGGAGGCCAAAAGTGGATTTTTGAAAGTAAACATAGTTTCAAAGATTTTCTTCAAAAAAGTGACTCAGGACAGTTGATTTCACAGTTTCATGTCATTTTCATGAATATCTGCTGTTTTCAGAACTTTACTGCCTACAGATTTATTTTCACTTTTTAAGCTCATGAAATAATTTTTAGGCTGGGAAGAGGCCAAAAGTGGATTTTGTGAAAGTAATCTAGTTTCGAAGATTTTCTTCAAAAAAAATGGCTCAGGACAGTTGATTTCACAGTTTCATGTCATTTTCATGAATATCTGCTGTTTTCAGAACTTTACTGCATGAAGATGCATTTTCACTTTTTTATGCTCTTAAAAGACGTTTCAGGCTGAAGGAGGCCAAAAGTGGATTTTTGAAAGTAAACATAGTTTCAAAGATTTTCTTCAAAAAAGTGACTCAGGACAGTTGATTTCACAGTTTCATGTCATTTTCATGAATATCTGCTGTTTTCAGAACTTTACTGCCTACAGATTTATTTTCACTTTTTAATCTCATGAAATAATTTTTAGGCTGGGAAGAGGCCAAAAGTGGATTTTGTGAAAGCAATCTAGTTTCGAAGATTTTCTTCAAAAAAAATGGCTCAGGACAGTTGATTTCACAGTTTCATGTCATTTTCATGAATATCTGCTGTTTTCAGAACTTTACTGCCTGAAGATTTATTTTCACTTTTTATGCTCTTAAAAGATGTTTCAGGCTGAGAGGAGGCCAAAAGTTGATTTTGTGAAAGCAAACATAGTTTCGAAGATTTTCTTCAAAAAAATGACTCAAGACAGTTGATTTCACAGTTTCATGTCATTTTCATGAATATCTGCTGTTTTTAGAACTTTACTGCCTAAAGATTTATTTTCACTTTTTATGCTCTTAAAAGATGTTTCAGGCTGAGAGGAGGCCAAAAGTTGATTTTGTGAAAGCAAACAGTTTCGAAGATTTTCTTCAAAAAAATGACTCAAGACAGTTGATTTCACAGTTTCATGTCATTTTCATGAATATCTGCTTTTTTCAGAACTTTACTGCCTAAAGATTTATTTTCACTTTTTATGCTCTTAAAAGATGTTTCAGGCTGAGAGGAGGCCAAAAGTTGATTTTGTGAAAGCAAACATAGTTTCGAAGATTTTCTTCAAAAAAATGACTCAAGACAGTTGATTTCAGTTTCATGTCATTTTCATGAATATCTGCTGTTTTCAGAACTTTACTGCCTAAAGATTTATTTTCACTTTTTATGCTCTTAAAAGACGTTTCAGGCTGAGTGAAGGCCAAAAGTGGATTTTGTGAAAGCGAACATAGTTTCGGAGATTTTCTTCAAAAAAGTGACTCAGGACAGTTGATTTCATAGTTTCATGTCATTTTCATGAATATCTGCTGTTTTCAGAACTTTACTGCATGAAGATGCATTTTCACTTTTTTATGCTCTTAAAAGACGTTTCAGGCTGAGAGGAGGCCAAAAGTTGAATTTGTGAAAGTAAACATAGTTTCGAAGATTTTCTTAAAAAAAATGACTCAAGACAGTTGATTTCACAGTTTCATGTCATTTTCATGAATATCTGCTGTTTTCAGAACTTTACTGCCTAAAGATTTATTTTCACTTTTTATGCTCTTAAAATAAGTTTCAGGCTGGGAAGAGGCCAAAAGTGGATTTTGTGAAAGTAATCTAGTTTCGAAGATTTTCTTATAAAAGTAGCTCAGGACAGTTGATTTCACAGTTTCATGTCATTTTCATGAATATCTGCTGTTTTCAGAACTTTACTGCCTAAAGATTTATTTTCACTTTTTATGCTCTTAAAAGACGTTTCAGGCTGAGTGAAGGCCAAAAGTGGATTTTGTGAAAGCAAACATAGTTTCGAAGATTTTCTTCAAAAAAGTGACTCAGGACAGTTGATTTCACAGTTTCATATCATTTTCATGAATATCTGCTGTTTTCAGAACTTTACTGCATGAAGATGCATTTTCACTTTTTTCTGCTCTTAAAAGACGTTTCAGGCTGAAGGAGGCCAAAAGTGGATTTTTGAAAGTAAACATAGTTTCAAAGATTTTCTTCAAAAAAGTGACTCAGGACAGTTGATTTCACAGTTTCATGTCATTTTCATGAATATCTGCTGTTTTCAGAACTTTACTGCCTACAGATTTATTTTCACTTTTTAAGCTCATGAAATAATTTTTAGGCTGGGAAGAGGCCAAAAGTGGATTTTGTGAAAGTAATCTAGTTTCGAAGATTTTCTTCAAAAAAATGGCTCAGGACAGTTGATTTCACAGTTTCATGTCATTTTCATGAATATCTGCTTTTTTCAGAACTTTACTGCCTAAAGATTTATTTTCACTTTTTATGCTCTTAAAAGACGTTTCAGGCTGAGAGGAGGCCAAACGTTGATTTTGTGAAAGCAAACATAGTTTCGAAGATTTTCTTCAAAAAAATGACTCAAGACAGTTGATTTCACAGTTTCATGTCATTTTCATGAATATCTGCTGTTTTCAGAACTTTACTGCCTAAAGATTTATTTTCACTTTTTTATGCTCTTAAAAGAAGTTTCAGGCTGGGAAGAGGCCAAAAGTGGATTTTGTGAAAGCAAACATAGTTTCGAAGATTTTCTTCAAAAAAGTGGCTCAGGACAGTTGATTTCACAGTTTCATGTCATTTTCATGAATATCTGCTGTTTTCAGAACTTTACCGCCTAAAGATTTATTTTCACTTTTTATGCTCTTAAAACCCGTTGAGCCTGAACCCGCCCCCCTCGGTCTGGTGTGGGGGCGGGGGGTGCGAATTCCGATTCAGCTGAACGGCAGAATGCAATTTTCAGTAACAAATATAATATTTCCACAAAAATGCAGCATACCATTTGAACGAAGAATCTCCCATGAATCGAAGCATGTGTAACACTTTACACACTCAAAACACAATAAAACACGATCTACGACAACATTCCTAGCCTCGTGCTAAATATCGTCACTTTTTCGCGTTCATTTGGCGGAGATACGCATCAGAAATAGCCCCTCAAAAGACGCTAATCAACCGGCCGGCCGAATGCTATGTAGTTAGCAGCCGTAGCATTCAAGCACGCTTCGAACCTATATCTCAGAGTTTCTCTCCGAGAAACCCTTCAAAGTTGACCGGGGGGACAGCAGCCCCCAGCAACGATAACTCAGCCAAATAATTATGGGATGGTACTCACAGTTTTGAAGCAAAATCATCAAACCGTTTCCTAAAAGTCCATTTTGACCGCGGATTCACCTCATTCTGACCCATTTCCGGTCTAATAAAGTTGTGAAATAAATAAAGGGGGGTCAAATAAGCTGGGGGACAACATTCCAGCGAGGCTGGACATTCCAGTCTCGCGACTTTTACGCGCCGGGTCCTCGGCTGAGATCGGCATTTTCCGCCGAAACTAAAGACTTCCTGGTAATTCTGTTAGCGCCATTCGATTGGCTACACCAGACACGTGCGCACAGAGCAAAAAAAAAGGAAATTAACCAAACAGGGGCTCTACAGTGGCCCAATACACACCAGCTGTTGCGTAATTCTCCCGTAGGTCGCCGGCCTGGAGAGGCTTTGGAGACGGTTCCAGCTCTCCAAAATGATTTCTAACTGCTGTATGTGATAGATTGTGCATGTAGAAGGATAAAGGAAGTTAAATATATAGTTATTTAGGTTGTAAAAGTACAATGGAACAGCTTGAGAGGCTGTTTCTCAAATGATGACCTTTCGTGACCTCTCGTACGTTTATGTCTCTAATTATGGCATACTTCACTCAATTCACTCAAATTCTTTTTTCTATTCACTACTGCTGTCGTTTGCTATGATGGTGGGTGGTTCTAGGCTCCACTGAGCCTCATTTAATATCTTTTTATGAATAATAGTGCTTTTTCACCATACGAATTTGACATTTTCAAAGTGGAGCTGTGTTCCATCTTCATCTGCTATTAACCAGTAATATATACATAATATTTACTCTATTCATATGAGCAAACCATTCTTAGTGTTAATAACCCCTTGGAATTATTAAAAAAGACCTTATAGTTAGAGTGTGGGGCCCCTTCGTTCAGAACCGGAATTTGCGGAATTTATGGGTGCAGGTTACCAGGCTCCAGAAGGTTTTAAAAGACGTTTCAGGCTGAAGGAGGCCAAAAGTGGATTTTTGAAAGTAAACATAGTTTCAAAGATTTTCTTCAAAAAAGTGACTCAGGACAGTTGATTTCACAGTTTCATGTCATTTTCATGAATATCTGCTGTTTTCAGAACTTTACTGCCTACAGATTTATTTTCACTTTTTAAGCTCATGAAATAATTTTTAGGCTGGGAAGAGGCCAAAAGTGGATTTTGTGAAAGTAATCTAGTTTCGAAGATTTTCTTCAAAAAAAATGGCTCAGGACAGTTGATTTCACAGTTTCATGTCATTTTCATGAATATCTGCTTTTTTCAGAACTTTACTGCCTAAAGATTTATTTTCACTTTTTATGCTCTTAAAAGATGTTTCAGGCTGAGAGGAGGCCAAAAGTTGATTTTGTGAAAGCAAACATAGTTTCGAAGATTTTCTTCAAAAAAATGACTCAAGACAGTTGATTTCACAGTTTCATGTCATTTTCATGAATATCTGCTGTTTTCAGAACTTTACTGCCTAAAGATTTATTTTCACTTTTTTATGCTCTTAAAAGAAGTTTCAGGCTGGGAAGAGGCCAAAAGTGGATTTTGTGAAAGCAAACATAGTTTCGAAGATTTTCTTCAAAAAAGTGGCTCAGGACAGTTGATTTCACAGTTTCATGTCATTTTCATGAATATCTGCTGTTTTCAGAACTTTACCGCCTAAAGATTTATTTTCACTTTTTATGCTCTTAAACCTGTTGGGCCCTAGACGATTTTTGGACTAATTTTCGAAAATATTGTACACATACGCAAAGGGCCCAACTACAAGGTATATGTGAACCATTGCAAAGAATTATTAACACTAAGAAGGGTTTGCTCATATGATTTGAGTAAATAGGTTCAGTACATTACTGGTTAATGGCTGCTGAAGATGGAACACAGCCCTATGTCAAATTCGTATGGTGAGAAAGCACTATTATTCATAATGCAATATTAAATTAGGCAGGGTGAAGCCTAAAACCCACCCACCATCATAGCAAATGATGGCAGTAGTCACCTACAAAAGAATTTGAGTGAATAGAGTGAAGTAGGCCCGAGCAAGAGACATAAACGTGTACGAGAGGTCACGAGAGGTCGTCATGTCAGAAACAGCCTCTCCAGCTGTTCCATTGTACTTTTAGAAGCTAAATAACTATATATTTAACTTCCTTTATCCTTCTACATGCTCAATCTATCACATACAGCAGTTAGAAATAATTTTGGAGAGCTGGAACCGTCTCCAAAGCTCTCCAAGCCGGCGAGCTACGGGAGGATTGCGCAATAGCTGGTGTGTATTGGGCCGTTGTAGAGCCCCTGATTGGTCGATTTTCGTTTTTTTTCGCTCTGTGCACGTGGCTGCATGTGGCCAATCGAATGGCGTTAACAGATTTACCAGGAAGTGTTTACTTTTCCGAAAAAATCCGATCTACGCCGAAGTGCCGGCGCGTAAACAGCTGAGACTGCCTCGCTGGAAACTTGTCCCCCCGCGTGTGTGACCCCCCTTCCTTTGTTTTACGGCGTTTTTTACAAGGGAAATGGACACTAGGAGCCGTTTCTGCGGTCAAAAAGGACTATAAGGACACTGTTTGATGATTTTGCTTCAAAACTGTGAGTACCATCCCATAATTATTTGGCTGAGTTATTGTTGCTGGGGGCTGCTGTTCCCCCGGTCAACTTTGAAGGGTTTCCCAGAGAGGGAATCGGCGATGTAGGTTCGAAGCGTGCTTGAATGCTACGGCTGCTAACTACATAGCATTAAGCTCTCAGGTTGATTTGCGTCTTTTGAGAGGCTATTTCGGGTGCGTATGTCGGCCGAATGAACGCGAAAAAGTGACGATATTTAGCACGAGGCTAGGAATGTTGTCTTAGATTGTGTTTTATTGTGTTTTGAGTGTGTAAAGTGTTACACATGCTTCGGTTCATGAGAAATTCTTCGTTCAAACGCTATGCTCCATGGTTGTGGAAATATTATATTTGCTACCGAAAATAGCTTTCTTCGGTACCAGTCGGTACCAATCGGTACCACTAGGCGCCCTACCGGGCGCCTCTCGGGCTAGAAAGGTTAAAAGACGTTTCAGGCTGAGTGAAGGCCAAAAGTGGATTTTGTGAAAGCAAACATAGTTTCGAAGATTTTCTACAAAAAAGTGACTCAGGACAGTTGATTTCACAGTTTCATGTCATTTTCATGAATATCTGCTGTTTTCAGAACTTTACTGCATGAAGATGCATTTTCACTTTTTTATGCTCTTAAAAGACGTTTCAGGCTGAAGGAGGCCAAAAGTGGATTTTTGAAAGTAAACATAGTTTCAAAGATTTTCTTCAAAAAAGTGACTCAGGACAGTTGATTTCACAGTTTCATGTCATTTTCATGAATATCTGCTGTTTTCAGAACTTTACTGCCTAAAGATTTATTTTCACTTTTTATGCTCTTAAAATAATTTTCAGGCTGGGATGAGGCCAAAAGTGGATTTTGTGAAAGCAAACATAGTTTCGAAGATTTTCTTCAGAAAAGTGGCTCAGGACAGTTGATTTTACAGTTTTATGTCATTTTCATGAATATCTGCTGTTTTCAGAACTTTACTGCCTAAAGATTTGTTTTCACTTTTTAAGCTCTTAAAATAAGTTTCAGGCTGGGAAGAGGCCAAAAGTGGATTTTGTGAAAGCAAACATAGTTTCGAAGATTTTCTTCAGAAAAGTGGCTCAGGACAGTTGATTTCACAGTTTCATGTCATTTTCATGAATATCTGCTGTTTTCAGAACTTTACTGCCTACAGATTTATTTTCACTTTTTAAGCTCATGAAATAATTTTGAAGCTGGGAAGAGGCCAAAAGTGGATTTTGTGAAAGTAATCTAGTTTCGAAGATTTTCTTCAAAAAAGTGGCTCAGGACAGTTGATTTCACAGTTTCATGTCATTTTCATGAATATCTGCTGTTTTCAGAACTTTACTGCCTAAAGATTTATTTTCACTTTTTATGCTCTTAAAAGAATTTTCAGGCTGGGATGAGGCCAAAAGTGGATTTTGTGAAAGCAAACATAGTTTCGAAGATTTTCTTCAGAAAAGTGGCTCAGGACAGTTGATTTTACAGTTTTATGTCATTTTCATGAATATCTGCTGTTTTCAGAACTTTACTGCCTAAAGATTTGTTTTCACTTTTTAAGCTCTTAAAATAAGTTTCAGGCTGGGAAGAGGCCAAAAGTGGATTTTGTGAAAGCAAACATAGTTTCGAAGATTTTCTTCAGAAAAGTGGCTCAGGACAGTTGATTTCACAGTTTCATGTCATTTTCATGAATATCTGCTGTTTTCAGAACTTTACTGCCTAAAGATTTATTTTCACTTTTTAAGCTCATGAAATAATTTTGAAGCTGGGAAGAGGCCAAAAGTGGATTTTGTGAAAGTAATCTAGTTTCGAAGATTTTCTTCAAAAAAGTGGCTCAGGACAGTTGATTTCACAGTTTCATGTCATTTTCATGAATATCTGCTGTTTTCAGAACTTTACTGCCTAAAGATTTATTTTCACTTTTTATGCTCTTAAAAGAAGTTTCAGGCTGGGAAGAGGCCAAAAGTGGATTTTGTGAAAGCAAACATAGTTTCGAAGATGTTCTTAAAAAAAATGACTCGGGACAGTTGATTTCACAGTTTCATGTCATTTTCATGAATATCTGCTGTTTTCAGAACTTTACTGCCTAAAGATTTATTTTCACTTGTTCTGCTCTTAAGACAAAATATCACCAATGAATTCCCTTCTGCTCCCTCAGCAATGCAAAACGGCAACGTGTGATTTAATTCTGTTTCTTCAAATACACACAGATACATTATTGTGACATTACAGTATGTTCTCGGGTCAGGATGCACATTAATAGACAAGGGGCATTAAAATTAACAGGAAATCCTAAATAATAACAACAGCTATCCTCAAAACCATGAAAAACAATATATACAAGAGGACAAACAGTGACACCTGGTGGGTAAAGTTAAAGGTGCATAGGACTGGGTGACTAAACACAGAAAACTGAAACTATAACATTACACAAAGGAAAACACATACATAAACACAGAATTGCATAAACACATTAATTGCCTTCTGGTATTTTTCTGCAATTCTGTATCTAAACATGCAAAATAACTTTACACAAGAAGATGTTTACATCAGCAAAACTTTTATTTTAACGGTAAAACAACACTATAAAGCTGAGTAACGTTATAATATTGTAGCGACCCTTGGTAAGGAAAGCTACGAGACGTTATCTTACTTGTGGTCCTTTATTAGCAGACAGTACACAGGCTACTGTGGGCCGTAGCCTACGCCAAAACAACAGTCAACACCGTTAACATTCTTAACAATCTGCTCCCGGTCATAGCCTAACTCTAGCAGCACCAACACAACATCCCACCTACTCTCTCTCTGCCAATCCAGGTACGCTCATGTGTGCCACCCACCCCCCCATTGGTAGCTAAGACAGGCTTCACAGGGCATGAGACCTTCACTGACCTCAGTAATTGCAATAACTAATCTTATGTAGAACTTCTTCCTGTAAACACAATAACTGATAACATAACAGGTTACATAGCATTACACGTCACTCAGTCCGTTACAATATTATATATACATATATACAGTAAGCAACGTGTCTTAAATGTTACACCCTTCCAATAAATCACCTTAACGTGTTTTAGGGCCGTGTGTGTGACCCTGGGAGCTGTGTTCTCAGACCAAGAATTCACTGAACATCTGCCAGAAAAGAGTTGTGGAAGCTGGCCCGAAAAATGGGAAACCAGGGCCCCTTTCTTACCTGGGAGTGGAGCTTGCTGGTGAGGGTCTGGTTTCCGGGACATGAGACATATGGTTCGACCAGGAACAACCCGAAAAATCTACATTGAGCCGCCGCTCAATATAGGCCGCCCTATAGGCCCACCGCTCGAAGGGATATGCGAGGGGTGATTGGGTAAAAGGGCTAAAGGGGATTATTTCCTGTGTGAGTTTTCATGTGTACCTTTAGACCTGCATTGTGCCTAAATCTTTTATCACAAACTGAGCAGCTGTAAGGTTTCTCTCCTGTGTGGATTCTCATGTGTACATTTAGATCTCTAATGCGCATAAATCTTTTATCACAAACTGAGCAGCTGAAAGTTTTCTCTCCTGTGTGGAATATCATGTGTCTCTTCAGTTCATCACTTCTAGTGAAACTTTCCTCACATACTGTGCAGCTAAAAGGTTTCTCTCCTGTGTGTAATATCACGTGTTCCTGTAAATGTGAACACTGGTGAAAAGATTTCTTGCAAACTGAGCAGCTGTAAGGTTTCTCTCCTGTGTGGATTCTCATGTGTGTCTTCAGATCATCACTTCTCACAAAACTTTTCTCACATACTGAGCAGCTGAAAGGTTTCTCTCCTGTGTGGATTCTCATGTGCGTCTTCAGATCATCACTTCTCGCAAAACTTTTCTCACATACTGAGCAGCTGAAAGGTTTTGCTCCTGTGTGGATTCTCATGTGTCTCTTCAGATTTCCTCTGATGCCAAATGTTTTCTCACACTCAGAGCATCTAAATAGTTTCTTACAAGTGCTACATCTTGAGTTACTGACAAGGACTTCATCAGGTTTCAAGGAGTTTAAACCTGACTGAGGTTCTCTGGTCTCCTTCCAATCATTACTGTCATCAGTGTCAGAAGAGTGTCCAGTCTTCTCATCAGTATCTGGTCCTTGATATCTATCTGGATCTAAGTTCCTGCCTGGTTCTGGTCCTCCACAGTCCTTTCCATCAGCTTCTATTTCCATCTGTTCAGTTTGTCTTTGATGAAGCTGTGAGGACTGAGCTTCCTCTTCATCATCTTCACTCTTCACAGGAGTGAATGAGAACTTGAAATCAGCCTCCTCCAGCCCTTGGAGCTGCTCTCCCTCCTGACTGGTCCAGAGGTCCTCCTGTTCCTCTTTAATGTGTGCTGGCTCTGGGTCCTCCTGTTCCTCTTTAATGCGTGGGGGCTCTGGGTCCTCCTGGTCCAGACTGGAGCTCCACTCCTGCTGCTCAGGGGGAACTTCTTCTTTAACCACCAACAGCTGCTGGATGTCTGCAGGAAAACAGTAAAAACACACACAGACGTTACAAAGACATTTTAGTATTGAGCAAATAGTCTCCTGTACATACACTTTTTGTTCCTGCCATCATTCCCTCTTACACTCCCTGTGCAGAGTTACCAAACAGACATGCCGACACAAATTGTAAAGACTCAACGCACCAGCACCAATGAGGTCATCAATATCAAATCCACGTGGTGTTATCAAAGAGAACAAACTTGTACTTTAAGTTTAAATATTTTCTGTCATCTAGAAGCTGAGAGAACAGATCAGAAGAAGAAAAAGATTCATTGCAACCGAGTCTCACTCCAAACTACATTAATGAACCCTAGACCTTTTTTTAGGCTTCTGCTTGAAAATACTATACCCAACTACAAGGTCTATTTGAATCATTTAAATTTATTAATAGCTTTGGTGAGAGGTGTAAATATTGTGTATATGTTACTGGTTAATAGCAAATGAAGATGGAACACAGCTCTACTTTGAAAATGTCAGGTTTGTGAAAATTGTGAAAAAGCACTATTATTGATAATACTATATTAAATGAGGCTCAGTAAAGCCTAAAAACCACCCAGCATCATAGCAAACAATGGCAGTAGTCATACAAAAAAGAATTGGAGTGAATAGAGTGAAGCAGGCCAGAGCAAGAGACATAAACGTTACAAGAGGTCACGAAAGGTCGTCATTTGAGAAACAGCCTCTCCAGCTGTTCCTTTTATAACTTAAATAACGATATATTTAACTTCCTTTATCCTTGTACATGAACAATCTATCACATACAGCAGTTTGGAATCATTTTTGAGAACTAGAACCCTCTCCAAAGCCTCTCTGGGCAGCCGACTCACGGCTCCATGCGCTATAGCGTGTGTGTGAGTGCCCATTTCTCAGCCTGTGGTTGGTCAATTCAATACTACGACATGGGACACACCTTAAGATCTAGCCAATGCAGTGGAGGCAACATGGTTTTGATTGACAGAATCGTTTTCCGTAAAATCCCGATTTAAAGTCGCGATTCTCAAAATGTGAAACGTGCTTATTTGACCCCCCTTCCTCCAGTAAATACTTTTTTAGACAGTAAAACCACAGAAGAAGTTGGTTTTCACCGGTAAAAATTGATTATGTGGGACCGTTTCGTCAACTTTCATCTCAGTGAGTCAAATTCAGAATTATTCTGCGGGATGACTGGCTGTTTATGTCATCTCTTTTGCTGCTAACTTTTGAACCGTTTGCCGGAGAGTAAATCCGAGTGTAGCGATCGATTCAGCGTGAAATGCTAATGCTGTTTAGTAGCATATTTGAGCATGGTAGGTTCTAGCTTCGTCTTCGGAGCAGTAAACGGAGTGCGTAGCTCGCCGAGTTATGCCAAAAATAACACGATGTTTTGGGAGGTCTTGTCGTAGGTTCTGGTATATCGTGTTTTCAGTGTGTGAAATGTTATAGCTGGTTCTGTTCATCAGAAGTTCTTTGTTAAGCCGGTGTTACGTCCCTACTGGTTTCTGAACCTACTGGTTTCTCCTCCGTGCGCAGCAGCTGTTTTCTGCCTCTGTCGCCAGATTCGTCAAACATTCACAAACATATTGCTGGAGATCTTATAATCCACATCTCATATTCATTATGCGGATTACGATTGTATAAGTGAGCACTACATCACAGCCACGTATGAAGAAATACATTGAAGAAAATATATTTATGGAAAGATCGCAACCACCTGGATTTGAACTCTATTGAGCAAAATAGTAATAAATTCAAAGACGGTCGCGCTACGCGATCCACCACTTGCTCTTAGAATTACGTCAGTCATTCAGGTATTTATCCATAAGGGTCATACCGTGTCAGTGTCCAGGGAACGTTTTGGTTTAGGGTGAACTGAAACAACTGGTTACCTTGGGCGTCTCTCCGAACACTTCCAAACATATTTATCAATGCATTTTCGCGAGGCTTCGGCCAAACACCACCAACGCATTTTGAGAAAAACAAATTTGTATTATACCGTGACGATCCTTCTGTGAAAATACACAAAATAATTGCGAACTCTTGTCTCTGAAATCAACTTACTTTGTTGACAATTTTTTTGCCACGGTCGGTCAGGATACATTATGGGGCGCCATGCTTAAAAAAATATATATTATGCACAATGTCACTACTTCAGCTCTCTTAGTTCTTAGAGGGTAGACCAACAAGACTCCATACAACATGTTACATTGAATGTTTATTCCCCTCTACGGGTTATACTGAATTGTCTCCTTCATAGAGGTCCTGTTTTTCTGGCAGGCATCACATTGGGCAATCTAACAAAGTGAAACAATTGAGAACACTCTGATAGTGAATATGTAAATATTACCATGAGCTTAAGAACGTATAGCTCATCTTTGTTGAAATTTTGCACGGTGTATTGTCGTTTTTACGTCTGTGAAGCACTTTTTAAACTGTGTTATTACACAGTTTAAAAAGTTAAAAAGTTCATGTAAATGAAGTTTATTATCATTATTTTCAATGTTATTATAGACTGAATATAATTTAGAAAACCCTGGACGTGAACACTATACATTTGAAAATGCATTGATAAATATGTTTGGAAATGTTCGGAGACGCCCAAGGTAACCAGTGGTTTCAGTTCACCCCAAACCAAAACGTTCCCTGGACAGTAACGAGGTATGACGTAATGGATAAATACCTGAATGACTGACGTATTTCTAAGAGCAAGTGGCGCGGATCGCGTAGGGTGACCGTCTTTGAATTTATTACTATTTTGCTCCACAGAGTTCGAATCCAGGTGGTTGCGATCTTTCCATAAATATATTTTCTTCAATGTATTTCTTCATACGTGGCTGTGATGTAGTGCTCACTTATACAATCGTAATCCGCATAATGAATATGAGATGTGGATTATAGATCTCCAGCAATATGTTTGTGAATGTTTGACGAATCTGGCGACAGAGGCAGAAAACAGCTGATGCGCACGGAGGAGAAACCAGTAGGTTCAGAAACCAGTAGGGACATAACACCGGTATACAACATGTGTGTAGGATTATTAGGGCCCGAGCTCCGACGTAGTCGGTACGAGGACCTATTGTATTTGTAATGTTTCTTATTATTATTATGCTACCGCTTCAAACGCAAAAAGGAGGAGCTTGGGATACTGGAAAAGTTGTGAAATTTTGCATGCACGCCAGAATTTGCGAAAATTGCATTCTGATTGGGGTGTCCAAAAAAAAATTAAAAATATTGGCTCGATAGCGCCCCCTATTGAGTAGCCCCAACACCAGGTTTCACCTAGCTGTATGAAATTTGGCAGGTATGTGGAACTTGATGGGACGTACAAAAAATCCTCTTGGAATTTTTCACTAAACCAAACAGGAAGTCGGCCATTTTGACTTTTATGACGTTTTTGGACCGTTTCAAGGCGTCATACTTTAACGAACTCCTCCTAGAGATTTAACCCGATCAACTGCAGATTTGGTCAGTATGCTCTTGACACCTTGGCAGTGAAAAGTTACTCAAAGATCAAAAAGTTATCGAACGATGTATCTGTGGCGTGGCGTCAAAAAAACACCATTCGCCGCGAAACAGGAAGTAGTTGTAACTTCGCTGTGCATTGTCTAATCTGCTCAAAATTTCTCATATGTCATAACACCCTGACCCGGAACACATCTATATGAGAATTTAGAATCATAGTAAGAGCGCCACCTAGTGGCAACCGGAAGTTGTAAGTTCTGTGCTTTGACATCCTGCTCCACACAGATGAATCAGATCCCTCTGAAGTTTTGTCAGAAAAGCCTTAAGACCTTGATAATGCTTTATTGAGAAGATTGTAAGAAGTTGTCGAAGGGCGGCGACGTGGCGGCTCGGCCAATTTTGATCCTTCGCCATGAACGAATAAATTCATGTAACTCAACTCCACATCATCAGATCTTTACCATATTTCAATTCTTTGATTACACTCCAGTCTTGAAGACATCCGCAGGTCAATTTTTAATCATCGTCATAGCGCCACCTACTGGTAACAGTAAGTTAAAGTCTTTATACTTTGGCTTGTTTCTCTTAGCAGGTAAATCAGATCAACATCAAATTAGTTCCACACAAATGTAAGAAGTTCATAATGCCAGTTCTTGAAGCTTTTGATGTTTCGAACGCCGTTGCGACGCAGTCTTCGCCGTGAAAAACGAAGGCAATTTTAAGAGGCTAAAAATGCTCGAAACATAAGCAAACTTGGCATTCACATTTAAAGCCCAAAATGTAGTTACATAATATGGTTTTAATGCTTCAGAGTGGCAAATTGGCTCAATAGCGCCCCCTACAAAATTTCAAAGAAGCAGCCCTCGCAGTACGTTTCACATAGATTTACAAAACTTGATAGGCACATGTATCACCATGTGACCATGCTCTAAACCCAACCGGAAGTCAGCCATTTCGAGTTTTTTATGAATTTCTAGTGTTGTTTTTGTCATTTCCAGGCGCTGCACTTTAACGAACTCCTCCTAGGGAAATAATTGAATCAACTTCAAATTTGGTCAGAACAATCTAAAGACCTTTGTGATGAAAAGTTACTCAAAGCTTGTTGTTTCGTGAAAAGCCGTCGCCGTGGCGACGCATTCTTCGCCATGAAACATTAAGGTGTTTTTGAGGGGCTAAAAATGCTCATAACATAACCAAACTTCTCACACACATTTAAAATCCTGAATGTAGTTATCTGATGTGATTTTAATGCTTCAGAGTGGCAAATCGGCTCAATAGCGCCCCCTACAAAATTTCAACGAAGCAGCCCTCGCAGTATGTTTGACCTAGATGTATAAAATTTGGTAGGAACATGTATCACATGTGGACTTAAATAAAAGTCTCTTGGGGCCATGCCCTAAACCCAACCGGAAGTCAGCAATTTTGAATTTTGTATGAATTTCCTGTGTTTTTTTGGCAATTTCCAGGTGCTTTACTTTAACGAACTCCTCCTAGGGAATTAATCAGATCAACTTAGAATTTGGTCAAAACAATCTAAAGACCTTAGTGATTAAAAGTTACTAACAGCTTTAGGTTTCATCGAACGACGTGGATATGGTGTGGCAGTCATTTTAGATGGTTCACCATCATCCATCAAGCTGTTGTAACTCGACTGCACTTTGTCAAAACTGTCCCTAACTTGACATGCTTGTTGACTGTCATGACTTTAGGACTTCTGCATGCCAATATTAACACATAGTCATAGCGCCACCTACTGATAAGCACGGACATAAGCAGGATTCGATAATTACAGCGGTCCAAACACTGAACTTATTAAAAGGGTTTGTGAGCACACCATGAGAAAAAGACTTCTCTGATCTAAATACGTGCAAACTAAGATGCTTGGAGAGCAAAAGTTAGATAACAGTGGTTCTCAAACCATGTCAGTGGGCATTAGTATAAATGATCTCTCCAGAGCTTCTACATGATAATCAGGTTAAATGTTACAATGAATGCTTCACACTACAGTCTAAAGTTACAGAAGAGCTTACAATGAAAACAGTGTTAGATTAAAGTGTTCAAGTAAAAGCAAATGACGCTACTGTTCTGTTAACTTTCATGTAAGTCCAAATACAATCAGCAGGACACTGCAGGGAGTTGAACCCCATCCCAGTAAACCGACAGTCTGTTATGTTACAAACACTGAAGCGCATTCACGCACATTCATTTTCTTAATGATCTCAATAGGCTTACATTTATGATTGTATCAGAGGTACACTCAAAACACTTGAGGCTTGAGACCTGGCAACGTGATCTTGCTACGCTGCTGGTCGACGCGGGAAACATCATCCAACTCGTGCACGCAGTGTGTGACGGTGACAGAGACGCATGGCCGCATCAACCAGAGTCCTGCCAGTACCCTCGACGTGCGTGAAGTTGCGAGGGCCCGCCAATGCTGCTTGCAGCTTTAATTATATTTGTTACTGAAAATGGCCGCGTGAACTGAACCGGAACACGGGGGGGCTTCATGTTTCATCACGTTACATTTTTTCCTCCTAATTCGCGATAATGACGAACGTTAAAAGTCAACAGAGTTCCGCATGCAGTGGACGTTAACTGCATGTTCAGCAAGTCTGAACTGTAACGGAACATAAACTGTAACGGAGGGAAGTGAAGACGCTGTAGACATCTTAACGCTGATTGGCCAAGACTAGACACGTCACATCAAATATGTTTTATTGCGAAGATCATACGTCACCCTTTCTCCTCGTCTCACTCCAATCGGAGAAACGCTGGCTGGCCAGTTGACCCCCCCCCCCAAAAAAAGTTTGCACGAGTTTGCACCTCTGAAAAGTTATCAGCCGGAGCATGAACAGTGTTTGAGAACTGAGAGAAGAAATAAAGTGAACCCACGTGCTCTTTGTGTCCGGACTTTCGTGTTGAAAACAGCGTCCAGTAGTTTCTGTTGTCGCTCGTTCTGCTCCTTTGAACGAGAACGTTCCTCCTCATACTCGGCTATCGTTCTTTCAAACAGACCAACTATCTCTTCAGCAGCCGCAGTTAGTCGCTGGTTAACTAAACATCTCAGCATTTGGACTTTAGACATTTTCACTAAACTACAGAAACTTTTCCTCCAGACAAACTCCGTTAAAACGGTTTGCTCACTCTGACCTGCGCTGTGTTACCAGGTTACGTTCGGGTCCGTCTACTTCCTGCTAGCATGCTAACTCCATCAGCTCTTTAGGACACCAGGAAACAATCCACCAGCGACAGAAACGTTTCCTCCAGACAAACTCCGTTAAAACACCGTTTACTCTCACTAAACTCTGACTAGCGCTGTGTTGATAACTTCCGTCCCCGTCGGTCTGTTTCCAGCTAGTATGCTAAGCTAACTTCAATAGCTTTGTAGGCTACCGGGAGATGCGTCGTCTTCTTCTTCTTCTTCGTCTTCTGCTTCTTCGTCTTCTGCTTCGTCTTCTTCGTCTTCTGCTTCGTCTTCTTCGTCTTCTGCGTCGTCTTCTGCTTCTTCTTCTGCGTCGTCTTCTGCTTCGTCTGCTGCTTCTGCTCTCAGTTTAATGGCGGACTACAAACCAACGTTTAAGGTTCATGCCGCCACCTACTGGACCGGAGTGTGTAACATCATGACTTTATGACAGTTATCATTTAAACACAATAATAATGTTATTTATAAATTAAATTAAATAATACAAAAATAAAAATATAATAAAAACTTCATAAAGAAGTTATATTCTGGATATTAAACCCGTTCCATTCAAAACATTAAATAGATAGATAGATACTTTATTAATTAGTGCAAAGACTTGCACTGATATGTTAACATATCATGAGGCAAACCCACAGTTGCACACCCAAAGCTTCTTCTAAGTGTGTTTATCATAGAACTTCTCAGAAGTTCAGAACATTGTGTTTCTAAAGTTTTTATTTTGTTTGTTTTACAGTCACTCGTCATCAGAGATTGAGTGCACGCGCCAGCCAGGCGCACGCGCACACAGCCAGATGAACAATTGAGGTAACGGTAACGTTACGTGTGTGTTATCCCAGGAGCAACATTAAAACCATATGAAGGCAAATCACTGTCAAAATCCGAGAGCGCAAATGAGATCCATGCGCGCGCGCATTTTACTTTGGCGAGCGCTTTACATCACTCCGCGAGCAAAATCCACTCACGCGCGAGCAAAATTCACTCTCGCGCGAGCAAAATTCACTCTCGCGCGAGCGAAAGTCCCTCGCGAAGCTGAAACCTGCTCGCTCGCGAAACTTTAACCTGCTCGCTCGCGAGTCTTTTTCCTGCTCGCGCTCGAGTTGTTTTTCTTTTTGACAGTAAGTGGGCGGACCCAGTCTCCGTTGTATCTCGACATCTAATTGGTTACAATCCTCGTTTTTGGATAGACCGGATATCACTCTGACACAGATGCTAGGGGGAGATTTTCAGATTGCACTACAGGTCAGGGGCAAATAATGTACATTTTACTGCACGGGTACTTTTACTTTCTGCACTTAAAGTACATTTTGCTGATAATAACATACTTGACTGAGGTTTTGAATGCAGGTATTTTACTCGTAGTGGATTGTTTCATCATGGTATTAGTACGTTTACTGCAGTGAAGGATCTGGATCATTTTTCATCCACTAACTACTTGTCAGTGACTTCAATTTGGAAACTCACTTGGCAAACAGATAATATACAAACAGTGGTCCCTAATCTTGGCTCTAGATCCTTGAGCGGGTCCAAATTGTTGCTCATATTATACAACTACATTATATCTCCTCTGTAAACACAACAGTATGATTAAATATGATCACATCATGTTTTAATCAATTAATATCAAAGAGTTTCTTTGAGCTGTTTGTCACAAGAGGTTTGACTATCAAACACACATTGTCTGTAATAGAATGATGGAGTGAATGTAAACCAATCTGAGCAACTTGACTTTAACACATTTTGTATTATTGTATTTAACAACGCTATTAACATAATTTGTATTTCATCAGCCTCTACAGTCTGAAACGTTTACAAAACCTGTCAGACAAATGTATAACATCCTGAGATGTAGTGGAGTACAGTAGTGTTTAGTGGCGGATTGAAAACCACCTCTAACAGACCTAGCGTCTGTGTCAGAGATCACTCTGACACAGACGCTCTATCCGGTCTATCCAAAAACGAGGATTGTAACCAATTAGATGTCGAGATACAATGGAGACTGGGTCCGCCCACTTACTGTCAAAAAGAAAAACAACTCGAGCGCGAGAAGGAAAAAGACTCGCGAGCGAGCAGGTTAAAGTTTCGCGAGCGAGCAGGAGCGACCTTCGCGAGCGCGAGAGCGAATTTCGCTCGCGCGAGAGTGAATTTTGCTCGCGGAGTGATGTAAAAGCGCTCGCCAAAGTAAAATGCGCGCGCGCATGGATCTCATTTGCGCTCTCGGATTTTGACATTGATTTGCCTTCATACTTTATCCTGGATGTCATAGAACTTTTCAGAAGTTCAGAACATTGTAAAACAATGTCTTTTTTGTAGGGGTACAATAGGGCTAGGGCCCAAGAGGCTGTTCTATTTTTAGGCCTCTGTATTTCTGCAACTACAAGTTCTATTTTAATAATTTTGATGTTATAATAAAAGGCAACACTTGTGAGATTTGTTCAGATGTGTAAATATCAGTGTATATGTTACTGGTTTAGAGTAAATTAAAATGGCACACAGCTCAAATTGAAAAGTTTCAGGTTCGCCTAAAAAAAAAGCACTTTTATTGTTATTATTTCTTTGGAATGATGCAGTGGCAAGTCTAAAACCTCTCCCAAATCATAGCACAATATGGTAACAGTCTCTGTGCAAAGTTTGACTTTGATAACTTGACTTTCTAATGAAAACAGCACGAAACTGTGGCTCAGGACAGTTGATTTCACGGTTTCATGCTGTTTTCATTAGAATCTGATGCTGGTTTAAGGTACATTCTCAGCCTTTTATGCTCTTAAAAGACGTTTCAGGGTGGGAAGAGTGGATTTTGTGAAAGTAAACATAGTTTCAAAGATTTTTCTAGATTTCTCTAGAAAACAGTGGCTCAGGACAGTTGATTTCACAGTTTCGTGCTGTTTTCATTAGAATCTGATGCTTACACACCTTTGCTGGTTTAAGGTACATTCTCAGCCTTTTATGCTCTTAAAAGACGTTTCAGGCTGGGAAGAGGCCAAAAGTGGATTTTGTGAAAGTAAACATAGTTTCACAGATATTCTTCAAAAAAGTGGCTCAGGACGACCAATGGCGTTGCAGTACAACAGAACAAGAGGGTTATTACACGGGTAGATGCATTAGTCATTCTGAGTGCTTGAAGTATATAAGGGATTTAGACGTTTAACAAAGCGAGGTACTGTTTTACTTTATGCCCTTTCAAACAAGGCCACTGGTGAATACACTGTATCGTGCAGCGTCTGCTCAGGACATCGGAGCTCATCCACAACAAACTGTAATATGTCTGAGAGAGCTGTATTCAGGCCTCCTTGCTCTCTGTGGCTCACTCAGGATTATTGTCCTGTCTGCTGTTCTGCTGAACGTCGTTGCCTGGCTGGATGTGAGTTGAAAGGGTTGTTCAGCTAAGAAGAATCTCATAAGTAAGATTGCAATTATCTCACGGTAAACTTGGAGGAGGTCCGACGTGATTGTAGCTCTGTTGGTGTCTATTAGTGTTTTAGCCCGAGGACACACATGTCTAATAGTGTACTTTGTGTCCATGATTACTAAGTTTAAATGTTAAAACAATAGTCAGGTGCCCATATGCACATTGAACCAGGTTTTGCTTGCTGTAGTCATGCACCCTGTTCATACTGGACATTAAGTGATGGAGGACAAAATCCACCGTCTTCATTCTGTACAAAAATGTATTAAAACGTTTATCTGAAACTAATCTGATTTAGACAAATCAACTGGGTATCTTCCAAAGTCTTTTTAGTACAAATATCCTGCTTTGTGTTACAATGTTACAATCCACCCACTGCGGCTCAACAGGGAGACACCAAGATGTTGGATATGAACCGGAGAGCAGGGTGAGACTGGGTCTTCCTAAGCTATGAATCCAATCATTATCTAACCTCTGTCATTATGACTCAGGAATCAGTATCAGCTTCAAACTCAAGTTGAAGAACTCACCTGTTTTAGTCTCTCAAACCCTTATTCACTTATTCCACAGAATACCAATATCTACTTAACTGCCTTTTGTAAAATGTATGCTTTCACTTTACTTTCATGTTCTGCCTGCTCTGTTTTTATACTTTTATACTTTTATACTTGAATTTCTATTCTCCACTGCCCTGCTATTATTGTTTCAAAAGACAAAAGTGTGTTTCAGTATTAAATTACTATTTGACCCTTTCCACTCCAAACCTAAAACATGAAATGTCCCTTTCACCATAAAGTTCACATCCACCCTAACACAGTCACGACATACTACATCATTCAAATAAAACATGCTCTGTAAATGACCTTTTAATCAAAGTTTGTTTCAGTAATAAATAATTCTGTGCTTTTGTGCCCCCCTTAGCAATTTAAGTAGCAAAATATAGTGTTACATCTCCATTGCCGATAACAGCTTTCTCCCTTTAATCATTGTCAATGCAACAGCTGGATGAGTGATGTGCTTTTAAATAAAATAAAAAAAAACTCATGAAAGTTTTAGAGCGAACAAAACATTTTCCTCACACATCCTCAACGTCATGTCAGAGAAATAAATACAGTAATCCAAGAAGGAAAATAAGCTGTAAACAAACACAAAGCAAAGCTGTGTTCCTTGGGATGCATAGACTCAAAATCAGACAAAACATTAAACTTCATATGATTCTTTGCTAGGTGCAGTGTGAAGGGAGGGGGTGTCTCAGTAGGAATACCTACTTTCCTTCTTATGTTAGCGAAGCAAAGACGTCGGCACTATACCCCACCTCCAGCTCCCACACAGTGCAGATGTGGACACACTCCCCACATTTACTTAGCTTTCATCACATTCCTTCTCTCTGTGGTCAAATCAAAATCAACAAACATACAAATGGTTCATGTTTCAAGACCTAAAACTCTCTAACACTTTGTGGAATACATTCAGGAACATTCATGTTGAGTGAAAGAAGCAGTAACCAAACAAAAGTGAAAAAAACAACACATGGAACATATAACACAATAGATATTTATGAAGTCATCGCCATACAGTTATCATATGTTACAACAAACGTATTAGTAGTCTCTAGCAGTCGAGGCTCCCTTCCAGAGTGATGAGTTATTATAGTTTCTCCTTCGAGGGGATCCAGATATAGGGTCCTGAATGTTCCTCTATCACCTGTTTGCAGTGGCTATAAATGTCCTCTAAGGTGTCTCCTTGAACCAGGGCTGCAAAGCAAAGGGAACTATTTATGTACTGTGAAACTTTGTATAGAACAGGTACGTCACATTACATCATTACAGTCACACATGCACGTTTTCACTCATGAAGCCTCTCAGCTGTCAAATGTTTAAGGCCCTGTTGTAGGTCAATTATCACTGTGGCAGCTTAAAGTTTCTACAAACAAAGACTTTTGCCATTGAAATATGGGTAACACTATCTTTGACACCCATGTCTATAAGGCATTATAAACTTATCCATAATGCTTTATAATCGGCTTATAGCACTGTATAATTATAAGCACTCATGAATACAATGCTTTATAAAAGTAATCATAACACATCATAAAGCATTTTATAATGACTTCATAATACTTCATAGTTGCTGGTCACTCACTGACATTGTTTTTTGTAAGGATCATAGTGTATTATAATTCCTATAGTTGTAATACATTATATTTTTTACAATCTGAATTTGTGCTTGTATTAATATCATACCTGTGAAGAATTCACCAAACTCCTGCTCCAGCTTCATCGCCCTGTCAAACGTCTTCTTGGCTTGTTCCTCTGTCAGTCTCTTATTCATGTCCCTGTACAGGGAGAAAGGCCACAGATGGTTCTGTATCTGATTTGTATTTGACAACTGTGACGACCTCTGCTGTTATTATTCAGCAGTGTCTTTGTATTTCAATGCATTGCATTTCATTGTTGTGCAGGGTGTCGATCAGTTCCTCCTGTTTACACGTGGAACCTGGTTATTCAAGTACAGTTGAAATGGTGTGTCTCCCACATTTCTCATGGCCACGGTTGTGAGACTGAACAGAGTTCAAAGTAACGCATTAAGTTCCCCTATTCCAAATGTATAAGCAGTATAGAGACATTTAATGAATGGTTTATAACATGCTACAATGTAGTTATAAGCTGATAAACACCTATAAAGACATATTATTACAACTGTTTTACTATGTTGTCTTTCATTATCTGTTTATACTCCTTGATGACCACAGGAGGAGATACAGTTAATTAAGTTAATAAACATTTATATCCACTTACAACTACATTATAGTGTGTTATACATGTTTAATTATAAATGATAAATGGGGGACTTGAAGTAAAGTCTTGGAACATTCCAATAAATCTTCAATAATATAAAACAAATTGTAAAGTAAACAGGCTGGTGTATTATCTGAATTATTATCAAAGGGAAACAAATGCATACTCACATTAATAAATCAATAGACTTAGGTTTTATGAAGATGGCGATGGGATAGAGTTGTGCTACTTGTAGTCGTTTGATGGCGTTTCCAGACACATCCAGAATGCAGTGTTTCCCCTGAGACGGAGGCATGAATTTACAAGAGATGTACAACACACACTCTAATCTCTCAGTGTATAAAAGCAAAATCTCCTGGTCTAAACAGCATCATGTAAAAGAAACTAGATCTTTTCTTCTATCGATATCACAGAGCAGCCGGGTCGATAAACATATATATCCAATATACTTCTATTTACACCGCAAGAACTGAACGTTACATTGATACATTTATTGGTCCTTCCATGTGGTTTAGCTTTAAACATGAGAGTCTCACCCTTTCGGCCACATATTTCACAGACTGGACACTCGTTCCATAGAGATTATCGTTGTACTGTCCCGCCTCAATGAACTTGTGCTCTTGGATGTCCTTTTCCATCTGCTCTCTGGTCGTCACAAAGTGGTAGTCTCGCCCGTCCACCTCGTAGTCCCTCTTCTGCCGAGTGGTATCTTTGGTGCAAGGAGGAGAGTAAGCTCTTAATAACTTAGAAACTATAATGTCATAAGGAGACCAGTGGATACTTTATGAACATGGTACACAGGAACCGGTCTTTTTACCATCCTTCATCTAACTCTAAAGCAGGGGAGTCTTCAAATGGGGTTGTGTTTACTGTGTTCTCGAGAAAAGGCCACATAACAACCCCCCCCCAATCAGGGTATTTTCCACAATAGTGTGTGTGTGTGTTTGTATATTTTGCATTTATTCTTTGTATTACTGCACTCACACCTGTTGACTATTATCCCTGTCCATTGCACATATTATTTTCACTGTGAACTTTTGCACATCTACTGATCAATATTTTTGCACATTCTGCAGAAAATTGTATAGATTTCTCATTCCAAAATACACTTGGATTGTAGGCTACATATTTGTTATAGTATCTTTTGTATAGTATCTTTTAATTATTTGTTATGGCAATTTACTATTCTATATTTATGAGTATGTATATAGCCTGTATTTTTACATCATTAATATGTTTATTGTACGGGCCCAACACCAAGTATTTAAATAACCTACTTGGTAATAAACCCTGTTCTGATTGTTATTCTGCACAATCTGCGATTGTATTGTACTGTATTATATTGTTGATGTAATGCACATTGTGTTGCCCTGTGTATGAAATGTGCTATATTAATAAAGTTTGAATTGACTTGTAATTATTGTCAAATTATTGTAATTACCACAAACTAATGTTGTGGAGAGTCTTCCATCACAAATACAAAGAGGTTTATTTATTAGGACAGCTCTGTGCTGTAACAAATCCTACCAAAAAACAAAACAAAACCTACGCTACCAGCGTTCGGTGGCTGAATCCTCAAAAGAACAGTGCTACACGTTAACCTTTAAAGATATCCACTCACATCAATCAGAGCTTGTCATGAAATTTGCACAAGTAAGCAAATAGAGAAACGGGACATTAAATGTAGTCACACGTTTCTTTTTACTTTGTTACTTCATCTATTAGATAAACTTTGGAAAATAAGGAATTCCTTGTTAAACATTGTTAATATACAATGTGCTAGAAAAGTTTTGAGCAAATTTCACTGGATATCTTTAAAGACAAGAAGGTGGCTGATAATTATTATTCTACAAAGGTATAACACCAGTGTCAAATTTCAAACTGATTGTACACAACTGTAGTAGTTCCAAAAAGATAAAAGGAGTAGAGGTATTTATCGGAACAAAAGACTTCAAGACTCACTCTCTAGACAAAGGGAAGAAAGAATGAACGGAGCTCATCCACTCACTCACCTTGGTGCCCTGAACTGTTAGCAGCTTTATACGGTTTGAAGGGTATATTGAAATAAAAGAGATAAGTAAATGAAAACATGCAAAAGAAAAACAGCTTTGGCTCATGGAGAACACATCACACAACAGAGAGGAGTCAGCTGTTCTCTTTAGGATGAGTCCAAATGGAGTCTGGGGTCACACACACACAAATGAGATATAGTCCTTCCATCTATAGCACTATGGCAGTGTTACATGAAGTTACATGGGCCACTTTCTCTGACAAAACATGAAAAAATATATTTAGATCCACAGTGAACCAAAAACAGTACAATCCAATTAATGGTATAAGATAAATCAATAAGATACAAACAATGATCTGTGTGGGCTGTCCCTCTACAACCACGTCATCCTCATTACAGAAGTTCATCTGCCAAATTTTCAATTCTCCGTTCACCGTGGAGACACGCAGGAAAAAAGTTTTCTTCAAAAATTCAAGGTAACTCGCTGTGAGTAATTAATATACAAATGGTCATTTTGTGGCTGAAGCGTTCCTTTAAAGTGAAAAGTGCAGTACATTAGAGAACAGTGGTGGGATGAGTGGGTGATAAACGTTCACACATCACACTGACTCCACATATGATCATGGTCATCATGACTTATTAAGCAGCAGGTTAACACATCAATAAACACAGACAATGATTTCACCATCAGTATAACATCATGCCATTCTACAACTATCATTATGTAACAGCATGAATACAACCTGTAATCTCATTGTAATAAATTCCTGCTTTATTTCCATTAAATACTTACGTGGCACACAAGAGCCAAACTTGTCTGGGAATTCTGATATCAGATCATCATTGATTCTGTCCTTCATCGGCCCGAGGATTATGACGGGTCTGGCATAATTAACTGGAAGAGAAAACAAAGACTTTTTAAAAGACAATACTGATTGTTTTTTATGCATGAAAGTAAACCGTATGAAAGTTATTTTCCATGTGTTGTGTGCAGGGGAGCTTTAGTTCTTGTTTGTGTGCAAAGATGTATTACAATATACGTATGTATATATGTATGTATTATTATTATTATTATATATTATATATCATATGTATATAATAACAGAAATATGACTAACAAGTATGGATAGCATGATATGGACAATAATGGACCAAAGTCAATGTAATTCCTGCTGAGCGCTGGTCTGTCCCAGCATACAGCATCATATCTGATATAATATATATGTTAGTTAATTGAATGATCTATAATCTATACTACAGTATCCTGCAGTGTCTAGGAACTTTCAATGCAAAGCTACTGTATCATGTTGGTGACAATCGTATGAACTCCTCTGGGTAACAGTGTGCTGTTTTAAACAGGAAGTGCTGTGAGATCCTTCTTACTCTTATTCACCAAGCGTTGGATTGTTTACCCACTAATAGGGAACGTGAGCTAGGTTTAGACCGGTGTCAGACAGGTTAGTTTTACCTTTCTGACTTCTAACCTTAGAGGCGTTCAGTCATAAATTGGTGATTGATTCTGATTTTGATTTGGGTGTAGTTGCTGGAAAGTCTGGTAATTAAAAGAGAAACACTACACTCACAGCTAAAGTTTATAAAAAATATAAAATGAATACTTATATGTAAGATTATTTAGGATGTTACTTAGTTTGATTCAGATGTACTTTTTCATTGTCATTCTTTTTCACTAATGGAGCTTCGCGTACCTAGCTGACATACAGATGTTTACAACTTAAAGGTTACATTGTATTTAGGATTAAACAACTAGTCTAGAAAACACTAGACGTGTTCATTTCATTTGAAAAGTGTTGAAATATTTAGGAATGTTGCAAAAACAAAGCAGCTTATAAACAGAGTTAAAAAAAGAGAAGATGTTTACTTGTATCCTTAATACTGTGAACGTTTGCACATTCCCTATAGTATATCTTTCCACAATACTGCCAAGCTCTTTTATTTTGAAAGGATACGTTATAAATATTTTTTAAATAAACCTACCTAAACCTACTTGGCCATGACCAGATTCTGAATCAGCTTTTTCTCCATACGCCTGTTCAATGTGGAGTAATTGTAACGAGTCTGCCAACTCACTGTTCACTTTGTTACTTGTGTAGTTTATTATTACTGCTGTGTATAACAGTTGCCACTTCATACGAAGCCGTGGTTACAACAGTTTCTGTTTCTGGCAGAGAGAGGGAAGTTCCTCATGAAGCTAGAAGGGTGCCTCGTTCAGTTGTATATAGTTGTACATGAAGTTAGAATGTTTCTAATCTGTGTTCATGTTCATGAATGGGTTAGGACAGTCTACATCTGGCCTGCTCAGATTTGTTTCAGACATCACGCAGAGCCACGCCGCCAAACTAAAATGCAATAAATGCAACCATAGAAATAGAATAAGAGTAGAAAGGACTTTTTTCGTAGTCATTTGACTAGTACAAAAGAAAATGTCTATTGTTGTTAGTTATTATGGTTACAACACAGGTCAGTGGGCCGTAAAGTGTCGCTGCTCGCTGGGAAGAAAGCTGAGACAGATGGCTGGCTAGTTAGCTACGTAGCTTGTCCTTCTCTGGAGCGGTGGGGGGTGAGGTGGAGGGACAGTTACACCCAGCACTGCTACTGGCCACCAGGCCACTGTTCAGCTATTTTCTGTAACCAGTGTAGCATTAAAGCATGCTGGAATTTGCAAGCTAGCTTGACTCATTAGCCTACTCTGGCTTTATATGCTACGTAATGTTATGGTTTTAGTCGTTACTACAAATCCAAACAGCGTGTTTCATGTGGCTTTGATGACACATTTAAGTAACTTACTTTCTTGCCGCATCACAGGTTCATACGAGAGAATGACATCCTCTTGACTCCCTGGTGGGGCACATAGTGAACAATATTAGTATGTAATTAGGACAAACACTCATTACTGACATAAACTACATGCCATATTTGGCCCAAAGCCACAAGCATGGCAGCATGTTACAGACAAATGTCCCTGTTTTTTTGGTCTTACTGTTTGACCTACATAAAAGTTGACTTCTCTGGTGACATCAAAGTGCATATATACAGCTCATGCTAAATAAATGAATCACATAGTAAATTGTCAATTCCAAATGAACCAAATAATGAACCACAATTTCATTCACTTTTAACCATTTATTGATATTTTGACCTCAAGTTTAGTATCTTCCAATTCACTGACTTCAAGACCTCAGGAAACCTGATACAATATGGCATTAAATATTTCCTGATGTTTTTTTAACATCAATGTACATGCAAACCATTTGAGTTCTGTGTGATGTTCTATCTGTGCTTATGGTGTTGTTACTTCCAATGAGAAAAGTTGATATTAGGTTTGTTGAAAAACACTTTTAAGAAACCTTTTTTCACTCATCGAGTGATAGAAAACTCACCATAAAAATAAAACAGGAATCCCTAAAGTATTCAGCTTCCACAAGGAAATCCTGAAGTAACCCTGATTAGTGGGTAAAGACTCTTGGTTTCAAATGAACTTTTCCACTTAGATCAATATGAAAGTATACACTGTATTTCTGTATATAAATGACTGCAACTCCAACACATTACAGATTAACTGACAAAACGAACAGACGTCATTCTGACATGCTCCAAAATTCTGCTTCAAACGAACATGCTCACAATTACAAAAACACTTCAGTTGTTTATGCCAATGTCATGCAACATGCATCAAACATGATAAACATCTAAGGAAAGGCGTCATTAAAGGGTGCAATTTTAAAAAGTAAAAAAAACGTTCAGATGCCATTAAACGTTTGGGAGGCTCCAGGACACAATAATCAGTGTAGTGGCTCATTAACAGAGTGCGACCTGTAGGACCGGTGCTGCTTCAACAAACCAAAATGTTTGGAACCATGTTACTGTCTGCCATATTAATATAAATAATATAATAGAAATAGAAATTAAGTCATACTTTATAAAGAATGCTAACCTGAATTGTATTAATCATGATAATAAAATAACTGTCTGAGTCAAAAAAAGAGAAAAAAAGGAGGTAAATCCATAAGGAATCCTAACGTGACTTTTGACGTCTTTTACCATAAAACCGACCGGAGAGAGTGACCAAAACATAAATGCTCTCCAAACCTTGAGTTTAGTAAACCTGCTTTACATCTTGTGACAGAAGTCACACTGCACACTGAGAAGCAAGACAAATCCAACAAATGCAGCATGCAACAGGCTGTGGTTGTGGGGGGATCGAGGTAAACGGCGATGAGGAATCATTCCTACACCAACTTACTGAATGTCTTTGTCCCATACCCATCATCACCTATCCCCAGGATATCCTATTGGCCATCCAAAGAGAGCCAGAACAGAAGAAAGAGAGGAGGACAGCCGCAACATAAGCAAAGGGTTGGAGGCAGTGAGAGGAGGGAGCTGCAGGGCCACAGATCTGTCTCTGTCCAGACACTAAACAGCCAGCAGGGGGAGGCAGCTACATGATGATAACACGTGGGCCTGCTTATCTCTGAAGGGAAACTGGGTCGTACAGTATCACCATATGGGGACGCATCCCACCAAAGTGAACAGCATTGACTTGGCTTCTCTCCTGCTGACTGATGAGCATCTGAGCCAGAATGTGTCTGACTGTGGTCCAACAGAATGAGACAGAAAACAAAGACAACAGGGAATGATGGATAGAGGAATACAGCTGTGTGTCACCTATCAGCCCTACATGTCACCTACACCGACTCTCTGCGTGGAAGCACATGTGTGTCTGTGAGCTTACTTACGGTCCGAATCACTGCCATCCTGCTCACCCTCTTTGTTCTTGTAGAATGGGAACTTTCGCGTAAAGATGAAATTCTTTTTACGTTTGTCATTGAATGACTGTGAAGGGAGAGAAAGCATGGGGCAAACAGGTATATCTGTCACATTCATGCAGACAAAACAACGGCTTGCAGAAAGTGGGACGTCAAGAAAACTGAATGTCTGTTTCCCCCAGATTGTAAGAAGGTAACTTCAATGTGAATTTGTATAAACTGTACTATGATAGTTTATAAAATGTTACAATTTAGATCAAAGTAGGTAAAAGTTATTTAAGATCCTCATTAAATTGATGCTGGGTTTCTTTTTCTAGTTAGACCACTTAGAAATTAGCAATTTTGGTTAATCTTTAAATTAGACAAAAAAGTCAATCATGCTGGTTCCAGCTACTACAATGTGAGGATTAGCTGCTTCTCTCTGTTTTATATGATTGTAGATGTCTTAACTTTGCTTTTGACTGTTGATCTGACAAAAGGAGGTGATGTTAGGTGTGATGAGCGGTTTTCTGACAGTCTGAACAAATAATTGAACAAATAAAAGATTATGATGAAAGTGAAAGTAAAAATAACGGTTTGATGTATCCCTAAATGATTTGATTTACAATATCTGAATAGGTTCTGATACCAAATGGTTTGATTGAACTGAAGTTCCGCTAGCAAAGATTGATATGAAATAAGGCATGTTATATATATATAAAATATATATTATTGTGATTTCATGGTAGCTCATTGATGTAGCTAAAAAACAACAAAATAACTTAATTAATACTTTAATTATTGGAAGATGCATTTTCTCAAAGCACGTTCACCAAGGCTATGCAGCAGAGGAATTACTATTTGAGTGTTGATTTTTAATTTTTTTTCTGTTCAGTGTTAATTAGTACAGAAACTTTACAGAATCTGTCTAACTTAAGCATAAGTCAACAAAAAACTTTTTACAACATTTACAACCAGAGTGTGAGAGTCAAACAAATGTCTTCATTAAATCCAGGGGAATAATAGTGTAGGTCCCAGTACTTCTTGATGTGCCACAGTTGCATCAGAGCCATTTAAAGTAAAAGCAAGGTGAGAAAAAACTGAGATCACGCTATAAGAGAAGTAACATAACTGGGGTTTAGTCATAGAAAAGATTGTCATAAGCAAACAAACACATGCAGTGATGGAACGAAAAGTGGGAACTTAAGATGATGCGACTTGAAATGATGAATGTGCTCATTTAAAGACAAAATACTGCTGCTGATGTGGAGTATTCGCACAGGACTCCATATGGAGTGATGTTAGAGTGATGCGACGCCAGAAAATTTACTTATTTCCTCCTAAACTTTATGTTTGTTACTGTTAAAAGTCTTGTATATACAGTAGATGTGTTGGAAGGAGAACATTTTAGATCTGCTATGGTGGTTTTAGCTTTAAGTATGTGTGAAAAGCAAAACATGTGGTTAAAAACGTAAGCCAAATAAGCCCAACTTTTATAATTCCTGTTCTGTTTTTACCAGACATAGAAGGAGAGGGCATTTTTTTTATCATTCCATGATTTTTAAAAATGCAGCTTCTTTGACGTAAATGAAGAAACACATACACATGATGAAACTATCGAATGACATCAAACTGCAGTGAGGACAGCAGGGCGATAGAACCAACACCTGACAAATGATGAGGCAGAACACAGAGAGCCTTACAGTCACTGTGAAGACTTCAAGAGGAAGTTACATCTGAGCCACACACTATGAATAATCAACTCCATGAGCTCATATTAAGTGCCGCTTTCAGCTCTCGTAGAGGTACTTACGCCTTTTGAATCCAATGACCCCAGCTTGGCATTGAACTTCACAGTCTTTAGACGCGCTCGCTCTTTCCTCTCCACCCTGCAAAGCAAAAAGCCACGTCAGTCATTCACCACAGAGATGAAATGAAATGACTCACGCTGACATGACGCTGAGCTACACAACCACTCTGGGTGAGGACAGGTCTGAAAAACTAGTGTCTTAAAATGTAATATATCAGTCATTGCTTCAAACCATGTATGTAGAGGAAAATCAATACCAGGTCAATGAGGTGTCCAATATGTACTTGTGTGTGTGTGCTGGGTTTCTGGCATTGGATTTCTATGTCACACCCCAGGAATGAATGATTGTTTTCCTTTTTAAAATCAGATTTGTTTCCCTCCAACAGCACCAGTGGGTGCAGAGAACTCCTGCTGTCATTCTTTTCTTCATAGAAGAATATCAATAAGTTGTTGTCTGTGTTTCAAAAGGTGGTCCCTTCATCTCAAACACAGAGGCACGGTCGCCTCATTGACTAACGATTGTTCCTCTTTTGTGACGATCAATATTTTTGACACAAATCATAGACAGACTTCTAGAATTTCCTCAACCAGAGACAGGTTTCTGTCTACTGCTCACCGTCTCTTGCTGGGGATGACACCCATCTCCTCACTGTCCCCATGTGGGGTGACACGGCGGGCCTGCCACCACTCATCATCTGAGGCGTTGATGACGTGGAGGATGTCTCCATACCTGAAGCTGAGCCCTTGGCTGGGGAGGCCGCTGTCCTTTGACTTCTCGTAGTCAAACAATGCTCTGTTCAGTGGAAGATATTGGGATTATCAGGATTGGTAATGTAAAAGATTCCACCATGTGAGGTCTTTTGTAATTGGGTAGTGAGAAACTAAAAGACACAGACTACCAGGTCAGAGAGAATAGTGACTGTTGGTCCATGGGGAAGTTCCTGTTATAAGAAATGTTCTTTTGTTTCAGTCATGATCTCAAACATGGTTTTAACATGTATGTGTGCGTTCAATCGTTACATAAACTCACATCTTCTCAGTCATCTGTATGAAAAGTAAACAACACAACCCAACACAAAGACAGTACTCATGTAATGTTGCCTGGAAAGAATCAGTGCAGACATCACAGAATCAATTTGGGGCATGGAACGGACAGCTCATCTGAATTTAGCTTAAACCTAAAAAGGACCAACCTGACATAGAGCGATCTCTTCTGATTAGTTCGCAGGGATCCTGACCCAGAGCTCATGCTGTGGTTCATCATCTGTTCCCGCAGGTCGTGGATTTTGGCCTCAAAACGCCCGTACTCTGCAAGACAAGATTAGAGGACAGCCCATATTGAAACTGAGAGTGATCCCTATTGGGTGAAAAGTGTGCTCAAAATGCGGTATTGTATTTAATTTATATTATGAGCTTATCACAGTGCGCTGGATGCCATTATTTAAGTACTTGGATAAAGTAGATATACATCTATAGTCATATTTAAGTTTTTGATATTTCTTTAAACTTACACCTCTCAAAATATTATGTCTAAGTTGGTGACAAGTAATTTGCTAACAACTTGTCATCAATATTCTAATGGGGACCTCTGGTTGTCAGCGTACTGTCTACATCTAGATTACATTTCCTCCAGTCATGTAGCAGTACATGTCAAACTGTCTGTAATGGACAGCTTTTTGACATTAATTTATGTTAATAATATTTTGCCTTGTAGGTGGCTGAAAGCCAGACTTGACTGTTACATAAACTGATAATAATACAAAAATTATTCAATAAACACCTGAGCATATTAAGGGGATAGATAGATGAGGGAATAGATGTAAGACACATATCTGAGGTAATCGTTTGTGTTGCTACGACATCTGGAAATCCATTTCTTTTGTTTACACCGATGCACCAGTGTTTCCAGTCACTGACGTCTAGAGCCATGAACTGAACTGCTCCAGCGTAAAGAAGGATGTCAGGATGTGGAAAGCTGTCACTTCGTTGACAAGTATGCTTCTCCTGACAATGCAGTTACTGTGAGGATGAAAAAGCTGATATCTTGAGGCATTGCTGGCTAATCTGTCACTTACAAAGATTAAGCAGTAAAGAAACTTGACATGTTCTGTCATGAAACAAATCAACCACTGACTGCACAGTCTGCATTTTAGAAATAAGGGCAAGAAAAGATATAGTGTTAATAGAGCTGAAAATACTAAATATGTTTCATTTTATTTGTCAGTGTTATCTAAGAAAACTCGCTACGATTGTTTGGCTGGCACACTTGCATCAAACTCTTCCATGCTTCCTCTCTGATGTGCTTCTTCATCATCCCATCCCAAGGAAACTAAAATGAGGAGATCTCATTTCATATCTGGATAATCATCTACAACAAAATGCAAAATCACAATATAATTTGAGAAAGTATTTACTATAAATGAATCTTCCTCCTTCTGCCCATCTTACTCGAAAAACAGAGTCACACATACATGTGATATCCTCTTCTGCTGTTATAGTGTGCTCCCCTGGTGCTCCTTCTGTCTGCTCTCTACACACAGTCCATTCCTGTGACTGCAGAGTGCAGCTCTGAGTAAAGAATCATGGACACACCTCTCTCTCTCCTGTGGCTGCTCTTAAGCGTGCAGGGGCGGACAAGAGCTAACGGACGCACCAAACAAGACCACTTGTTTGCTTTATCAGTCATCACGTATATCTGATCACGCACTAACTGTTCAATCTGGAGGTGAGAGACATATGATTAAGTTCCTAGTTTTCCAATGATATGAGGAATTTATTTTCAGGTAACAGATGGCTATTGGCTTTTACAGCTGAAGCCACTTGTGTGTGTGTAGAATGTAAGAGAAAAAACATATGGTAATACTCTAATCCTACGGTAACTAAAATCATTACTATTCAACTGGACTCACAGTTTTTCTTCAGCCCATCCCGTCTGTATTTAAGGAACTGTGCACATTCTCTACGTCTCATATCATTTGTCCAAGAGAATCTGCATTAGCTCTTTTGAGAATAGTTTTATGTTAGTTACTCTGCAGATCTTTAAGCATGCCAAAGTGTTAGTAGTCTTTTGTTAAAAATGAGTGAATATCCAGAATCATCACCCCTTATTAACCACTGCACCCCATTTTACACACAATTATGTATCTACTTGCCAAACACAAAGGTATACGAGTATACATTTTTTGTAAATCAATGTTGGCCTCTTTTGTTATGCAATGTGACGAATCAATAAAGAAACATGACTCGATTCCTCTCAAGCATCTGTACTTTACAGATTTGAAAAGTTTCTGGAGGACTATGGGTGTGATTTCTGGGTATTCCTGGGTTTCTGAAGGCAGAAGTCTCTTCACACAGGTGTAGACCACTATTAGCACCCTGTTGACATTTAATGTGGACACATTAAATGGAAGACCAGTGTTTCCCCAACCATTGTATTCTCCGCCCCCCCTTGAAGGTCGAGTTAATTTTGTTTAATTTTATTTTCTATATAGCGCCAGATCACAACAGAAGTCATTAAGGTTCCTTTCCTATAGAACAGGTCTATACCTTGTTATTTTATTAAACAAACTAAATAGCCTTATGTTATTTATCTTATTGACACGACGGCATGTCATTTCTGTCTCTACATGGTCACGCGTTTACAATTCTCCTCTGCTCTCTGTATCGCGCATCCTTGTTACTCTGGATCACTGTTGACAGTTACTAGTATCCAGTGGTGGGCCGTCAGGGCCTGCAAAGCCTTCTCTGCTGGCCGAAACAGAATCACAAAGTTATATCTATTTTATAATTTAATAATTTTTCTTAAATACACTACATGTATTATAATTTATAAAAATATTTTTCCCATTATCTTATTTTGTCATTGCACAGCTACTGTCTTCCTCAGTTGCTCTGCTTCCAGTGCAGCTTGTTTTAAGTAGAGCTTTTATCCAATCAGATTTCACCTCTGTGTCTCTAGGTAAGAAGAGAGGCCCGAGGCCTGCAGACTCACAAGTGAATCCCTTTGCAGTTTAAGTGAATGGGGACGATATTGTTGATTGTCATAGTGTTCAACCAATCAGATCTTTAGTTTGACATGTTGGGAGTATTCTTTGACGTGCCAGAGCCTTCTAGCTGGCCTAGCCATACGTGATTGGTCAGTGTGCTAGCCTGACATGTTGGGCGGTGACAATCCCAATATCTGCTGCCTCTGCCGAGCGGACATTTTCAGCTCTCAAACGCATTAAAACGTATTCAAGAAATACAACTAGGGAGGCTCGACTGTCTTCACTGGAGTCCATGAATCGAGAAGGACTTCTTACTGGAACTAAAACGCATGGATGTACTGAGCAACCGTGGGATTAAACTCTTTATTAACAAAGAAAGAAGGATGGACTTTGTCTTTAAATAGTGAACAGCAGCTCTGGTAAGTTAAATGCATTTGTTTTTACATCTGCAGTAGCTTTAATATGCGCTTGTTTGTATATTATTATTTGTACAACTTATGAAGATGGATTTTTGTTTGGTTTTATATGTGATAGGAACCATTGCTACGTCCAATGTTGCTCTGGGGACATATTTAGCGGTGCCAGTGTTGCCAACTTGCCGACTTTCTCGCTAAATCTGGCGACTTTCCAAACCCTCATGACAACTTTTTTTGTCAAAAGCTACGAGCAACAAATCTAGCTACTTTTTCTGGTGCTATTGGAGACTTTGCTGGTGTTTTGACTCTGACGTTAAAGCACGTACGTTCTACAGTTACTGCTGTGAACGAGTACCAGGTGCTGCCGTGAGCCCCTCCACCGCCCCAAAAGCACACACAGGCGGGTACTCTCACAGAAGCCTCGCGCTGCAGTCCCAGCTGCAGTCAGAGAAGAGAGGAGACGCACTCTCGGCGTATTCTCTGCAGTTAGTGTATCTATAGGTGTTGGCTTCATTTTTACACGAAACAAATAATAACCGTAGCTGTGTTTCAGCTGCAGGACAGCAGTGAAGGCCCAGGTATAAAATGCACGGCCCGCCACTGCTAGTATCTAAGGTATGTAAAGACACAAATACTACATAGATCATTTAAACTGAGCTAACTGTGTCTGCATGTACTGGTAATAGCCACCTCAAAACACAGTATACTTAAAAAGAGGACATATCTTAATTACATCTTCAATGGGGAAGAAGAAAGGACAGTGTTTGAGGGGTCACAACCTGGGAGCACAGGGACAAACGTTAAAGTGAGGAGGGTTTAAAAAGTGCATGTGAAGTGGAGGAATGACAGTCAAACAGGTTGGGAGAGGAAAGGGTCAGGTGTGCTCATGGGTCAAATGCTTGGTGAGGAGGAGTGAACAGACTGTCTGTGATCACAGTCACTCAGTGATGAATAATGCTAAAGCTCAGAGCAGCCACAGGTGCCAATGGCACAAACCTGGTGCAGGAGAGCGGGCCCGACGAGGTGAGCATAGAGCAAGTTCTGATGGGCGAGAAGAGAAAGCAGTTGTTAGTTCCAAAGGTGTTAGAGCCCGGTTAGAGATGGTACTTCCGACAGACAAAAGCCAACGAGCTGGATAAGTGAGGGGGAGCATTCCATGAAACTGATTTCAGAAACATCTCTAAATTAAGACTCTTGATTACAGAAGGCTTCAGATTGAACTGGATGCCAAGTCAAATAGCTTATCTACTGATCTTGGCCACACTACTGAAGAGTCTCCAATGAGACGGAGCAAAGTCAATCTGAGCTTTTGAGTCTTCTAAGTCATGTTTGAGAAGCAAAACCAATCTAACATCAAGACCAAGTCTCTTGAGGCTGTTGTTGGCCCCACTTTTGGCTCAGATCTGACTGATGGTCTAAGCATACATCAAGAAATGTTGACTCAAGTGATAAAGCTTTTGACTTTTTGAATGTTGAGAGAAAAGAACCTTGACATGGATACTTTTGAGGCAAACACCCACCACAGCTCTGGGTATAAGGGTCCGGACAGTTTGTGAGTTTGCCACCTCTGAGACATGAGAGGTCTCCGACCATGAGTCACTGCCTCTACAGCCCTCCAGCAGATACTGCTGCAGTTGAACTTAATGAGAGGATGGACGCATGCCACCGGTCAAAGCTGTCTGATCCACTACACGTTAAGTTACAAAAGGTTGGCAGACAGTCTGGTAGATTTGAATTAGCATGAACATGCCCCGCATGGGTTATTACAATTTACATGCTGCTGCTACAGGACAAAGAAACCACTAACCAGTTTAACACAAGTAGAATGTTGTTTGTTGAATCAGATTATATGATTACCGGTAGAATCTTTTCTAAACTCAGCAAGAAAACTTAAAATGATTTAACATTTCTTGTCTTTGGACATTGAAAAGACCAAGGACTGGAAGATTTCAGAATGATTTAAAAAAAAATGTATTTAAAGATGAGATAGTAAAGTCATGTAATTGTCATTATACTGTCACTAAATAAAAACTGATTCCCATTACCACCATTTAAAAAAACTTTGGAAATGCACAAAGCCAGCTTAAGCACACATCTCTCTTATTTCCAAGACATGTGATGATCATGATGTGAACACTTTGCACATAACTTTGTATAAAACCAAAACAGCCGATGGACACTTTCACTGAGATTCAGCTGAGGTGCAGATTGGTGAAGTGACGCAACATGAAGGCAGAGCTGCCTGAGAGGCCAATTACCACTCCAGTAAAATTAGCTTAAAACACCTATCCAAGGCATACCCAAAGTAAATTGAAAGCTGTAAAATGAAAGCATTTGGAGTACATGCATGGTTTTGATCTCTTTTGAAAGGTAACACTCTGAAGTTTTTTCCCCAACAATGGGAATCATTGTAAGTGCTACTGGCATTGAATAATAGAAGTTTGAACACACTGAAGTAGAAGGTTTTTATTTCCGCCTGAATATTTTCTTGCAAACAGATGCCTGCAGATGACTTATTAGCTGGAAAACACGATGGGGCCACAGCATGAAGCCTTACCTAGTCCAAGTTCAAATTTGATAACAATACCACAGAAAATTAATATTTTACACATGTTTTACTAAGGGTATGTAAGGGTAAAAAGGACATTTGGAGAACATACCTAGGCTGTGTAAAAATGTTGCAGGCGGGCCGTCGGAGTGTTCACACTGACTTATTTATCTTTTCAATTTATGAAAGGATTTTAAAAATAAAATCCCCACGAAAGATGGTTTTCCTGTAAGTTTAGGAGAGGCAGAATCCTAAAGGTACAGTGTGTAGGAATCACATTATATGGTCTTGTATTATTTTACCAAGATTTGTGTACAGAGTGTTTCCAACAAATCACCATTATTTCAGCCCAACTAGTCATACTTTGCCGGCGTAGTACCTGATGCAGAAGTCCAAGTTGTGAAACGGTGGTGGTTAACGTTGTAACACGCGTTTAGCGCTGTGAAACGGTGGTGGTTAATGTTGTAACTCGTGATTAGCGTTGTGAAACGGTGGTGGTTAACGTTATGAAACGGTGGTGGTTAACGTTGTAACATGTGGTTAACGTTGTGAAATGGTGGGGTTTAACATTGTAACATGGTTAATGTTGTGAAACAGTGGTGGTTAACATTGTAACATGGTTAACATTGTGAAATGGTGGTGGTTAACGTTGTAACATGGTTAACGTTGTGAAACGGTGGTGGTTAACGTTGTAACATGGTTAACGTTGTGAAACGGTGGTGGTTAACGTTGTAACACGTGGTTAATGTTGTGAAACGGTGGTGGTTAACGTTGTAACATGTGGTTAGCGTTGTGAAACGGTGGGACTTTTTTTTGTTATTTATACTGTGTTTGTATCTCTGAGCTCTACCAATGACACTGATGGGTTTACATTGGAGTTAGTAGAAAGCCTTGTGCATCCTATACAGACTATAAAGGGTGCCTTGTGCATCGCTATTAGACGCTGAGGGCCAATGCCCAAGTGTCGGTACTTAATGGGCTGGGAGTTTGACCAGGCTAAATAAATAAAGTGTGGTCAATGTTTGTCCCTTTGTCCTCTATCAAAAACATATTTTGTGATTTGAATTCTTCTTACACAGTCTTCACCATATTTGAACAGATAATTATGGGAGATGCTTTTATTGTGACTGTAAATATATGATAGTAATGTGTGAATGAAGTTATTAATGAAACATAAGGTCAGCCATCACTTGGCCTGATTTAAACCACATCACTAAGTGTGTATTGAGACCTACTTAAGCATTGTCCTGTGTCTGTTCCTGTGTGTGTGCTGACTCACCTTCTGGTCTGTACTGGGCAATGATGGTGACCACCTGTCCAGCTCCTTTCAGTGCTGCTGCTGCTTGTTCATGCGTGGCTCCTCGTAGGTCAATGCCATTTACCTGTGTTAACAAGGAACATTCACAGGATAAGTTTGGTGGAATTTCTGTTTCATTAAACTCAGACACTACAATGACCTGTAGCACAAATGAAGACAGCTTAACTTTATACTACACCAGTGCAAATATATGGTAACCTTCAATGGAACAACACTTTATAGTAGGTACATGTTTCTTTCTTTCTTTTTTTATTCCATTTGAGCCTGTGTCTCGTATCTAACAGTGCTAACAGTGCTGAACCAGTGGTGGGCCGTCAGGGCCAGCAAGGCCTAGACAGAATCACAAAGTTATAGCTATTTTATAATTATAATTATATAATTTTTTTTCATAAATACACTACATGTATTATAATTTTTTATTATTATTTGTACAACTTGTTTTTATGAATATGTATTTTTGTTTGGTTTTATATATGATAGGAACTATTGTTACGTCCAATGTTGCGCTGGGGACACATTTAGTCGGTGCACAGCAACAAGAAGACACGTGAAGCGGCAGAAGTCTATATACTCCACGCAAAGTTAAAGTGTTAAAATTAAGTTTAAGTTAAAGTGTTTACGTGATCATCTTTGAAGATTCATGCGTTTTCAAGTGGACTCATTTTCCCTCTCGGTGTTGACAGACGAATAAATCAGTCACTAACAAGAGCTCAGGTTTCGTGTATTTCCTGGAGGGAGTGATAGGAGCGTTACTACTGTGTTAATGTGTCTATGGTGTATATTGTTCCCTCTGATGTGAATAATATTTGAATGGCCCGTGCTCTTCAGTGTGCGGTGGAATACGTGTTTTAGCTCCGCAGTTTTTTTAATGCATTGTCCGTTAATGACGCAGCATCCCGTGCATTACAGTCATGTAATGTTATCTGCACTCTGCAGTTAGTATATTTAAAGGTGTTGAGCTTAATTTTTACACAAAACAAATAATAACCATAGCTGTGGCATCATAATGAGGTTAGGTGGTTCAACTGCAGGACAGCAGTGAAGGCCCAGGTATAAAATGCACGGCCCGCCACTGCGCTGAACAGTACAGACTACTGCAAATGTGATAAAAGAGCCTACAGGGTTTACCTGAGGGGGAACCAGAGGGTAGGTACTGAGCTTCCACGATGTTCACTGTTTGTCTCATATTTGAATGACAAAATTTGCCATAAAATCTGTTTCCAGAAATATGCAAAGAAAAATCTAAACTTTGTGGGTACATTTTTGGAGAGGTGCGATGCATTTAAACACAAATGTCTGTAACCATTGGTGCAATTCATTTTCATGCTGAAGGTAAAATGGTTAAATCTATTTTTCCCTGCATCTTTGTGTTCAACTTTCTCACATTATCACAAGAGGTGCTGCTGAAACCAGGTCATCTTCCTCACAATGTGAAAAGCTAATTTAACACATTAAAATGGTCATCTCAGAGAAGGAGATCCTGTTTCTGTGTTGCTCTCTTCGAGAGGAAAACAGTTTCTTTCTCTTCACAGTCTGTGTGCTGTGGCAACAGCTGTAAGTGCAAAGGGAGCCACATTGGATATAAACAAAGTGTGTCTAGAGACAGAAGAGCCAGGACGCTGGAATTAGAGCGATAAGAAGTAGGGAAGGGGCCATTGGCCCCCCACTCTACGCCCCAGGCCCGTTGCGGGTGGTGTGGTCCCATCACAAGATGGTCTGTAGTATCTGTCTGCTTTCATCAAGGTAGGCCAAGGTGCTGATTGGACACAAATGATCAGCCAGACAGTGCCATGCTGATTTAACAGTCTTCAGGCTATATAATACCATAACACTACAATGCAATGAGACAGTGTAATCTGTTGCACAGTGTGGCATTAGAGTGGGAGGAAAACTATTACAATTAACTATACAGCTACAGCCCACTGTGTAGTCTGCTCATCATCTCAGTAAATTCATACATACATTCACTTTATTAGCAGTTACATGACGGTCATGAATACTGTAACTACTTTATAAAACTTAAGAATGTAAAGCAGTTGATGCTGACTGAATCAAGTGATATTTATCCCACAGTGTCAACACACAAAAGTCTTATTGCCCACAAAAGCAACTTAAGTTTCATCATCTCGTCACAGTTACAGGTAAAATGTCACCACATCATTCTACAGTTTATCTTGTTAAACTGTTCATAAATTTAGAGTGTAGGTACGATAATGACTTCATAACCATCTTCTTATGACGGGGGTCAGTGCCTGTGGAGTGGCGGTTCCCATTTTTAAAAAGGGGAATCAATTATCGGGGTATCACACTGCTCAGCCTCCCAGGGAAAGTTTATTTCAGGGTGCTGGAAAGGAGGCTCCGACCGATTATCAAACCTCAGATCCAGAAGGAGCAATGGGGATTCTGTCCTGTCCGTAGAACAGTAAACCAGCTCTTTACCCTTGCAGGTGTGTTGGAGGGGTCATGGGAGTTTGCCCATCCAGTCTATATGTGTTTTGTGGACTTGGATAAGGCCTACGACCGTGTCCCTTGGGGAGTCCTGCGGGGGGTACTGCAGGAATACGGGGTACCTGGGTTGTTGCTACGAGCCATACAGTCCTTGTCAGAATAAAAAAACACAGGACATGATGTTTGTCTGTCCCTTGTGCCAAGGTGGTGAGCACTTCCAGGAAATTAACCTTGTTTTGAGTGGTTGACGGTTCTCGGTCTGGTTTAGATTGTAGAATTTTAGAACAGTTGGGCCCAGAACACATCAGCAGTAATGTTCCCTTGTGTCATTGGGTGTTTCAGCCGTTCAACACTATACACCCTCCCCAAGGGTGGCCAGCTGCAGGATGATCAGCCCTCAGCTTGTGTGCCGTGCCCAACTGTCTCGAAATTGACAACATTGAGAATGGTAGACGCTTGAATGGTTAATGGGTGAGGATTCTCAAGTGGGTTATGCTGACATATTTGGAGCCCAGCATGGGTCATTCTGCTTGATCCAAATCCACTGGCTACTTCTTTCAGCCATCTCTGAGACTGCCTTGATGGTCTGCCGCAGAGCCTGACCGTGGCTTCCCAGCTCTTTCAACAGTCTGATGGTCGAAATAGGCACAAATCCTCTGCATCCCACTTCCACTGGACAGTTTTTAGTGTTCCAGCAGCGCGGCTTTGCTTCTGCTGCAAGCTCTACATAGCGCAGCTTCTTACGTTCATAGGCCTCTTCAAGCGCGTTCTCCCATGGGACTGTGAGCTCTATGATGTAAACAGTCTTCAGTGAAGGGGACCAGAGTACCAGGTCTGGCCTGAGGTTGGTGGAAGCAATCTCTGGAGGAAATGATTAAGTGTCCCGTTTCTCGCTTGGTGCAAGGATGTTCGGGGGCTTTTTGTCCTTCTCGGACAAATGCTGTTGCCTTCAGGGGATTGGCTACTCTCGGGGGCAAGGAGTTGATCGCACACCGCTTGATGTCAATCGCTGATGCCAGGCTCTTGAGGACCTGGTTGTGCCGCCAGGTACATCACCCTGGGCTTACCATGGGCCCAGGGTGAGAGCTGTGTTTGGATACTGATGGATAGATGGAACCCTCTACTTCCATTGCCCTTGCTCGGACCACAACCAGCTTCAAACTCAAACTTTATTTGCATCTCAACTCCACACCTGTAAAGTTAATGTCTGCACGGTTGTGATGGTAGACGGACAGACAGACTGCTGTAGTTCCTGATACAGTCGATTTTGCCCTGATGACTCACACACAGACTCACAAGGTGAAAACAACACGCGTCTGCTAAATAATCATAATAATGCCCATATTCAAATGGCTCAAATGTGACAAACTAATTTCAAGGTCATAATTGTGAGGACTTCAAATATATTCTTGTTGGCAAGTTTATGAATACCTGGATGTTATTTAACATTTACATTTAATTCAGAATACTGTGTGTTTGGTGAGTTAACATTGCAGAGACACTTGGTGTCATTTCATGTTGATGATCTTCTGATCAGTCTCTGGCCGTCTGAATCTGTGTGCAGCCAGTTACACGTCAGCTCTTTACCGTTTGTGAAAGAAGCTATTTTTTTAAACGCATGAATGCAAATGCTGACTGTGGCATGTTTGTCTCTCAGGGGGAAGACTCTCAAACTTCTGCATACAGAGACCAGAGTTCACTGGTGAGAAGATTTCGGAAATGGATTTAAAGGCTGCAATCAGAAATATTTCATCTTATGGATTTATTAATCAATGTTTATTTTCATTTAAAGTGTCAGAAAAGTGAAAATGATTGAAACTGATTAATGTTCTGTTGATCAACTCATTGAAAAGTGATAATTGTTTTAATTTTCGTGGACTCTTTTCAGAGAGGGGCCGTGACGCATTACGGTACAGCGGTCACAGATATACGTAGTGTCAAGAACCACCTGGAATTTATACAACAAGTCCTTTTAGTCTACATAACCTTGAATATTACAGGACGTATTGGCTTGTTAAAATGTAAGCCTTACCCACCTTTATTTAATTATTTAACAGGTCAAAAAGTGCTAGTCTACTGTTTGTTTGGATTAAAGGGTGAAAACCCAAGTAAAAAAGAACTACAGTGATGAATTTTCATTTTAAATATGATCTTTAAAATGTAGCATTCTGGTGTACTCTGAGAATAACATTACGTAATAAGATCATATTTACTTTAAGCAAAATAATAATTTATTATTCAGTTATTTATCACTATTTCAGCTCGAGTTGAACAGCTGGCTAGTTAGCTTTTTTTTTTTTTTTTTAAATCAATATTATTATTATTAACAACCTTTATTTAGACAAAATCCATTTAGAACAAGGTCTCATTTTCAAAAGTTTTAGTCAAATAAAAACAAAGATAGCAAAAGTAGCGAGAACCATCAACTGCAAATAAAGTGATTAGTTTTCATTGAACCCTGTTACTGTATGGCTTCATATTAACTTCTACTGTTACTGTATGGCTTCATATCAACTTCTACTGTTACTGTATGGCTTCATATTAACTTCCACTGTTACTGTACAGCTGTTAGAATTGTGGCCTATCTTCTATTTGCAATTAATATGCATTCAATCCAGTTATATTATTTAAATTAAAATGATAATCTACTCTGGCTGTGGTCATTACAGTGAACAGTGTCGGTCAGTGTGATGAGAGGGCACGTGAGCCCTTGTTGTACTTTATCTCCTTGGAGTAGAGGCTGCATTCAGCATACCCTGCCTTATCAATGTATTTAAAACACTGACAGCGGGAAGCTGTACTCACGTCTGTTTAGACCTCCACCTTTATCCAGGCCCAGCTCCACTCGCATCTCAGCCCTGCCCTGAAGCTCTTTGACCTCATCATCTCATCAGTATCTAGGCCTTTCATTCTACTTTGAGTTAAAAACAGCAACCAGATCCGCCGGTGTTCTGGTTTAACGTTAACGAGTGGCCGCGTGAACTGAACCGGAACACGGGGGGGCTTCATGTTTCATCACGTTACGTTTTTTCCTCCTAATTCGCGATAATGACGAACGTTAAAAGTCGACAGAGTTCCGCATGCAGTGGACGTTAACTTAACCCAACAAGTCTGAACGGTAACGGAACATAACGGAACTTAAACTTTAACGGAGGGAAATGAAGACGCTGTAGACATCTTAACGCTGATTGGACAAGACTCGACACGTCACATCAAAGATGTTTTATTGCGAAGATCACCACGTCACCTTTTCTCCTCGTCTCACTCCAATCTGAGAAACGCTGGCTGGCCAGTTGACCCCCCCCCCCCAAAAAAAAACCTCTACGGATCTACACGATTCACGTGGATGACATATTTTTTATTCTGTTATAGGTAGAAGTTACGAACAAAGGGGCACAGAGGGGGGGGTGGGCCTCTGACCCCAGAGCCTCTGCTGCTGCGACTTTCAGCAGTGAGGTCTCACCAAAAACGAACTGGATCCGGTTTTAAAAGTGTAACAAGTATTTTAATATCAAATGCAAACTGAATTAACTATCAATAGTAAATGCTCTCGAGAACAGAGATCACACACTTTCACTCTCTCAGGTCTCACATTTAAGGAGGTTCTGTGAAGCGATCATGTGGGGTCTGCCCTCTGTTCCCTCAAACAAAGCTTTTATACTGCAGAAAAGACTGGGAGGTCAGATCGTCATAAAAACTGCAGGTGAGCCAATCTGTGTTTTACTTATACATTGATCATCTTGGCTAATGTTTTGAGCCAATCAATGTCTGGCTCATTTAGAACCTCATGGCCGCAAGTCAACTCCTTCTTTCCTCCTGGAGCCATCCCAGCTGGAGACATCCTTTGTAGTCATCACCCTGGCATTGTCTTCTCCGCATTCCTGCTGCTTTTATGGTCTCACTGTCTCCAACGCTTCTATCTTATGCCTCATGAAGATGTTCCTAAATCACTAAGATATTCCCTAAATCTGACCCTATCTGCCCTTTAATACTTCTTCTCTTACAGTGTTTAATACTTTTATGGCTTAATACATTATGTGTCAATATACTGTAACATATAATATCCTCTATCTGTAAACCTCCTGAGAATACATTCCATAGATAAATATATTGCAACTCTTTAACCCATGGTAACATTCTTATTATTGTGCTTAATACTTAAATTCTTCACAATTCAAAACAGCGAATTTCGGCGAAAAGCGACAAGTTTGCAGGTATGAACGAATAAAGCCTCTCAAATTTCACTCGCCATGAGGACTAGTGAGAATGATAATTTAGGTAGTCCCTCCAAAAATCCACTCGCCTCAGGCTAGCGGACTAGCGTTGGTTTCCGACCCTGAGAAGTTAATAGTAGATTCTTGAAGCTGCCATGCGGCACTAACATTGTGTGCTCAACACCTGTTTTGTCTGTTTGTACGAGTGCTATAGAGCCGGTGGGAAGCGTGGCCGCCCAGACGGTGGAGGGTTTGGTAATAGTTTCTCACCTGTGCTTCGCACCCTCAGAATTGTGTGTTTGGTGGTAGTTTTCTTTGCACTCCCTCCACAATTTGTTTCTTTACCCTTTGCTTTGCAGTGTACACACACTGCAAAGCAAAGGGTAAAGAAACAAATTTTCTGTAGGGCACCGGAGTGTGGTGAGTACTCTGTCCCAGTACAACTTTCCCCCCTCTGTCTGCGGCTACGACCATTCATCCTTTACCACTCCCCTCTTTTATTGTAATTTGTATCACAAAGTATATTTTATATTTACCTTTTTACTGTTTTCAAACTATTAGATTTAATGGATTTCCTGTCTTTTTAATACCTTGTTTGTAATCTTGGGGGAATCTTTTGTCTCAGTCCATCATTTACTGCCACATGTACCATTATAGAGGATCTGTGGGCTTTTAGTTGGTTTGAGTCAGTATTAAAGGGGTCAGTGCACCCTAAAACTTTAAACCAAATCCAGGCCTTGCCACGGCCCGTGGTCACACTAATAAGGTTCAATAAATGGGTTCTGAATAGGAAACCCAGCAATACAATTCAACTTCTAAGGCTATTACCATACCAGTTAACAAGATCAGCAAAAAATAAACATTCTACTAACTACAGTAACTCAGACACACCACACCTGGTAATATTGGAGAAATACTGCAGGGATGAAAAAAAAGACCAGGTTGGCCTGGAAAATGAATCTAGGCCAGTAGGACTATTACAGTCTCTATAAATATGCTGGGAACACAGATTTTAACTGTTTAAAAGTAGATCTGTACTGGCAGTGAGGGAACCTTGTAGTTTCCAGCTTTGTTCTGTTAGTTGAGGTCTTTTTGTGATCACTTCTGACTTTCATCATGTAACCGGTGAGCTGATTGCTTATATTTTGTATATAAGCAGCTTGTATTCTGAGTTAAAGGCTTTTATATTATTTTTCAATCAATAGGCTATACATTTCTACTGTACAACACTTGATCCCAAACTCTAAATCCAGATGGTGACTTATCAATAAATGATCCATGATTTATGATCACAATCCCTTTGGAATATTTTCCAACATGGTTGTGTGTCTTGTATCTACTCACCGATAAGATCTGGTCGCCTCGCCTCAGCTCTCCACTCAGGTCGGCAGGCCCTCCTGCCAGGATGAAGGAGACAAAGATACCCTCTCCGTCTTCACCGCCCACGATGTTGAAGCCCAGACCCGTGGAGCCTTTGTGGAGCACCACCTTCCTGGGTTCCCTGTACAGACAGTTCAGATAGTACATCAGCTCGGGGGAGTCGTTGGGTTTCAGCATCTTTGGCTCGGGCTGCGACAGAGAGGTGGACAATAAGCGCGAGGTACGTCGACCAAAGCCTCAGTGATGCTTTGCTCAGGCAACAGAGCTCAAAGACTGCCGGAGCTTCACGGGGGGATGGTGCTCTACTTAGGATCACTTGTCCCCAATTCAGTTGTGACGGAAAAGGAACCTCGTCACATGCTCACACACACTGGCTTGATTCCTCCCTCTCTCACACACGCATACACGAGGATTCATGCATGGGATGTCTACAGACATAAACTGAAGGACACAAGCTCCTATAGGGCTGACTCAAACACTGACATACTTTAGGCCACAGACTCCCATTTGAAGAAGATGTGGTTCAAGGCAGCCTATACAGCTGATGATATGATGATGTGGTTCATGTTGTTGATGATGCTGATGGCAACAGTGATGTCTTTGTTAACATATATGCTGCTGACGATGACGTGTTATGATGGCAGAGAAGGTGATCCTTTATTCAACATGTCTGGTCTGTATTAGTATTATATGGCCATACTCTGCCAGTATTCATTCTGTCTGACTTGAATTTATTTTTCAGATGTTATTGCTGCTGTGCTTTTGAACACTGTGGAAGTGTGAATTAGACACCAGTGAGTAGTGTTGTTGGACTAGCCCACTTGTTTTCAGGAGCCCTCTCCTTCCTCTTATTGTACTGTCTATCTATATTCCTTCATGTATTTTATATTGGTTAATGTCAGGGACAAAAATAAAGTTGATATGAAAATGTATGTGTTGTTTAGCACTGAAGTAGTCCCTCCAGTGTTCACGGAGAGACAATGCAGAGTGAAACCTATTGTCTAAAGACAGTAGTTATTCCCCTGTGTTGTCACATAGCAATGGTATCGAGCACACTAAACAACACTGAAATCAAACTATTTCCTCATGAACGAACATCATCATGATTGTAAGCAGCACACTGTCACCTGCTGGTGAATACACAAACTACAGAAGCATGAAGAAGCAAAGCCACATCATTGGGAGCAGAACCAATCATGTGTCCTCTGTGGCTCTCCACATGTTTCAGTACCCCCATTTAGTGTCTGTCCCTGTCAACAAAGCCAGCCTCCTATCCGCATCGTTTGAAGATACATCAGTTTCTGGCTTTAACAAAAACTTGGCGGTTATAACTTGACCGAAGAGCCAAACCACATAATGTTTTTGCTAAACTGCAAAACATTTTTATTTGTGAAATCACCCTCTCTATGTCACAGTAAAACCAGTCACCAACCACAGGCTGATTTGCATGAGTTCAGGCATTTCTAAGGGAGAACAATCTTCCCTCAGCCATTTTCAACCATTTTTGCAACCCTGCAGGTTTTATGAGAAAAACCATTGCAAAGCAATGTTGATGCCCTACAGACTGAATTGACAGTTAGTCTAAGTTATCCATAGATAAGAGCCTGCAGAACGCTGCTGTGGAACAGATGAAGGACTCATTCATGCAAAGAGCAGAGGAGAGAATTGTTCTCATACCTAGCACAATGTCTGTGAACAGTCAATGATCCTTCATTAGAAAACACAAGCACTCTGAGACTGACGTGTTGCTGTTGTTATTAGAGCTGCATGATTCACATGAGACACTGAATCAACCCCCTACGGCAAATGCATGAATAATCATGGGACATTATTAAACAATAGGTTACAATAAGTTAATGACATTTGAAAAACAGCAGTTAACTTTGGTGGTTCAACTTCATCTTGTCCCTGACATTTCATAGTCGGAAAAAATATCTCTGTACTGTATCAGAGACACCTTAATGTATGAAGATTGTTCATCTAAGGTACAGAGTCAGGATCAAACTGGATGACACCAGGATGAGAGATAAGATAAGATAATCCTTTATTAGTCCCGCAGTGGGGAAATTCACAGGGTTCACAGGGTACTGATTAATACAGGTGGTTTTGCATGGAAAATGTTAAACTAAACTCTTGCATTTATATGAAAAAGGCTTGTGAGGAGTGCAGCAAGGTGGATCAAATATTAGTTACAGAGAAGTTTTAAAATCTAAAATGAATTGGTAGAACTACAGTGTCTCTATGATGAGACCGACTCGCTCGAGACATAAGCTGTGTGTTACAACCTGCCAAAATGAAATCTCCACATGAGCAGAACCTCTACTGCTTTTATCAGTTTGGAGGGTTGAAGAGAAGTCAAATTACTTTTACTTATATTAACATTATTATTTTAGCGCAAAATTAAACCCTTTACAAACATCGTCCTTAGACTCTCCGTTCAGATAACAGTCTGTCTTCTATTACGGGGGTCGTTTGTAGCTACAGTGTTTTATAAAAAAAAACAATCCTCGTTTCAAATGGAAAGTGACAGAGGAATTGTAAAAGTAAAGACATTTGTATTCTCCAATTGCAGACAGCAGCATTGTTGTCTTTCAGCAGCACGTGGCAAACTGAGAGATGATTGGTTCCTTGGATTTCTAAATTCATAGAAAAGAAGCAGTGACACACATCTGTCAGCCGGCAGAGGATTCACATTCACACCAGATGAGGAAGATAAGCTACCGTGTTAATAAAACTAAAATGACTATTCATAACATGTGCGTACTGTACTACTACTACTATTACTAATTCACCAGTAAAAAGTACGTTTTGTTTGATTGATACAAGCAGAGCAGTAACAAATATGTTTGGACATGGCAGGCAGCAACATGGCCCTACACACATATTCTCTAAAATATATGAAGTTATATGTATACACACATAAAAGCATTATTTTACTGTAAAACCAACAGATTTTGGTGAATGTATGTATCGACACAGAGAGGTGGTATGAGGTTTAAGATCGAGGTTGAAAGAATTAGGTTAAGTCAAAGTTTGTACCTAACAAACCAGGTCACTCGTCACTTTGGCAGCATGCACATTTATTACCAAACCAATCCATGACTTTCCATTTCCATTTGGCTAACATGGTCACCTCACTCACATCTCTTCCTTCCATCTTAGCTCCACCAATCAGTAAAGCGAGACAGAGTAGTGAGGATTTCCTCTCTCACTCTACTGAGGCGATGGCAATACTCACATAGCATTTCATCAGTCATATGATGTTTACTAATGGAAACGGTTTTAAAGAAAAACACCTGAAGTCTTATGAGCGCCACCCCAACACGGTGAGAGATCAGAGAAATGACACCGATAGATGACTAAAATCTGTTGATTACTGTAAGAACAGAACGGAAATGAGGGAGCAATGAAATCAGCTAGATATCTATGATCTTTTTGTGAAAGGCTGCAGGTAGAGTAAGTCTGTTAGTCTACGTTTCAGGCTCAGGCTATTTGATTTGAAGTATCGATTGTGTGTCAAACAATATATTGTGCACTTGTGACAGAAAATGGTCGAAGCCAAACTGTGATAAAAAACTATTTTGGAAATGAACAACGTACATTTACTCAAGAACTGTGCCTAAGAACAATTTTGAGGTACTTGTACTTTCCTGAATTATTCTCTGCTACTTAAATACTTCTACTCCACTACGATTCAAAAGGCATTATTATCTTTATCTGATAACTTTAGTTACGTTGCAGTGTCAGATTATTAACACAAAATGTAATCAACAAATAAACTATGATGTAATATCATAGGTTAAGATGTATGTTTTCTCCCTGGGGGGAATTTACAATCTAGCTAGCAGTTTATAAAGTCATTAAAATGAGCTCCACCTTTACCAGCTGCAACATTGATTATAATCTAATTATATACTAAACATCATTCTGAAATAGACCCTTTTTTAGCTTTTACTGAATTAAAGTATTAAACGAATGATTTGTACTTGTTACAGAGTATTTCAACAGTGTAGTGCTACTGAGTACTTCTTCCGTCACTGGATAACATTTTGTAGGTGATCAGGCTACAAGGCTCCTGCTTAGCCAGAGCCCTGAGGAGAGAAGGAAGAGGAGGGAGGAAGAGCATGCTAGCTTGAGAAAACAACACCAAGGAGTGGTTAATGAAGAGAGCAAGCAACTGAGCTCATTGGAGAAACCCAGGTGGTTGTAAAGGACCAATGGAATCATGGCATGTCATTCATATGGAGGGATGGGACAGAGTGGTGGAGGCAAGAGAGGTGGCGGTGGAAAGTACCTGGTGAAGTCCGAGTCAGGGAACAGGCTTAAGTGATACGGGAGGGGGACGGAGTGGAGGAGGCTTTTGTCACACTCCACTGGTGAATAGTGTCGGGGGGAGGGTGCTTTTTCACATAATTTGTTCACAGTGCTGTAAACTGGCTCAGGAGGCCTACAGTGGAGTGAGAGACAAGAGCAGAGAGGTTAGTGTCCAGAGACGAAGGCGGGGACGAAGGGTCTGGGATAAACAAAAATGATGAAAGACAGGAAGAATAATAGAAATAAAGCAGCATGAGACGCAGCAGAGAGAGTAGGAGGAAGTACTGTTACATGGTGTAAATGGTTCTCGTTGGTCAAAACACTGAAGTCAGAGAGAGCATGCTTTACATGTTGAAAAGAAAAGGCACTTGAGCTAACTCATTTCCTGCCAGCTACACTAATATTACACTAATATTATCGTTACAACTAACAAGTATTTTCATTATCAACGGACCTGTTAGAATAATTTTTGATCAATTGATTAATCGCTCAGCCAGTAAAATATCTGAATGACTGGAAATGCTCTGGGCAATTTCCCACAGTCCACAGTGATGTCATCAATAAGCTTTTTAGCTTTTTATCTAACAGTCTAAACTCCAAAGAGTTTCAGTTTGCTGTGAAAAGAACAGAGAAGATGGAACCAGAGAATGTTCAGCACTCTATGCTTGATATATGACTTCAATGAATAATAAACTATTACAATTGTTGAATTCATGTTCTGGCATGGGTGATCTGACTAACTGCAATTGTATATTTTGGTTTATTGCAGGAGTACAGGAGTTAACACATATTTTAATTTGCATACATATGATGTACTTATAGCATTCCTACAATGTTTATGTGTTTTAAAGTGAATGTGGTTCTTCAGCAGACATGGTTATCCATTAAACTATGTGGTGGTGATATCAATATTATTTGATATTTAAGAGCTTAAATTACTTATAGTTTCAAGGAATTCAATTTCTGTTGTGAAAATGTAGTCAGCAAACTGATCCAGGAGCTTTTAAATGTTGTGTACTAATATTGTGATCTACAGGTTTAATTTATCATAGTCATAAAGTCAGTGAAGTGACTCACAAAGCAATAAACATCCTCAGTTTGCTAACGTTAGCCACCAATGTAGTTTTATAAACTTTGTTCAGGAACAGGGCCACGCCCAGAACACAGCTCATTTCCTCTGCACAGAGTATTTAAGCACAACGAACCGCCGTTCACTCCCTCTTCGACTCTTGTCTTCACAAGACATACGACAGACGCTCTCTAACTCAGCAGACGCTCCATCCCTACCCCACATCCCTCTACCTCGACCCCTACCCCACACCCCTCTACCTCGACCCCTACCCCACATCCAGACGAGCAACGCTCTCTGACTTCGCTTTCATACGATTTAAGACAGACGAGCAACGCTCTCTGACTTAGCTTTCATACGACGTAAGACAGACGAGCAACGCTCTCTGGCTTAGCTTTCATACGACTTAAGACAGACGAGCAACGCTCTCTGACCCAGCTTTCATACGCTTCAACGAGGCACGACAGACAAGCAACATCTTAAAACCGCTTACCTTTTACAAAGGCTCTTCCTCAACCTTTCCGGACGACCAGCCATATCCCGTAACTCCCTCCTTCTCTCACCACGCTTCGTCGCTAGCAACTTCGGCTGCGTTTAGCCATCCACATTTCCCGCAGCTCTCGATAACTATTCTCCGTCAACTCCAAGCCGTCCGCCCCCGCCTTCCAACAGCCCGCGGGGAGATCCCGATTCGTCATCGCATCCTTCGATCCTCCATCTCACTCTTCACCCCACGCCGCTCTCCCGACCGCCGGAAGCCAGGCGCTCGAACGACCGGTGAAACCACCGCGACCCTCATTCTCCATTCCGAGGCTCCGACAGTCTCTGCATATCCCACTTCTCCGAGTGGACAGTCTTTCAAACGAAGAAAGCATCCAACGCAACATTCCTTTACATCAGTCCGTTAAAAAGCAAAACTCTCCAAACCAAACGAGCACCCGTAGCGAAACAGCTCTCTCGCTCTCCGAGCCCCCAGAGCACTTCCGGGTTATGACGTCATGACGCATCACACGGCAGAAGAAGCCATCCATCCACATCAGTCCCTCCAGAGGGCCAGGTCGTATACTCTGATCGTGAATCTTTAACCTGATCTTAAAACGGCCAATAAGTACCCGATTAGGTTTACGAGCCTGGTACCAAGGCTACGAATTGATCCTCTTCAAGACGAGTCACGATTAAATATCTGTTTAAACTGCACGCAGGAGTCAGAGATACGGCTTTCAGTAGGAGAAAGTGTAGTAGCGTAAATTAAGCTGCTGCTTCCAGTCTGCCGTTGGCCTCGACTTAAACGTGTTTAGAGAAGGGCAGTTGACTGTGTCCCGCCTTAAAGTTGTACCATGCCATACTGACTCTGGCTGCCAAGCGCCCTCCGTGCCAGAGACATCTCCTCGTAATGTTTTTCCCCCCTAACTTCACGATTAACCCAGGCACATTCATCTCTCCATCCTGGCATCCTTTCATGTTTTCTTACTTCTACCTTCCATGTTCCACCCACTTCGGCTAACTCCTCCCACCTCCACTGGCTACCCCAGCTGCACAGACCGCTCCAACAACAGGGAACAGGTAGGTATATGGCACAGCTATGGGAGCAGCTCGGGATTGGTTATCTTGCCCAGGGACGCAACAGTTGTTTCTTCCCGCCTATGCCGCCCCCCCCTCTCTCTCTTCCTCCACCCCTACCCCCACTAGCGTTGCCATCCCGTCATAAACGCGCCTCCTCATTTTCACAGCTGACGTCCTCCGATCTCCCCCCCCCCCCCCACCACTACCAGTTTCACTCTTAGCCACAGCTAACCCTATACTCTGACAATTCCGAAGTTGTCGGTCCTTCGCCTTCCAACCCGAGGGACATCGTCCCTCCACAACGCCGCTCTTCCACCCCCTCGAGATCCTGCCGCTCTAACGGCCAAAACCACAGCGACCCTTCTTCTCCACGCCAACACTCCGATGGCCCCCATACATCCCGCATTTCCGAGTGGACAGTCTCTCGACTGAAGCATGCACTCACCCAGCTCAACATCCATTTCCACCAGTCCGACAGAAAAGCGAAGCTCTTCAAACCGCTCACGGACGCTCGGCACTACACGTCCCTCGATCGCAGAGCCAGCGTTAGGCGCTACGTCGACGACGTCACAACGCACAACACGCTCAGACAAGCCCAGTCACTCACACCAAACCCCCTAGAGGGCCAGTTCGTATAGCACCCCCTCCTTACTCTCTCCGCATCAGGGATTTCACCCCGCAGCCTCTTTTCCCCAATCTGCACTTCCAACCTACGCCCATGCATCCCTTCATCCCAGCATCTTTTCCTCTTCCCTCGCTCCTGCCTTTCCGTTCAACACAACACAGGCTATCGATCACCGGTAACCACCCGGACCTCGCCCAATTATCGAGCCATCCACACGCAATCTCCCACATCTCCCGGGAATCGCTAACCAAGCTTGACCGCTGCACCCTAACAGCCACTCCCCACCTGCACAGACATCACCAGGCTCCACCTATTCCCCAGCCTGGACTACTCCATGAAGTACATAAGAATCGATCACGCCACGTTCCCCATCCGCCTCGCAGGCGAAGAAGCCGGTCACCCAAGGCAGACATCACCAGCACCTCTCGGTGCATCACCCAATTCTACTGTCACCCACTAGCACGGAAGAGTATTTAATTACGTAGCCAGCTATGTTGCAGGCCCAGACGCTCAACCATGGCAAATTATTCAAAGCAACCAATTAATATATATTATTTCCGGACCGATTTAAGCCAATCCGGATATTTTCCCACGGCCTACTTGACGATCTCTCACGGCACACCAGCGAGCTACGGCTCAGTGGTGTAAATCACCGACCTAGACGACTTCCTCACCGCCACGCTACCCAGCACACGGTCTAAAAAACTCTGCTGTCCTCCACCAGATAAAATCAATAGAATCAATAGATTAAACAATCCTCCTTGCCACACATCCCGCTAGTCGCCGCCACCGTTACAAACCTCCTTGACCACGCCACACTTGACGAAGCACGTAAACCGAGCTAACTAACACCAGTTCCTCTCCTCATGGAACGGCATCTCCTTCTTCCACGACGAACAAATCACCAAGCCGGAAGTCATCCAGCTTTTCACAGACGCAGCACCCTCGATCAGCTTCAACGGCTTCTACAGTGACAATCTGTCCTTGGCCACTTGAATTCTCATCCCCCACACCTTCCTCCGTGATCCACGAAACGCATCCCATAGTTATAGTAGCCATTTTTTGGGGCATGAACGGTCCTTATAGACCATTGCCATCCACTCAGAATATAGCGCAGATGGCATCCTCAACAAACGTCGCCCCCCCAAGCACTCATCGTACCTCACCGGACAGAACCGATTCTAAGCTTTCGTGACTCCTTCAGCCTTCCATTCCTATCACTCGAGATCCTTACCCCCACGAACTTCAGTCACTTATCCATTTCCCTCCTTTAGGTCAAGCCTCCACCGTACAGGTTTTACGTAGTGGAATTAACTTCTACACAACTGTCCTCAGGTGCTCCGTGCCCAGCCTACCCACTCACACGTCGCCATGCTACTCGCAGGTCCGTAAAGCCAAACTACGCCTAAACGGCTGCCCCTCACTTCGGACCTCCTCACCAGTGGCATCTTCACCCTCGGCTCAGGTCATCCGTCTCCCTTCATGGACAAAGCATTAAAGTCCACGTTCTTGCCAGCTTCGTTCACTGCTCCGAGTTCACCGCCCTGGACTCCAACCATCATCCGTCCCGACACGCCACCTCGTCAGACATCACATCCATCCTCCCGACACAGTCGTCTATCACCTCAAATGCCGTAAGACCAACCAATACGGTCCGCCTCAACCCATCTACCTTTTCCGACCAGACTCGTACTCAAGTCCGTACGAACCATCCGGGACTACTTAAGCTCAAGTTCCGCCAGCCAAACTCCCCTGCAAGATCCCCTGTTGCGGTCTCCGGCTCACCTTTCGCCATATTTTGGCCCGATCCAGAATACTCTGAGTTACTTGGTGCCGCTTCCACCGCTTCAAGCCAAGGATTTCCGACCATCCTCAAGATACTTGGTTGTCGGTCTTCACCCGCGCACCTCTCATAAGTTCGTTCCGACCCGAACGACACCAGAAACGCCCATCGGCATCCGTCTTTATGGAGCTATCTTTGGGGACTCTGCACCGCCAGAGCTTCCGAAGAGACAAACCCCACCCTATAAGTCTCCAGTTCCCTCCAGCCACCGGACATCAACGGTCCCCCATCGATCGCCTAACCTCCTTTCTACAAACCCTCCTCTTCTCCCTTACATCCCTTCATCTCTTTATCCCTACCCTACATCCCTTCATCCCTCTACCCTACATCCCTTCATCCCTCTACCCCTACCCCTACCCTACATCCCTCTACCTCGACCCTACCCCACATCCCTTCATCTCCTCATCCCTACCCTACATCCCATCATCCCTCTACCCTACTCCCCTTCATCCCTCAACCCCTTCCGCTTCTCGAATCTAACAATCATTCCACGATGCAATAAACCTCTCGAAACTCATACTGTTATTGGTGTGGTCCTTGTTAGTGAATTAGCTAGTGGTAAAACTCCTGAGTGTGTTGGATTGAACAAGGGTGTGTATAATTGCTTATCAATTTAACTTTATTTGCAAGAGACGGATTGTGTTATTTCTTCTTTCAAATGTCATATTCTTGCTTTAATGTGTAGCATTCTCACCAGACAGAGTCATCTATTGGCGACACTCTTTAGCTAAAGGCAGAACTCTAAAAAGTTATTTCCATGGACTTGGAAAGTTCAATCAATATTTGTGAACATGATGTACTCTCTATCAGAGCCAGGAACCAGAGAAGTCTCACTTGTGATGTCATAAGTATAAAGTGTGGAGCTATGTCTATGGAGACAATGAATGGAAGACTGATTTTGTGTTGTTTTCTTTTATCTTTTATACCCAAATGGGTGATATTCTATTAGTGTCCTCAGTGGTAAAACAGAAAATGTACCATATCCTCAGAACATTCCCCCAGTGCTCTGTGTCATCTAGAACATCTTTAATACATCGTCTATGGAGCAGTTCCACACTTTACACTTGATGACATCATGCATTTCAGATTTAGCACTCTAGATTTAGGATTTAGGAGAGAGCTGTTTATGTTTACGAATATTTTTGGACTGTCTTAGACCATAGCAATAGAGTGCTGAAGGGATGATGTATCTTTGTAGGCCAACCAGGAAGTTAGTATTGCACTGGTTCCCTTGAAAAAAAGAAGAAAGAAAATAAGCAGAAAATAAATGTACGATACTTACATTTAACAAACACAGGAGGCCGCTGTTTGTGCCCCATGAGAAACTAAAAGTCAACGTTATCTTATTTTGTCACATTTATTTTTGTAATGTTAGTCTGTTAGTATCATCATGTCAGTCGTTATTCACGTGACTCGTTAGTATTGTTAGTCCCGTGAGTCACGTGATTCTCTAGTGACAGATCGTCACTCAGTGGTCAGGTGAGTCGTTAGTCAGTGAAGTTAACTGCAACCACAATCGTTTCCTAAACCTAATTAAATGGTTTTGTTGCCTAAACCTAACTTCTTATGAAAACAAAAGTTTATTTTGAAAGGACACTATGCATGTAATGAGTGTATTTTGAAACGCCGCCCTGACACGTTGAAAACTAACGCGAGGAGGGTACCTAGTGCATCGATAACTGATGCCAAGGGGCACTGACTAAATGACGGTATTTGACGAGTTGGGACTGAGAATGTGTTGTTACTTCAGGCATCTAACCGAAAACACATTCAAAAAACCCATTGACTTTGAGACGAGGTAACCGGACGTGCAAAAATGCGGACTCTTTTCCTGATTTTGGACTCATTCTTGCAGCACAGTATAACATGTATGAATTGTGATAATGGCCCTAGTTCCCATTTAAGACTTTAATTTAATCAACTTATTTCAATAGGGAATAATCTTCTCTTTTGTACAACATAAGAATGTATGCCAACATTGTTAAAAGTCACCATATTTTGTAATATAATAGAAACATTATCTCTGAGATAAGATTTGAGAGACAAATTTAGGTAGAAACATTCAACAGTACTTTAGAATTTATACATCACATATAGTCAGGCATCCGATTCCCAATGAATTTTTATTTCCAATGATTTGTTGCACTAAAAAACACAAACGATGAGGAGCATGCAGTAGGTGACAGAGACGCTAAATATCTCACCTCAACTGGAAGTGCTGGGAATCAAACCTGCGACCCTCCCCGTCATCTAACGAGGGATTTCTAATGGGATGGAAAAAGTCAACGTTTCATAACCAACCATTGATAACCATCTTTTACCATTGATTTTCTCACACATTAAGACACTGATGAAAGACACACTTAGTGGCATATTACATAGAACAAAACAAGAGAGCTGAAAACAGAAAAAGCCATGTCCTTAAAAGGACTGAGGGATTCATCATCAACATCACCACCAGACATCAGAGTGAGCTCATCTGTGCTAGCTCATGAACAGTAGGTCTAATCTGCTGCAGACATCCATATCGTTGGTTAGACACTCAATGAACACTCAGTGAGTGCATATCTGCTGTTTGTGAACTGATGTGGATTCACACGCGTTAACTGGAGCATGCAGTACAGTATGTGAGTTTGGAAAGGACTAATTTGTGCACAATGTGTGTGTATATGTAAGCTGTTGATATCACAGCCACACAAACACAGAAGCGCACACAGACACATACACACAGTCGCATGGACTAGACTCGTGATGTCACTGTTTGGACGGCTCCACCTCCACCTCCACACTTCTCTCTTCCTCATCCTCCTCCTGCCTTCTCTCTCTCTCTGTGTGTGACCAACTGTTGTGTGTTTGCATCCTGTTCGAACATGAAAACATCATCACCAAGAAACTCTGTCCCTTCTGGCAGACTGTGGCTGAAGAAGGAAATGGAGTCCAAACAAAATGAGGTCACTTCATGTGCTCACACAGTGTTTTCCTCCAGAAAATGTCAAGAGAGGAGGGTGAACACTGCAGGGTGGAAGCTTAATGCATGGCAAAGGTCAGAGATCAGACGTGAGAAGGATGTCTTTTATTTATTTTATTTATTTAGAGCAAATATTTCATACCAGCTGTTATTCTACTTTGATTGCTGGATTCTGTGCTTGTACTGAGTGTCAATAAGGATCCACTGGTGAGATGTCTGGACAGTTGGCTCTGTTTCTCCTGCTGAATCATTCACAGTGAAATGAGCTGACTTGAGGCAGCTGGTCAGTACAGATCACACCACAGTGACCTTGTGAGGACCCGTATGGTGCACTTTAGAGTCTGGACTGTACAGCTGCCCTGTGGAGGTGCGGTTCACCGCTCAGTTTATTTTATTCTTTAGCCTTTAACTCAGGTTTTGGAGTTCCAGTACAGGAACTTTGTGCACTTCTTTTCAAATGGCAAATGTAGTGCCCTGCATGGAGTTACTCCTTAAAGAAGAAGTTTTAAAATTTCTGGCAAAAAGGTTGAAGAAAACTGACGACAATACGACAATACAGTGAGCTTTATAACTTAGAAGATATTACTTGTAATGTAATAATCAAGTAATCATTTCGGTATGATTTTTTATTAAATTCTTCTTTGCATGATTCCTAAAAATGTGCAAACCTTAAACACTACCACTCTTGCTCTCCTGTCTCGGTTATTTTTCACTCCTCTTGGTGGAGTATCTCCATGAAGACTGTGTGGCGCCATATCGCTGTGAGCACAGGATATCTAGAGGAAGTATAGCAGAAGGGTTCTCCCCTCTACTCTCTCCTAACTGTTTTATCAATATTTAGCAGAATTGTTAGGAACAATTATTTTACTTCACATCAGTGATGAAATGAAAGAAGCTACTGATGATGACTCATCGTCAGCTATTACAGGAAGTGAGGATCCACATGACGTTGTAGTATTCACACTTTTTGTTCTGACTGTATGTGTAGAACCCAGCGTTCAGAGCAGAGAGTGCTTCACTTTAGGGCAGCGGGGTAATGTCAGGCACCTTGTCCAAGAGCAAATAGTAAACCTCTTAACTCCAGAGAGAATGGAGGACTAATCCTTCACTCCACAAAGCTTAACACGGGGCTCCTTCACTTATCCTCTCAAATGAGCTTTTGTTATCACTCTGCTCCACTCTTCCTCCACCGCTCTTTATTTACAACACAACATAATTCTTGCCACAGCGAACAACAATGACCTCATCTAACGGAGAAGCATTGTGGAATTATGGAATGTACGTGTCCATTAGTTAATTGTAATATCCACCAATCATCCTAACAATCTGCTCTCATTTGTCATTCGTCTAATGCAGTTACATAGAACTGATGAGACCGCCACTCAGACCAGCCCCCCGAGCACACACGTTACTCTTAGATTTGACTTTATAGGAAATATGGCCCGCTTGGTCCGGAGCCTCGTGGCAGCTTGCTATGGGATTAGGTGTTAGAGAGCTGCTAATTTCTGGCTATGACTCACTCCAGTGAGACATCTTAAACCTTAAATTTGGACTGGGAGCAGGGGCGGACTGGCCATCGGGGATACCGGGGAAATCCCCGGTAGGCCGACAGGGTTGGGACGGTCCAATACCGGCCCACCTCCATCACCAACTGGCCCTCCCTCTGACATCGCCGGCCCCGACTATATTCTATCCTTCATGGAACACGTTAAATTTACTCTAATACCTAAATACCCAAAGTTAATAATCACTGAC
>JAVDOI010000001.1:1160000-1370000 GCA_032191485.1 Leptoclinus maculatus
TTGGAGCTGATGAAGTCTGACATCCTGAAACAAAGAGACATATTAGAACAAGAGAAACAAGATATAAAAGGGGAAAGAGGCGAATTGGAAATCACAAAGACTGAGCTCCAAAAGAAGAAAGAACTTGCAGACAGTCAGCTTGATGAGATAAACAGAGTGAAAGGCAACATTAAAGATGTGACCTTTCAGCTTCAGACAGAAAAAGACAAACTTGAGAACGACATGAACATGAGTATCTTAAAACAAGAAGAACAGGAACACAAGTACGACGAGTTCAAAAGACAAACACAAGAACTGGAAACCAGTAGGAAAAGGGTTGTGGCTGAAAGACAGGAAATGGAACTTTGGAGGAAGGATCTGAACAAAATGAAAGAAGAGGTTGAAGCTTCCATGAACATTATCAGTGGAGAGAGAGAACAACTCAGTCAGATGAAGAGTAGTACTGACATGGACAGACACAGGTTGGACAATGAAAAGGACAGAATGGAAGAAGAAAGGTCTGAAATCAAAATAAGAGAAGATCAACTCTTGAAGAAAATGAAATCAGTAGAAACTCTGAGAGAAAAACTTCAACAGCTGAATGAAAGGATGAGTGAAGACAAGAAAAAGAAGATGGAAAGATTACAACAAAACAATGAAGCTGTAGTATTGCTGTACTCTGTCTTGGAACAAAAGCTTGCAGCACTAGATGTACGGAAAGAAAACATGGCTTGTTACACTGAGCTGATAGAGAGGGAAAAGAAAAGTCTGATAAGTATACTGACAGACATGGTCATCCAGAGAAAAGACATGGAAAACCAATGGAAGCAGAAGTTTGAGTTGGACAAACAAGATGTTAACAAACTGAAGGCAGAACTGAAGAAAGACAGAGAAGATCTGGATAGAGAGAGTGAGATGATGAACAAAGACAAACTGGACTTGGAGCTGATGAGGTCTGACATCCTGAAACAAAGAGACATATTAGAACAAGAGAAACAAGATATAAAAGGGGAAAGAGGCGAATTGGAAATCACAAAGACTGAGCTCCAAAAGAAGAAAGAACTTGCAGACAGTCAGCTTGATGAGATAAACAGAGAGATAGGCAACATTAAAGATATGACCTTTCAGCTTCAGACAGAAAGAGACAAACTTGAGAACGACATGAACATGATTATCTTAAAACAAGAAGAACAGGAACACAAGGAAGACGAGTTCAAAAGACAAACACAAGAACTGGAAACCAGTAGGAAAAGGGTTGTGGCTGAAAGACAGGAACTGGAACTTTGGAGGAAGGATCTGAACAAAATGAAAGAAGAGGTTGAAGCTTCCATGAACATTATCAGTGGAGAGAGAGAACAATTCAGTCAGATGAAGAGTAGTACTGACATGGACAGACACAGGTTGGACAATGAAAAGGACAGAATGGAAGGAGAAAGGTCTGAAATGAAAATAAGAGAAGATCAACTCTTGAAGAAAATGAAATCAGTAGAAACTCTGAGAGAAGAACTTCAACAGCTGAATGAAAGGATGAGTGAAGACAAGAAAAAGAAGATGGAAAGATTACAACAAAACAATGAAGCTGTAGTATTGCTGTACTCTGTTTTGGAACAAAAGCTTGCAGCACTAGATGTACGGAAAGAAAACATGGCTTGTTACACTGAGCTGATAGAGAGGGAAAAGAAAAGTCTGATAAGTATACTGACAGACATGGTCATCCAGAGAAAATACATGGAAAACCAATGGAAGCAGAAGTTTGAGTTGGACAAACAAGATGTTAACAAACTGAAGGCAGAACTGAAGAAAGACAGAGAAGATCTGGATAGAGAGACTGAGATGATGAACAAAGACAAACTGGACTTGGAGCTGATGAGGTCTGACATCCTGAAACAAAGAGACATATTAGAACAAGAGAAACAAGATATAAAAGGGGAAAGAGGCGAATTGGAAATCACAAAGACTGAGCTCCAAAAGAAGAAAGAACTTGCAGACAGTCAGCTTGATGAGACAAACAGAGAGAAAGGCAACATTAAAGATATGACCTTTCAGCTTCAGACAGAAAGAGACAAACTTGAGAACGACATGAACATGATTATCTTAAAACAAGAAGAACAGGAACACAAGGAAGACGAGTTCAAAAGACAAACACAAGAACTGGAAACCAGTAGGAAAAGGGTTGTGGCTGAAAGACAGGAACTGGAACTTTGGAGGAAGGATCTGAACAAAATGAAAGAAGAGGTTGAAGCTTCCATGAACATTATCAGTGGAGAGAGAGAACAACTCAGTCAGATGAAGAGTAGTACTGACATGGACAGACACAGGTTGGACAATGAAAAGGACAGAATGGAAGAAGAAAGGTCTGAAATCAAAATAAGAGAAGATCAACTCTTGAAGAAAATGAAATCAGTAGAAACTCTGAGAGAAAAACTTCAACAGCTGAATGAAAGGATGAGTGAAGACAAGAAAAAGAAGATGGAAAGATTACAACAAAACAATGAAGCTGTAGTATTGCTGTACTCTGTCTTGGAACAAAAGCTTGCAGCACTAGATGTACGGAAAGAAAACATGGCTTGTTACACTGAGCTGATAGAGAGGGAAAAGAAAAGTCTGATAAGTATACTGACAGACATGGTCATCCAGAGAAAAGACATGGAAAACCAATGGAAGCAGAAGTTTGAGTTGGACAAACAAGATGTTAACAAACTGAAGGCAGAACTGAAGAAAGACAGAGAAGATCTGGATAGAGAGAGTGAGATGATGAACAAAGACAAACTGGACTTGGAGCTGATGAGGTCTGACATCCTGAAACAAAGAGACATATTAGAACAAGAGAAACAAGATATAAAAGGGGAAAGAGGCGAATTGGAAATCACAAAGACTGAGCTCCAAAAGAAGAAAGAACTTGCAGACAGTCAGCTTGATGAGATAAACAGAGAGATAGGCAACATTAAAGATATGACCTTTCAGCTTCAGACAGAAAGAGACAAACTTGAGAACGACATGAACATGATTATCTTAAAACAAGAAGAACAGGAACACAAGGAAGACGAGTTCAAAAGACAAACACAAGAACTGGAAACCAGTAGGAAAAGGGTTGTGGCTGAAAGACAGGAACTGGAACTTTGGAGGAAGGATCTGAACAAAATGAAAGAAGAGGTTGAAGCTTCCATGAACATTATCAGTGGAGAGAGAGAACAATTCAGTCAGATGAAGAGTAGTACTGACATGGACAGACACAGGTTGGACAATGAAAAGGACAGAATGGAAGGAGAAAGGTCTGAAATGAAAATAAGAGAAGATCAACTCTTGAAGAAAATGAAATCAGTAGAAACTCTGAGAGAAGAACTTCAACAGCTGAATGAAAGGATGAGTGAAGACAAGAAAAAGAAGATGGAAAGATTACAACAAAACAATGAAGCTGTAGTATTGCTGTACTCTGTTTTGGAACAAAAGCTTGCAGCACTAGATGTACGGAAAGAAAACATGGCTTGTTACACTGAGCTGATAGAGAGGGAAAAGAAAAGTCTGATAAGTATACTGACAGACATGGTCATCCAGAGAAAATACATGGAAAACCAATGGAAGCAGAAGTTTGAGTTGGACAAACAAGATGTTAACAAACTGAAGGCAGAACTGAAGAAAGACAGAGAAGATCTGGATAGAGAGACTGAGATGATGAACAAAGACAAACTGGACTTGGAGCTGATGAGGTCTGACATCCTGAAACAAAGAGACATATTAGAACAAGAGAAACAAGATATAAAAGGGGAAAGAGGCGAATTGGAAATCACAAAGACTGAGCTCCAAAAGAAGAAAGAACTTGCAGACAGTCAGCTTGATGAGACAAACAGAGAGAAAGGCAACATTAAAGATATGACCTTTCAGCTTCAGACAGAAAGAGACAAACTTGAGAACGACATGAACATGATTATCTTAAAACAAGAAGAACAGGAACACAAGGAAGACGAGTTCAAAAGACAAACACAAGAACTGGAAACCAGTAGGAAAAGGGTTGTGGCTGAAAGACAGGAACTGGAACTTTGGAGGAAGGATCTGAACAAAATGAAAGAAGAGGTTGAAGCTTCCATGAACATTATCAGTGGAGAGAGAGAACAACTCAGTCAGATGAAGAGTAGTACTGACATGGACAGACACAGGTTGGACAATGAAAAGGACAGAATGGAAGGAGAAAGGTCTGAAATGAAAATAAGAGAAGATCAACTCTTGAAGAAAATGAAATCAGTAGAAACTCTGAGAGAAAAACTTCAACAGCTGAATGAAAGGATGAGTGAAGACAAGAAAAAGAAGATGGAAAGATTACAACAAAACAATGAAGCTGTAGTATTGCTGTACTCTGTTTTGGAACAAAAGCTTGCAGCACTAGATGTACGGAAAGAAAACATGGCTTGTTACACTGAGCTGATAGAGAGGGAAAAGAAAAGTCTGATAAGTATATTGACAGAAATGGTCATCCAGAGAAAATACATGGAAAACCAATGGAAGCAGAAGTTTGAGTTGGACAAACAAGATGTTAACAAACTGAAGGCAGAACTGAAGAAAGACAGAGAAGATCTGGATAGAGAGACTGAGATGATGAACAAAGACAAACTGGACTTGGAGCTGATGAGGTCTGACATCCTGAAACAAAGAGACATATTAGAACAAGAGAAACAAGATATAAAAGGGGAAAGAGGCGAATTGGAAATCACAAAGACTGAGCTCCAAAAGAAGAAAGAACTTGCAGACAGTCAGCTTGATGAGACAAACAGAGAGAAAGGCAACATTAAAGATATGACTTTTCAGCTTCAGACAGAAAGAGACAAACTTGAGAACGACATGAACATGATTATCTTAAAACAAGAAGAACAGGAACACAAGGAAGACGAGTTCAAAAGACAAACACAAGAACTGGAAACCAGTAGGAAAAGGGTTGTGGCTGAAAGACAGGAACTGGAACTTTGGAGGAAGGATCTGAACAAAATGAAAGAAGAGGTTGAAGCTTCCATGAACATTATCAGTGGAGAGAGAGAACAACTCAGTCAGATGAAGAGTAGTACTGACATGGACAGACACAGGTTGGACAATGAAAAGGACAGAATGGAAGGAGAAAGGTCTGAAATGAAAATAATAGAAGATCAACTCTTGAAGAAAATGAAATCAGTAGAAACTCTGAGAGAAAAACTTCAACAGCTGAATGAAAGGATGAGTGAAGACAAGAAAAAGAAGATGGAAAGATTACAACAAAACAATGAAGCTGTAGTATTGCTGTACTCTGTCTTGGAACAAAAGCTTGCAGCACTAGATGTACGGAAAGAAAACATGGCTTGTTACACTGAGCTGATAGAGAGGGAAAAGAAAAGTCTGATAAGTATACTGACAGACATGGTCATCCAGAGAAAAGACATGGAAAACCAATGGAAGCAGAAGTTTGAGTTGGACAAACAAGATGTTAACAAACTGAAGGCAGAACTGAAGATAGACAGAGAAGATCTGGATAGAGAGAGTGAGATGATGAACAAAGACAAACTGGACTTGGAGCTGATGAAGTCTGACATCCTGAAACAAAGAGACATATTAGAACAAGAGAAACAAGATATAAAAGGGGAAAGAGGCGAATTGGAAATCACAAAGACTAAGCTCCAAAAGAAGAAAGAACTTGCAGACAGTCAGCTTGATGAGATAAACAGAGAGAAAGGCAACATTAAAGATTTGACGTTTCAGCTTCAGGCAGAAAGAGACAAACTTGAGAACGACATGAACATGAGTATCTTAAAACAAGAAGAACAGGAACACAAGTACGACGAGTTCAAAAGACAAACACAAGAACTGGAAACCAGTAGGAAAAGGGTTGTGGCTGAAAGACAGGAAATGGAACTTTGGAGGAAGGATCTGAACAAAATGAAAGAAGAGGTTGAAGCTTCCATGAACATTATCAGTGGAGAGAGAGAACAACTCAGTCAGATGAAGAGTAGTACTGACATGGACAGACACAGGTTGGACAATGAAAAGGACAGAATGGAAGAAGAAAGGTCTGAAATCAAAATAAGAGAAGATCAACTCTTGAAGAAAATGAAATCAGTAGAAACTCTGAGAGAAAAACTTCAACAGCTGAATGAAAGGATGAGTGAAGACAAGAAAAAGAAGATGGAAAGATTACAACAAAACAATGAAGCTGTAGTATTGCTGTACTCTGTCTTGGAACAAAAGCTTGCAGCACTAGATGTACGGAAAGAAAACATGGCTTGTTACACTGAGCTGATAGAGAGGGAAAAGAAAAGTCTGATAAGTATACTGACAGACATGGTCATCCAGAGAAAAGACATGGAAAACCAATGGAAGCAGAAGTTTGAGTTGGACAAACAAGATGTTAACAAACTGAAGGCAGAACTGAAGAAAGACAGAGAAGATCTGCATAGAGAGAGTGAGATGATGAACAAAGACAAACTGGACTTGGAGCTGATGAGGTCTGACATCCTGAAACAAAGAGACATATTAGAACAAGAGAAACAAGATATAAAAGGGGAAAGAGGCGAATTGGAAATCACAAAGACTGAGCTCCAAAAGAAGAAAGAACTTGCAGACAGTCAGCTTGATGAGATTAACAGAGAGAAAGGCAACATTAAAGATATGACGTTTCAGCTTCAGACAGAAAGAGACAAACTTGAGAACGACATGAACATGAGTATCTTAAAACAAGAAGAACAGGAACACAAGTACGACGAGTTCAAAAGACAAACACAAGAACTGGAAACCAGTAGGAAAAGGGTTGTGGCTGAAAGACAGGAAATGGAACTTTGGAGGAAGGATCTGAACAAAATGAAAGAAGAGGTTGAAGCTTCCATGAACATTATCAGTGGAGAGAGAGAACAACTCAGTCAGATGAAGAGTAGTACTGACATGGACAGACACAGGTTGGACAATGAAAAGGACAGAATGGAAGGAGAAAGGTCTGAAATGAAATTAAGAGAAGATCAACTCTTGAAGAAAATGAAATCAGTAGAAACTCTGAGAGAAAAACTTCAACAGCTGAATGAAAGGATGAGTGAAGACAAGAAAAAGAAGATGGAAAGATTACAACAAAACAATGAAGCTGTAGTATTGCTGTACTCTGTCTTGGAACAAAAGCTTGCAGCACTAGATGTACGGAAAGAAAACATGGCTTGTTACACTGAGCTGATAGAGAGGGAAAAGAAAAGTCTGATAAGTATACTGACAGACATGGTCATCCAGAGAAAAGACATGGAAAACCAATGGAAGCAGAAGTTTGAGTTGGACAAACAAGATGTTAACAAACTGAAGGCAGAACTGAAGAAAGACAGAGATGATCTGGATAGAGAGAGTGAGATGATGAACAAAGACAAACTGGACTTGGAGCTGATGAGGTCTGACATCCTGAAACAAAGAGACATATTAGAACAAGAGAAACAAGATATGAAAGGGGAAAGAGGCGAATTGGAAATCACAAAGACTGAGCTCCAAAAGAAGAAAGAACTTGCAGACAGTCAGCTTGATGAGATAAACAGAGAGAAAGGCAACATTAAAGATTTGACGTTTCAGCTTCAGACAGAAAGAGACAAACTTGAGAACGACATGAACATGAGTATCTTAAAACAAGAAGAACAGGAACACAAGTACGACGAGTTCAAAAGACAAACACAAGAACTGGAAACCAGTAGGAAAAGGGTTGTGGCTGAAAGACAGGAAATGGAACTTTGGAGGAAGGATCTGAACAAAATGAAAGAAGAGGTTGAAGCTTCCATGAACATTATCAGTGGAGAGAGAGAACAACTCAGTCAGATGAAGAGTAGTACTGACATGGACAGACACAGGTTGGACAATGAAAAGGACAGAATGGAAGGAGAAAGGTCTGAAATGAAATTAAGAGAAGATCAACTCTTGAAGAAAATGAAATCAGTAGAAACTCTGAGAGAAAAACTTCAACAGCTGAATGAAAGGATGAGTGAAGACAAGAAAAAGAAGATGGAAAGATTACAACAAAACAATGAAGCTGTAGTATTGCTGTACTCTGTCTTGGAACAAAAGCTTGCAGCACTAGATGTACGGAAAGAAAACATGGCTTGTTACACTGAGCTGATAGAGAGGGGAAAAAAAAGTCTGATAAGTATACTGACAGACATGGTCATCCAGAGAAAAGACATGGAAAACCAATGGAAGCAGAAGTTTGAGTTGGACAAACAAGATGTTAACAAACTGAAGGCAGAACTGAAGAAAGACAGAGAAGATCTGGATAGAGAGACTGAGATGATGAACAAAGACAAACTGGACTTGGAGCTGATGAGGTCTGACATCCTGAAACAAAGAGACATATTAGAACAAGAGAAACAAGATATAAAAGGGGAAAGAGGCGAATTGGAAATCACAAAGACTGAGCTCCAAAAGAAGAAAGAACTTGAAGACAGTCAGCTTGATGAGATAAACAGAGAGAAAGGCAACATTAAAGATTTGACGTTTCAGCTTCAGGCAGAAAGAGACAAACTTGAGAACGACATGAACATGAGTATCTTAAAACAAGAAGAACAGGAACACAAGGAAGACGAGTTCAAAAGACAAACACAAGAACTGGAAACCAGTAGGAAAAGGGTTGTGGCTGAAAGACAGGAACTGGAACTTTGGAGGAAGGATCTGAACAAAATGAAAGAAGAGGTTGAAGCTTCCATGAACATTATCAGTGGAGAGAGAGAACAACTCAGTCAGATGAAGAGTAGTACTGACATGGACAGACACAGGTTGGACAATGAAAAGGACAGAATGGAAGGAGAAAGGTCTGAAATGAAAATAAGAGAAGATCAACTCTTGAAGAAAATGAAATCAGTAGAAACTCTGAGAGAAAAACTTCAACAGCTGAATGAAAGGATGAGTGAAGACAAGAAAAAGAAGATGGAAAGATTACAACAAAACAATGAAGCTGTAGTATTGCTGTACTCTGTTTTGGAACAAAAGCTTGCAGCACTAGATGTACGGAAAGAAAACATGGCTTGTTACACTGAGCTGATAGAGAGGGAAAAGAAAAGTCTGATAAGTATATTGACAGAAATGGTCATCCAGAGAAAATACATGGAAAACCAATGGAAGCAGAAGTTTGAGTTGGACAAACAAGATGTTAACAAACTGAAGGCAGAACTGAAGAAAGACAGAGAAGATCTGGATAGAGAGACTGAGATGATGAACAAAGACAAACTGGACTTGGAGCTGATGAGGTCTGACATCCTGAAACAAAGAGACATATTAGAACAAGAGAAACAAGATATAAAAGGGGAAAGAGGCGAATTGGAAATCACAAAGACTGAGCTCCAAAAGAAGAAAGAACTTGCAGACAGTCAGCTTGATGAGACAAACAGAGAGAAAGGCAACATTAAAGATATGACTTTTCAGCTTCAGACAGAAAGAGACAAACTTGAGAACGACATGAACATGATTATCTTAAAACAAGAAGAACAGGAACACAAGGAAGACGAGTTCAAAAGACAAACACAAGAACTGGAAACCAGTAGGAAAAGGGTTGTGGCTGAAAGACAGGAACTGGAACTTTGGAGGAAGGATCTGAACAAAATGAAAGAAGAGGTTGAAGCTTCCATGAACATTATCAGTGGAGAGAGAGAACAACTCAGTCAGATGAAGAGTAGTACTGACATGGACAGACACAGGTTGGACAATGAAAAGGACAGAATGGAAGGAGAAAGGTCTGAAATGAAAATAATAGAAGATCAACTCTTGAAGAAAATGAAATCAGTAGAAACTCTGAGAGAAAAACTTCAACAGCTGAATGAAAGGATGAGTGAAGACAAGAAAAAGAAGATGGAAAGATTACAACAAAACAATGAAGCTGTAGTATTGCTGTACTCTGTCTTGGAACAAAAGCTTGCAGCACTAGATGTACGGAAAGAAAACATGGCTTGTTACACTGAGCTGATAGAGAGGGAAAAGAAAAGTCTGATAAGTATACTGACAGACATGGTCATCCAGAGAAAAGACATGGAAAACCAATGGAAGCAGAAGTTTGAGTTGGACAAACAAGATGTTAACAAACTGAAGGCAGAACTGAAGATAGACAGAGAAGATCTGGATAGAGAGAGTGAGATGATGAACAAAGACAAACTGGACTTGGAGCTGATGAAGTCTGACATCCTGAAACAAAGAGACATATTAGAACAAGAGAAACAAGATATAAAAGGGGAAAGAGGCGAATTGGAAATCACAAAGACTAAGCTCCAAAAGAAGAAAGAACTTGCAGACAGTCAGCTTGATGAGATAAACAGAGAGAAAGGCAACATTAAAGATTTGACGTTTCAGCTTCAGGCAGAAAGAGACAAACTTGAGAACGACATGAACATGAGTATCTTAAAACAAGAAGAACAGGAACACAAGTACGACGAGTTCAAAAGACAAACACAAGAACTGGAAACCAGTAGGAAAAGGGTTGTGGCTGAAAGACAGGAAATGGAACTTTGGAGGAAGGATCTGAACAAAATGAAAGAAGAGGTTGAAGCTTCCATGAACATTATCAGTGGAGAGAGAGAACAACTCAGTCAGATGAAGAGTAGTACTGACATGGACAGACACAGGTTGGACAATGAAAAGGACAGAATGGAAGAAGAAAGGTCTGAAATCAAAATAAGAGAAGATCAACTCTTGAAGAAAATGAAATCAGTAGAAACTCTGAGAGAAAAACTTCAACAGCTGAATGAAAGGATGAGTGAAGACAAGAAAAAGAAGATGGAAAGATTACAACAAAACAATGAAGCTGTAGTATTGCTGTACTCTGTCTTGGAACAAAAGCTTGCAGCACTAGATGTACGGAAAGAAAACATGGCTTGTTACACTGAGCTGATAGAGAGGGAAAAGAAAAGTCTGATAAGTATACTGACAGACATGGTCATCCAGAGAAAAGACATGGAAAACCAATGGAAGCAGAAGTTTGAGTTGGACAAACAAGATGTTAACAAACTGAAGGCAGAACTGAAGAAAGACAGAGAAGATCTGGATAGAGAGAGTGAGATGATGAACAAAGACAAACTGGACTTGGAGCTGATGAGGTCTGACATCCTGAAACAAAGAGACATATTAGAACAAGAGAAACAAGATATAAAAGGGGAAAGAGGCGAATTGGAAATCACAAAGACTGAGCTCCAAAAGAAGAAAGAACTTGCAGACAGTCAGCTTGATGAGATTAACAGAGAGAAAGGCAACATTAAAGATATGACGTTTCAGCTTCAGACAGAAAGAGACAAACTTGAGAACGACATGAACATGAGTATCTTAAAACAAGAAGAACAGGAACACAAGTACGACGAGTTCAAAAGACAAACACAAGAACTGGAAACCAGTAGGAAAAGGGTTGTGGCTGAAAGACAGGAAATGGAACTTTGGAGGAAGGATCTGAACAAAATGAAAGAAGAGGTTGAAGCTTCCATGAACATTATCAGTGGAGAGAGAGAACAACTCAGTCAGATGAAGAGTAGTACTGACATGGACAGACACAGGTTGGACAATGAAAAGGACAGAATGGAAGGAGAAAGGTCTGAAATGAAATTAAGAGAAGATCAACTCTTGAAGAAAATGAAATCAGTAGAAACTCTGAGAGAAAAACTTCAACAGCTGAATGAAAGGATGAGTGAAGACAAGAAAAAGAAGATGGAAAGATTACAACAAAACAATGAAGCTGTAGTATTGCTGTACTCTGTCTTGGAACAAAAGCTTGCAGCACTAGATGTACGGAAAGAAAACATGGCTTGTTACACTGAGCTGATAGAGAGGGAAAAGAAAAGTCTGATAAGTATACTGACAGACATGGTCATCCAGAGAAAAGACATGGAAAACCAATGGAAGCAGAAGTTTGAGTTGGACAAACAAGATGTTAACAAACTGAAGGCAGAACTGAAGAAAGACAGAGATGATCTGGATAGAGAGAGTGAGATGATGAACAAAGACAAACTGGACTTGGAGCTGATGAGGTCTGACATCCTGAAACAAAGAGACATATTAGAACAAGAGAAACAAGATATGAAAGGGGAAAGAGGCGAATTGGAAATCACAAAGACTGAGCTCCAAAAGAAGAAAGAACTTGCAGACAGTCAGCTTGATGAGATAAACAGAGAGAAAGGCAACATTAAAGATTTGACGTTTCAGCTTCAGACAGAAAGAGACAAACTTGAGAACGACATGAACATGAGTATCTTAAAACAAGAAGAACAGGAACACAAGTACGACGAGTTCAAAAGACAAACACAAGAACTGGAAACCAGTAGGAAAAGGGTTGTGGCTGAAAGACAGGAAATGGAACTTTGGAGGAAGGATCTGAACAAAATGAAAGAAGAGGTTGAAGCTTCCATGAACATTATCAGTGGAGAGAGAGAACAACTCAGTCAGATGAAGAGTAGTACTGACATGGACAGACACAGGTTGGACAATGAAAAGGACAGAATGGAAGGAGAAAGGTCTGAAATGAAATTAAGAGAAGATCAACTCTTGAAGAAAATGAAATCAGTAGAAACTCTGAGAGAAAAACTTCAACAGCTGAATGAAAGGATGAGTGAAGACAAGAAAAAGAAGATGGAAAGATTACAACAAAACAATGAAGCTGTAGTATTGCTGTACTCTGTCTTGGAACAAAAGCTTGCAGCACTAGATGTACGGAAAGAAAACATGGCTTGTTACACTGAGCTGATAGAGAGGGAAAAGAAAAGTCTGATAAGTATACTGACAGACATGGTCATCCAGAGAAAAGACATGGAAAACCAATGGAAGCAGAAGTTTGAGTTGGACAAACAAGATGTTAACAAACTGAAGGCAGAACTGAAGAAAGACAGAGAAGATCTGGATAGAGAGAGTGAGATGATGAACAAAGACAAACTGGACTTGGAGCTGATGAGGTCTGACATCCTGAAACAAAGAGACATATTAGAACAAGAGAAACAAGATATAAAAGGGGAAAGAGGCGAATTGGAAATCACAAAGACTGAGCTCCAAAAGAAGAAAGAACTTGCAGACAGTCAGCTTGATGAGATAAACAGAGAGAAAGGCAACATTAAAGATTTGACGTTTCAGCTTCAGACAGAAAGAGACAAACTTGAGAACGACATGAACATGAGTATCTTAAAACAAGAAGAACAGGAACACAAGTACGACGAGTTCAAAAGACAAACACAAGAACTGGAAACCAGTAGGAAAAGGGTTGTGGCTGAAAGACAGGAAATGGAACTTTGGAGGAAGGATCTGAACAAAATGAAAGAAGAGGTTGAAGCTTCCATGAACATTATCAGTGGAGAGAGAGAACAACTCAGTCAGATGAAGAGTAGTACTGACATGGACAGACACAGGTTGGACAATGAAAAGGACAGAATGGAAGGAGAAAGGTCTGAAATGAAATTAAGAGAAGATCAACTCTTGAAGAAAATGAAATCAGTAGAAACTCTGAGAGAAAAACTTCAACAGCTGAATGAAAGGATGAGTGAAGACAAGAAAAAGAAGATGGAAAGATTACAACAAAACAATGAAGCTGTAGTATTGCTGTACTCTGTCTTGGAACAAAAGCTTGCAGCACTAGATGTACGGAAAGAAAACATGGCTTGTTACACTGAGCTGATAGAGAGGGAAAAGAAAAGTCTGATAAGTATACTGACAGACATGGTCATCCAGAGAAAAGACATGGAAAACCAATGGAAGCAGAAGTTTGAGTTGGACAAACAAGATGTTAACAAACTGAAGGCAGAACTGAAGAAAGACAGAGAAGATCTGGATAGAGAGACTGAGATGATGAACAAAGACAAACTGGACTTGGAGCTGATGAGGTCTGACATCCTGAAACAAAGAGACATATTAGAACAAGAGAAACAAGATATAAAAGGGGAAAGAGGCGAATTGGAAATCACAAAGACTGAGCTCCAAAAGAAGAAAGAACTTGCAGACAGTCAGCTTGATGAGATAAACAGAGAGAAAGGCAACATTAAAGATTTGACGTTTCAGCTTCAGACAGAAAGAGACAAACTTGAGAACGACATGAACATGAGTATCTTAAAACAAGAAGAACAGGAACACAAGGAAGATGAGTTCAAAAGACAAACACAAGAACTGGAAACCAGTAGGAAAAGGGTTGTGGCTGAAAGACAGGAAATGGAACTTTGGAGGAAGGATCTGAACAAAATGAAAGAAGAGGTTGAAGCTTCCATGAACATTATCAGTGGAGAGAGAGAACAACTCAGTCAGATGAAGAGTAGTACTGACATGGACAGACACAGGTTGGACAATGAAAAGGACAGAATGGAAGGAGAAAGGTCTGAAATGAAATTAAGAGAAGATCAACTCTTGAAGAAAATGAAATCAGTAGAAACTCTGAGAGAAAAACTTCAACAGCTGAATGAAAGGATGAGTGAAGACAAGAAAAAGAAGATGGAAAGATTACAACAAAACAATGAAGCTGTAGTATTGCTGTACTCTGTCTTGGAACAAAAGCTTGCAGCACTAGATGTACGGAAAGAAAACATGGCTTGTTACACTGAGCTGATAGAGAGGGAAAAGAAAAGTCTGATAAGTATACTGACAGACATGGTCATCCAGAGAAAAGACATGGAAAACCAATGGAAGCAGAAGTTTGAGTTGGACAAACAAGATGTTAACAAACTGAAGGCAGAACTGAAGAAAGACAGAGAAGATCTGGATAGAGAGACTGAGATGATGAACAAAGACAAACTGGACTTGGAGCTGATGAGGTCTGACATCCTGAAACAAAGAGACATATTAGAACAAGAGAAACAAGATATAAAAGGGGAAAGAGGCGAATTGGAAATCACAAAGACTGAGCTCCAAAAGAAGAAAGAACTTGCAGACAGTCAGCTTGATGAGATAAACAGAGAGAAAGGCAACATTAAAGATATGACCTTTCAGCTTCAGACAGAAAGAGACAAACTTGAGAACGACATGAACATGATTATCTTAAAACAAGAAGAACAGGAACACAAGGAAGACGAGTTCAAAAGACAAACACAAGAACTGGAAACCAGTAGGAAAAGGGTTGTGGCTGAAAGACAGGAACTGGAACTTTGGAGGAAGGATCTGAACAAAATGAAAGAAGAGGTTGAAGCTTCCATGAACATTATCAGTGGAGAGAGAGAACAACTCAGTCAGATGAAGAGAAGTACTGACATGGACAGACACAGGTTGGACAATGAAAAGGACAGAATGGAAGAAGAAAGGTCTGAAATGAAAATAAGAGAAGATCAACTCTTGAAGAAAATGAAATCAGTAGAAACTCTGAGAGAAAAACTTCAACAGCTGAATGACAGGATGAGTGAAGACAAGAAAAAGAAGATGGAAAGATTACAACAAAACAATGAAGCTGTAGTATTGCTGTACTCTGTCTTGGAACAAAAGCTTGCAGCACTAGATGTACGGAACGAAAACATGGCTTGTTACACTGAGCTGATAGAGAAGGAAAAGAAAAGTCTGATAAGTATACTGACAGACATGGTCATCCAGAGAAAAGACATGGAAAACCAATGGAAGCAGAAGTTTGAGTTGGACAAACAAGATGTTAACAAACTGAAGGCAGAACTGAAGAAAGACAGAGAAGATCTGGATAGAGAGACTGAGATGATGAACAAAGACAAACTGGACTTGGAGCTGATGAGGTCTGACATCCTGAAACAAAGAGACATATTAGAACAAGAGAAACAAGATATAAAAGGGGAAAGAGGCAAATTGGAAATCACAAAGACTGAGCTCCAAAAGAAGAAAGAACTTGCAGACAGTCAGCTTGATGAGATAAACAGAGAGAAAGGCAACATTAAAGATGTGACCTTTCAGCTTCAGACAGAAAGAGACAAACTTGAGAACGACATGAACATGATTATCTTAAAACAAGAAGAACAGGAACACAAGGAAGACGAGTTCAAAAGACAAACACAAGAACTGGAAACCAATAGGAAAAGGGTTGTGGCTGAAAGACAGGAACTGGAACTTTGGAGGAAGGATCTGAACAAAATGAAAGAAGAGGTTGAAGCTTCCATGAACATTATCAGTGGAGAGAGAGAACAACTCAGTCAGATGAAGAGTAGTACTGACATGGACAGACACAGGTTGGACAATGAAAAGGACAGAATGGAAGAAGAAAGGTCTGAAATCAAAATAAGAGAAGATCAACTCTTGAAGAAAATGAAATCAGTAGAAACTCTGAGAGAAAAACTTCAACAGCTGAATGAAAGGATGAGTGAAGACAAGAAAAAGAAGATGGAAAGATTACAACAAAACAATGAAGCTGTAGTATTGCTGTACTCTGTCTTGGAACAAAAGCTTGCAGCACTAGATGTACGGAAAGAAAACATGGCTTGTTACACTGAGCTGATAGAGAGGGAAAAGAAAAGTCTGATAAGTATACTGACAGACATGGTCATCCAGAGAAAAGACATGGAAAACCAATGGAAGCAGAAGTTTGAGTTGGACAAACAAGATGTTAACAAACTGAAGGCAGAACTGAAGAAAGACAGAGAAGATCTGGATAGAGAGAGTGAGATGATGAACAAAGACAAACTGGACTTGGAGCTGATGAGGTCTGACATCCTGAAACAAAGAGACATATTAGAACAAGAGAAACAAGATATAAAAGGGGAAAGAGGCGAATTGGAAATCACAAAGACTGAGCTCCAAAAGAAGAAAGAACTTGCAGACAGTCAGCTTGATGAGATAAACAGAGAGAAAGGCAACATTAAAGATTTGACGTTTCAGCTTCAGACAGAAAGAGACAAACTTGAGAACGACATGAACATGAGTATCTTAAAACAAGAAGAACAGGAACACAAGGAAGACGAGTTCAAAAGACAAACACAAGAACTGGAAACCAGTAGGAAAAGGGTTGTGGCTGAAAGACAGGAAATGGAACTTTGGAGGAAGGATCTGAACAAAATGAAAGAAGAGGTTGAAGCTTCCATGAACATTATCAGTGGAGAGAGAGAACAACTCAGTCAGATGAAGAGTAGTACTGACATGGACAGACACAGGTTGGACAATGAAAAGGACAGAATGGAAGGAGAAAGGTCTGAAATGAAATTAAGAGAAGATCAACTCTTGAAGAAAATGAAATCAGTAGAAACTCTGAGAGAAAAACTTCACCAGCTGAATGAAAGGATGAGTGAAGACAAGAAAAAGAAGATGGAAAGATTACAACAAAACAATGAAGCTGTAGTATTGCTGTACTCTGTCTTGGAACAAAAGCTTGCAGCACTAGATGTACGGAAAGAAAACATGGCTTGTTACACTGAGCTGATAGAGAGGGAAAAGAAAAGTCTGATAAGTATACTGACAGACATGGTCATCCAGAGAAAAGACATGGAAAACCAATGGAAGCAGAAGTTTGAGTTGGACAAACAAGATGTTAACAAACTGAAGGCAGAACTGAAGAAAGACAGAGAAGATCTGGATAGAGAGACTGAGATGATGAACAAAGACAAACTGGACTTGGAGCTGATGAGGTCTGACATCCTGAAACAAAGAGACATATTAGAACAAGAGAAACAAGATATAAAAGGGGAAAGAGGCGAATTGGAAATCACAAAGACTGAGCTCCAAAAGAAGAAAGAACTTGCAGACAGTCAGCTTGATGAGATAAACAGAGAGAAAGGCAACATTAAAGATATGACCTTTCAGCTTCAGACAGAAAGAGACAAACTTGAGAACGACATGAACATGATTATCTTAAAACAAGAAGAACAGGAACACAAGGAAGACGAGTTCAAAAGACAAACACAAGAACTGGAAACCAGTAGGAAAAGGGTTGTGGCTGAAAGACAGGAACTGGAACTTTGGAGGAAGGATCTGAACAAAATGAAAGAAGAGGTTGAAGCTTCCATGAACATTATCAGTGGAGAGAGAGAACAACTCAGTCAGATGAAGAGAAGTACTGACATGGACAGACACAGGTTGGACAATGAAAAGGACAGAATGGAAGAAGAAAGGTCTGAAATGAAAATAAGAGAAGATCAACTCTTGAAGAAAATGAAATCAGTAGAAACTCTGAGAGAAAAACTTCAACAGCTGAATGACAGGATGAGTGAAGACAAGAAAAAGAAGATGGAAAGATTACAACAAAACAATGAAGCTGTAGTATTGCTGTACTCTGTCTTGGAACAAAAGCTTGCAGCACTAGATGTACGGAACGAAAACATGGCTTGTTACACTGAGCTGATAGAGAAGGAAAAGAAAAGTCTGATAAGTATACTGACAGACATGGTCATCCAGAGAAAAGACATGGAAAACCAATGGAAGCAGAAGTTTGAGTTGGACAAACAAGATGTTAACAAACTGAAGGCAGAACTGAAGAAAGACAGAGAAGATCTGGATAGAGAGACTGAGATGATGAACAAAGACAAACTGGACTTGGAGCTGATGAGGTCTGACATCCTGAAACAAAGAGACATATTAGAACAAGAGAAACAAGATATAAAAGGGGAAAGAGGCAAATTGGAAATCACAAAGACTGAGCTCCAAAAGAAGAAAGAACTTGCAGACAGTCAGCTTGATGAGATAAACAGAGAGAAAGGCAACATTAAAGATGTGACCTTTCAGCTTCAGACAGAAAGAGACAAACTTGAGAACGACATGAACATGATTATCTTAAAACAAGAAGAACAGGAACACAAGGAAGACGAGTTCAAAAGACAAACACAAGAACTGGAAACCAATAGGAAAAGGGTTGTGGCTGAAAGACAGGAACTGGAACTTTGGAGGAAGGATCTGAACAAAATGAAAGAAGAGGTTGAAGCTTCCATGAACATTATCAGTGGAGAGAGAGAACAACTCAGTCAGATGAAGAGTAGTACTGACATGGACAGACACAGGTTGGACAATGAAAAGGACAGAATGGAAGAAGAAAGGTCTGAAATCAAAATAAGAGAAGATCAACTCTTGAAGAAAATGAAATCAGTAGAAACTCTGAGAGAAAAACTTCAACAGCTGAATGAAAGGATGAGTGAAGACAAGAAAAAGAAGATGGAAAGATTACAACAAAACAATGAAGCTGTAGTATTGCTGTACTCTGTCTTGGAACAAAAGCTTGCAGCACTAGATGTACGGAAAGAAAACATGGCTTGTTACACTGAGCTGATAGAGAGGGAAAAGAAAAGTCTGATAAGTATACTGACAGACATGGTCATCCAGAGAAAAGACATGGAAAACCAATGGAAGCAGAAGTTTGAGTTGGACAAACAAGATGTTAACAAACTGAAGGCAGAACTGAAGAAAGACAGAGAAGATCTGGATAGAGAGAGTGAGATGATGAACAAAGACAAACTGGACTTGGAGCTGATGAGGTCTGACATCCTGAAACAAAGAGACATATTAGAACAAGAGAAACAAGATATAAAAGGGGAAAGAGGCGAATTGGAAATCACAAAGACTGAGCTCCAAAAGAAGAAAGAACTTGCAGACAGTCAGCTTGATGAGATAAACAGAGAGAAAGGCAACATTAAAGATTTGACGTTTCAGCTTCAGACAGAAAGAGACAAACTTGAGAACGACATGAACATGAGTATCTTAAAACAAGAAGAACAGGAACACAAGTACGACGAGTTCAAAAGACAAACACAAGAACTGGAAACCAGTAGGAAAAGGGTTGTGGCTGAAAGACAGGAAATGGAACTTTGGAGGAAGGATCTGAACAAAATGAAAGAAGAGGTTGAAGCTTCCATGAACATTATCAGTGGAGAGAGAGAACAACTCAGTCAGATGAAGAGTAGTACTGACATGGACAGACACAGGTTGGACAATGAAAAGGACAGAATGGAAGGAGAAAGGTCTGAAATGAAATTAAGAGAAGATCAACTCTTGAAGAAAATGAAATCAGTAGAAACTCTGAGAGAAAAACTTCAACAGCTGAATGAAAGGATGAGTGAAGACAAGAAAAAGAAGATGGAAAGATTACAACAAAACAATGAAGCTGTAGTATTGCTGTACTCTGTCTTGGAACAAAAGCTTGCAGCACTAGATGTACGGAAAGAAAACATGGCTTGTTACACTGAGCTGATAGAGAGGGAAAAGAAAAGTCTGATAAGTATACTGACAGACATGGTCATCCAGAGAAAAGACATGGAAAACCAATGGAAGCAGAAGTTTGAGTTGGACAAACAAGATGTTAACAAACTGAAGGCAGAACTGAAGAAAGACAGAGAAGATCTGGATAGAGAGAGTGAGATGATGAACAAAGACAAACTGGACTTGGAGCTGATGAGGTCTGACATCCTGAAACAAAGAGACATATTAGAACAAGAGAAACAAGATATAAAAGGGGAAAGAGGCAAATTGGAAATCACAAAGACTGAGCTCCAAAAGAAGAAAGAACTTGCAGACAGTCAGCTAGATGAGATAAACAGAGAGAAAGGCAACATTAAAGATTTGACGTTTCAGCTTCAGACAGAAAGAGACAAACTTGAGAACGACATGAACATGATTATCTTAAAACAAGAAGAACAGGAACACAAGGAAGACGAGTTCAAAAGACAAACACAAGAACTGGAAACCAGTAGGAAAAGGGTTGTGGCTGAAAGACAGGAACTGGAACTTTGGAGGAAGGATCTGAACAAAATGAAAGAAGAGGTTGAAGCTTCCATGAACATTATCAGTGGAGAGAGAGAACAACTCAGTCAGATGAAGAGAAGTACTGACATGGACAGACACAGGTTGGACAATGAAAAGGACAGAATGGAAGAAGAAAGGTCTGAAATGAAAATAAGAGAAGATCAACTCTTGAAGAAAATGAAATCAGTAGAAACTCTGAGAGAAAAACTTCAACAGCTGAATGACAGGATGAGTGAAGACAAGAAAAAGAAGATGGAAAGATTACAACAAAACAATGAAGCTGTAGTATTGCTGTACTCTGTCTTGGAACAAAAGCTTGCAGCACTAGATGTACGGAACGAAAACATGGCTTGTTACACTGAGCTGATAGAGAAGGAAAAGAAAAGTCTGATAAGTATACTGACAGACATGGTCATCCAGAGAAAAGACATGGAAAACCAATGGAAGCAGAAGTTTGAGTTGGACAAACAAGATGTTAACAAACTGAAGGCAGAACTGAAGAAAGACAGAGAAGATCTGGATAGAGAGACTGAGATGATGAACAAAGACAAACTGGACTTGGAGCTGATGAGGTCTGACATCCTGAAACAAAGAGACATATTAGAACAAGAGAAACAAGATATAAAAGGGGAAAGAGGCAAATTGGAAATCACAAAGACTGAGCTCCAAAAGAAGAAAGAACTTGCAGACAGTCAGCTTGATGAGATAAACAGAGAGAAAGGCAACATTAAAGATGTGACCTTTCAGCTTCAGACAGAAAGAGACAAACTTGAGAACGACATGAACATGATTATCTTAAAACAAGAAGAACAGGAACACAAGGAAGACGAGTTCAAAAGACAAACACAAGAACTGGAAACCAATAGGAAAAGGGTTGTGGCTGAAAGACAGGAACTGGAACTTTGGAGGAAGGATCTGAACAAAATGAAAGAAGAGGTTGAAGCTTCCATGAACATTATCAGTGGAGAGAGAGAACAACTCAGTCAGATGAAGAGTAGTACTGACATGGACAGACACAGGTTGGACAATGAAAAGGACAGAATGGAAGAAGAAAGGTCTGAAATCAAAATAAGAGAAGATCAACTCTTGAAGAAAATGAAATCAGTAGAAACTCTGAGAGAAAAACTTCAACAGCTGAATGAAAGGATGAGTGAAGACAAGAAAAAGAAGATGGAAAGATTACAACAAAACAATGAAGCTGTAGTATTGCTGTACTCTGTCTTGGAACAAAAGCTTGCAGCACTAGATGTACGGAAAGAAAACATGGCTTGTTACACTGAGCTGATAGAGAGGGAAAAGAAAAGTCTGATAAGTATACTGACAGACATGGTCATCCAGAGAAAAGACATGGAAAACCAATGGAAGCAGAAGTTTGAGTTGGACAAACAAGATGTTAACAAACTGAAGGCAGAACTGAAGAAAGACAGAGAAGATCTGGATAGAGAGAGTGAGATGATGAACAAAGACAAACTGGACTTGGAGCTGATGAGGTCTGACATCCTGAAACAAAGAGACATATTAGAACAAGAGAAACAAGATATAAAAGGGGAAAGAGGCAAATTGGAAATCACAAAGACTGAGCTCCAAAAGAAGAAAGAACTTGCAGACAGTCAGCTAGATGAGATAAACAGAGAGAAAGGCAACATTAAAGATTTGACGTTTCAGCTTCAGACAGAAAGAGACAAACTTGAGAACGACATGAACATGAGTATCTTAAAACAAGAAGAACAGGAACACAAGGAAGACGAGTTCAAAAGACAAACACAAGAACTGGAAACCAGTAGGAAAAGGGTTGTGGCTGAAAGACAGGAACTGGAACTTTGGAGGAAAGATCTGAACAAAATGAAAGAAGAGGTTGAAGCTTCCATGAACACCATCAGTGGAGAGAGGGAACAACTCAGTCAGATGAAGATTGAAGTTAAGAGGGAGAGGGAAATGCTTTCAGATGATGAGAGAATAAAAGAACTGTCTGAGCTGAAAATTAAAGCGGATCAGTTGAATAGCAAAATGAAATCCTTTGAAACTCTGAGAGCAAAACTCAAACATTTCAGTGAAACAACACAAGAAGTTCTAAAAACCAAAATGGAGACATTAGCACAACACACTAAAGACGTACAAAAACTGTGCATTGTGATGGAGCAAAAGCAAACAGAACTTGATGAAGATACAAACAAGTTGCCTGGTTACATTCAAGTGTTTAACAGAGAAAAGCAAGGTCTTATTACTATGATTTCAAACCTTTTCCAAAACAAAAATGAAATGGACGGCCAGGGGAAGACAAAGGCTGTTTTGGAAACACAAGATGATGAAAAGCTAAAGACTGACATGACCCAAAAGAGAGAGGATCAGAAAAATATCTATGACATTATGACCAAAGAGAAACTGGACTTGGGGCTGATGAAGTCTGACATGAAGAAACAAATGAACCTGTTAGAACGAGACAGTCAAGAAATGAAAGAGAGAAAAGACGAGCTTCAAATCACAATGACTCAGCTAAAAGACGAGAAAGAACACATCAGCAGCTTCCTTGATGAGATCAACAGAGAGAAAAGCAACATTAAAGAGCTGGCCCTTCAGGTTGAGACACAAAGAGACAAAGTTCACAGGTTGATGAACATTATTGCTTTGAAACAAAAAGAACAATATCTCAAAGATGCTGACATCAAGAAACAAAGACAAGAACTGGAAACCAGTGAGAACAGTGTACTGGCAGAAAGAGAGGAACTGGAACTTTGGAGGAAGGATCTGAACAAGAAGAAAGAAGAGGTTGAAGCTGCCATGAACGCCATCAGTGCAGAGAGGGACCAACTCAGTCAGATGAAGAGTACTACTGACATGGACAGACACAGGTTTGACAATGAAAAGGACAGAATGGAAGGAGAAAGGTCTGAACTGAAACCTGAACTTTCCAGGTTAATGCCCTTCATGCGACGTCTGAGACCAAAAGTCAATCAGCTGAATCAAAGGAGACATGAGGACTACACAAAGAATATGGATAGATCAGGGCAGAAATATAGGGACATGCTTTATTATGACTCGCTACAAAAACCGAAGAAACAAATGGTGACAAAGAAGTTTGACAAGGAAGTACAAACTGAGGTTGTAAAAGAATTTCTTCAGGAGCAAGATCTCGAGAAAATGTATTTGATTAAACCTAAAGAATATGAATGTGAGAAGGGTGTTCTTCAGTTTGATGTCGCAACCCAGACTCAAAAAGTTGAACATCAGTGGAAGTTAGAGGAAGATACACATAATTTTGGAAGAGAAGGTAAATATTTGAAAACTGAGAGGGAAAGTCTGCTGATGGTGACCGAGAATGAAGAGGTGAAAAAAAATGAACAAAAAACAAAACTTGCAACGTTTGAGTCGCTTTCAGAGCAAGATGATTTTACACACATGAACATGTCAGAAAAAGATTGTTTGCGAAAGATCTGGAAGGACACAAAAATGGAACGGAAGGAGATTGATCAGATGAAGCGCATGATTCATCAGATGAGAAACCACCTAGAGAAAAGATTGAAAGGGATCAATCACAAAGAAAAGGAACCATTGGAGAAGAAACTGAAACAGGGACTAAGTAAGGACATGACATCCCAGAGTGAATGTGTGAGAGGCCGCACAACACTCGATGCAAAATACACAGAGCTCCAACAATTTAAGGTTCAGGTGCTCAGTGAAGCTAATCAAACTTTCCAGGATAATGTAACCACAGGGAATGCAACAATGCCGGTAGCAGAACATGCTTTTGCCAAAACGTATCAAGAACAGATAAGGGTAGAACAAACTGAGGAAGCTCCAGAGACGTCCAGTGGACTCCTTTGTCAGCTCCAGCATTACTGCTATCGATGCTGCTGCCACTGCTGTGCATGCTGCAAGCCAGTCTTCCAAGAGGAGAAATGAGATACAGGTCTATGTCACTGTTATGATCAATTTGAATGTTCTTGCCATACATTTGAAACACAGTATTTCTAATTTTCTTAAACAAATATTTGGCTTGACCACTTGTTAAACAAAAATAACACCTGACATTTGGAATTTTTGTTTTTATATATAGTCAAATATGTATCAAATCAAGACTGAACAGATAGGCCAAAAAACAGATTTTTTAAATTACCAACCTGATGTCAGGTTTCCTAATATGTAACAAATGATTGAAGGTTTAAGATGCAGGATTTTCTTAATAAAAACAATGTATAGGCTGTCAGTCATCACTTATGACCCACTCGAAGTGTGTGGCGGTGTCTGTTTCTGCAGAGACTCGGCCCTCTGGATTTTCTTACTTTCTTCTTATTTTGCTGTTTGGGAAATTTCTGGGCGAATGCCTTTAGGCACTGAGTGTGTATCCATACCAAATCACACATCCAAGAGGAAGCAACAAAAATGGTCGACAGAGCGCAGAGATGCAAGTAAAGTGAGGTGAAACGCCAAGTTGGCAAAATTGAATTCAAACAATTGTTGAATCCACCATGAGCACTAACAAAAGGAAATATGATAACTCAAAATGTCAAGGTATTTCAGCAGATTAAAGTGCAACATGTGTGAGCCTTGTGTGTCTGGCTACATTATCATTTGTTGGTTAGCAAAATAAGATTTAATAGTGTACTTAAACCATTTTAAGAGTGTGTGCTTAATTTTCAGTTTTGCAATTGGCAAAATCTCAGTCCTTCATATATAAATTTGAAGGCAATGTATTAAACTTAAGAATCAATTTTCACTTTACAGAATCTTTAATATTGAAGAACTAACCATACCAAGTTGACGCCATTCTTTTTGTTCTAATATGTCTCTTTTATCCTGAAAGACAGTGTAGAAATATGCTAACAATATATGCATTAAACGAGTCAGTATTAAAGTGTGTGCTTATTGCAATAGTGTTGCGTGTGTCATAGAGCAAAAGGTTTGAATCCCCTCACGCGCTCCCCGTACAAAGAAGCTCTGACTCACAGGTGGTTTAGCTTAATTTACTAGTAACTACTAATAACTAGTAGTGTTGTGAAAACGGGTAAATCCGTTGGATATAGTGTACAAAAATAGGTGGAGGCCAGGACGACGTCTTCCCTCTCCTGGAGAACAGGACGACTCCCACACACACACAGTGGCCCCTGCCTTGGCGTGTGTGTGTGTGAAGATAAGACATCCCTGTTCAGGACAAGGTCGAATCCGGATTATTAGTATAGGAAGGGAAATGTTAGAACAGGGCTCACAAACACGGAGACGAGAGATACGTAATTCCGAGCCCTGACTTTGTGTCTGTTGCTAGGGATACTTAATCAAATCCTGTGTTCTGTGAAACCATAGATCTATGTATTGTTACTTTGATGCTTGACTTATTAAATTCTTGAACTATACAGATCGTTGCAGCATACTCTGTTCATCGAACGTAATTCCAATCAAACGATCTGCGCGGGGTCCTTCTGAAGGTGTAGTCTTTTGGAGTCAGATTAGGTGAAATCCCCAACAACAGGAACTGGAACTTTGGAGGAAGGATCTGAACAAAATGAAAGAAGAGGTTGAAGCTTCCATGAACATTATCAGTGGAGAGAGAGAACAACTCAGTCAGATGAAGAGTAGTACTGACATGGACAGACACAGGTTGGACAATGAAAAGGACAGAATGGAAGAAGAAAGGTCTGAAATCAAAATAAGAGAAGATCAACTCTTGAAGAAAATGAAATCAGTAGAAACTCTGAGAGAAAAACTTCAAGAGCTGAATGACAGGATGAGTGAAGACAAGAAAAAGAAGATGGAAAGATTACAACAAAACAATGAAGCTGTAGTATTGCTGTACTCTGTACACAGGTTGGACAATGAAAAGGACAGAATGGAAGGAGAAAGGTCTGAACAGAAACCTGAACTTTCCAGGTTAATACCCTTCATGAGACGTCTGAGACCAAAAGTCAATCAGCTGAATCAAAGGAGACATGAGGACTACACAAAGAATATGGATAGATTAGGGCAGAAATATAGTTTTCTTAAAAAAAACATATCATTCTGCTATTGGGTACATTCATTGTTAACCATTTGTTACAAAGTTCAAACAAGGGAACTAATTCCATTTAAATACAATAATATGGTATGATAAGATGAGACAAGGACGTCGAGGGTACTGGCAGGACTCTGGTTGATGCGGCCAGGCATTTCTGTGACCATCATACACTGCGTGCACGAATTAGATGATATTTCCTGCGTCGACCAGCAGCGTAGCAAGATCATGTTGCCAGGTCTTAAGCCTCAAATGTTTTGAGTGTACCTCCGATACAATCATAAATGTAAGCCTGTTAAGATCATTAAGAAAATGAATGTGTGTGAATGCGCTTCAGTGTTTGTAACAAACTGTCAGTTTACTGGGATGGGGTTCAACTCCCTGCAGTGTCCTGCTGATTGTATTTGGACTTACATGAAAGTTAACAAAACAGTCTTTAATTTAACACTGTTTTCATTTTAAGCTCTTCTGTAACTTTAGATTGTAGAGTGAAGCATTCATTGTAACATTTAACCTGATTCTCATGTAGAAGCTCTGGAAAGATCATTTATACTAATGCCCACTGACATGGGTTGAGAACCACTGTTATCTAACTTTTGTTCTCCAAGCATCTTAGTTTGTACATATTTAGATCAGAGAAGTCTTTTTCTCATGGTGTGCCCACAAACCCTAAACCTAAGTTCAGTGTTTGGGCCGCTGTAATTATAGAATCCTGCTTACGTCCGTGGTTGCCAGTAGGTGGCGCTATAACTATGAGTTCTGCATATTGGCATGCAGAAGTCCTGAAATCATGACAGTAATCAAGCATGTCAAGTTTGGGACAGTTTTGACGAAGTACAGTTGAGTTACAACAGCTTGATGGATGATGGCGAACCATGTAAAATGGCCGCCACATCACATCCATGTTGTTCAATGAAACGTCAAGCTTTTAGTAACTTTTAATCACTAAGGTCTTTAGATTGTTCTGACCAAATTCTAAGCTGATCTGATTAATTCCCTAGGAGGAGTTCGTTAAAGTACAGCACCTGGAAATGGGAAAAACCCACGAGAAATTCATACAAAATTAAAAATGTCTGACTTCTGGTTGGGTTTAGAGCATGGACCCTTAAGACTTTTTTTTAAGTCTATGTGTGATACATCTGCTTACCAAATTTTATACTTCTACGTGAAACGTACTGTGAGGGCTGCATCGTCGCAATATTGTAGGGGGCGCTATTGAGCCGACTTGCCACTCTGAAGCATTAAAATCACATCAGATAACTACAACCAGGATTTTAAATGTGTGTGACAAGTTTGGTTATGTTTTGAGCATTTTTAACCCCTCACAAACACCTTTGTTTTTCATGGCGAAGAATGCGTTGCCACGGAAACGACCTTTCACGAAACAACAACCTCTTAGGAACTTTTAATCACAAAGGTCTTTAGATTGTTCTGTCCAAATTATAAGTTGATCTGATTAATTCCCTAGGAGGAGTTTGTTGAAGTACAGCGCCTGGAAATGCCAAAAACGACACTAGAAATTCATACAAAATTCAAAATGTCTGACTTCCGGTTGGGTTTAGGGCATGGCCTCAAGAGACTTTTATTTAAGTCCCTATGTGATACATGTTCCTACCAAATTTCATACATCTAGGGTCAAACATACTGCGAGAGCTGCTTTGTCAAAATGTTGTAGGGGGCGCTATTGAGCCGTAACTACGTCGGTGCTCGGGCCCTAATAATAATAAACATTTGAATTTCAATAGGTCCTACGCTACCGACTACGTCGGTGCTCGGGCCCTAATAATAATAACATAATAATAATAATAATAAACGTTAGAATAACAATTGGTCCTCCGCTCCGACTACGTCGGTGCTCGGGCCCTAATAAACATTTTAGTCAATCTGTTTACTGCTCAACAGAGATTTTCATCCACATGATATCGTTATTATCCCGGGTCAGACACCTTGAATAATGAATTGTCATATCAAACCTCAACTTGCAGCGATGTCATCAGAGACCATGACCTCTCTGGCTGCAGACGGCACACAAGATTTGTGTTTGTTAATACGCCAGTCTGATGGACACTCAATATTATATGAAAAAAGTTGGAATACTTTTTTCCCTCTCTCCACCTATCATTCACACACTGCTGCTTTTCCTTCATTTAACAAAGCTGAGATGCCCTTTATGTTGGTCTGCACATTGGCTGAGTCAAATGTGTTGTACCTCTGAACAATTCCACACAGTGGCTGAGCCATATTTCTCCTCTTCAGGAACAAGAGGGAACATACAGGTGCATCTCAATGAATTAGAATATCATCGAAAAGTAAATTTATTTCAGTAATTCAATTCAAAAAGTGAAACTCATATATTATATAGATTCATTACACACAAGGTGATATATTTCAAGCATTTCTTTCTTTTAATTTTGATGATTATGGCTTACAGCTAATGAAAACCCAAAATTCAGTATCTCAGAAAATTAGAATATTACATAAGACCAATTAAAAAAAGGATTTTGAATACAGAAATGTTGGCCTACTGAAAACTATGTCCATGTACAGTATACAGTATGCACTCAATACTTGCCAAGCCATGCTTTTGCATGAATTACTGCATCAATGCGGCGTGGCACAGAGGCGATGAGCCTGTGGCACCGCTGAGGTGTTATGGAAGCCCAGGTTGCTTTGATAGGGGCCTTCAGCTCGTCTGCATTGTTTGGTCTGATGTCTCTCATCTTCCTCTTGACAATACTCCATAGATTCTCTCTGGGGTTTAGGTCAGGTGAGTTTGCTGGCCAATCAAGCACAGTCGTGGTCATTAAACCAGGTATTGGTACTTTTGGCAGTGTGGGCAGGTGCCAAGTCCTGCTGGAAAATGAAATCAGCATCTCCATAAAGCTTGTCAGCAGAGGGAAGCATGAAGTGCTCTAAAATGTCCTGGTAGACGGCTGCACTGACTTTGGACTTGATAAAACACAGTGGACCAACACCAGCAGATGACATGGCTACCCAAATCATCACTGACTGGAAACTTCACACTGGACCTCAAGCAACTTGGATTGTGTGCCTCTCCACTCTTCCTCCAGACTCTGGGACCTTGATTTCCAAATGAAATGCAAAATGTACTTTCATCTGAAAGGACTTTGGACCACTGAGCAACAGTCCAGTCCTTTTTCTCCTTAGGTAAGACGCGTCTGACGTTGTCTCTGGTTCAGGAGTGGCTTGACACAAGGAATGCGACAGTTGTAGCCCATGTCCTGGATACGTCTGTGTGTGGCGGCTCTTGAAGCACTGACTCCAGCCGCAGTCCACTCCTTGTGAATCTCCCCCAAATTCTTAAATGACCTAAAGATAGATTCTCTATGGGGTATTGTCAAGAGGAAGATGAGACACCAGACCCAACAATGCAGACGAGCTGAAGGCCCCTATCAAAGCAACCTGGGCTTCCATAACACCTCAGCAGTGCCACAGGCTCATCGCCTCTGTGCCACGCCGCATTGATGCAGTAATTCATGCAAAAGGAGCCCCGACCAAGTATTGAGTACATACTGTATACAGTTGTCAGTAGGCCAACATTTCTGTATTCAAATTCCTTTTTTTAATTGGTCTTATGTAATATTCTAATTTTCTGAGATACTGAATTTTGGGTTTTCATTAGCTGTAAGCCATAATCATCAAAATTAAAAGAAATAAACGCTTGAAATATATCACCCTGTGTGTAATGAATCTATATAATACGAGTTTCACTTTTTGAATTGAATTACTGAAATAAATTAACTTTTCGATGATATTCTAATTCATTGAGATGCACCTGTATTGTGAGCATGCTGTTTCAACACACAGGAGTGAAAGGTGGCAAGTCAGGAAACCTGCCCAGCTTTGGGCGAAGAAAGCAGGACAAACGAAACACTTCCAGTCTCAAGGTAAACGGTTGTTCACCTACCACTGCTTTGATGTGCTTTATGTTCACAAGTGCTTCAGCACCTTACAGCATAGGGATGAAAAATAAATCAAGACACAAACATGAGGATGTATTAAGACAGTTCAAAAATGTGTATTGGATCACTGTCTTTCAGCATTACATTCATAGACAAATAGAAATGAATTGAAACCACATACAATTCTTTCAACCATTATGAATTTCCTAAATTAGACTATCAGTGAAGGATGTTCAGGGTACAGGAAGGAAGAGGGGAAAGAGCCAAAACAAAAACTGAAATGATTTCAAAAGAGCACATGTGATAGAAGCTCTGTGAGCAACAGGAAACAGGTTGTCTGCACCAGCTCTTTTATTTATTACCAGTGACTCATCAGTGTAGCACCAATACAATGTTGGGCGCATATTCATGTACAGTATAAAACCCAGTATTGCAAATCTTAACGGCGAACCGCCCCTTTTTAACATTTAATGATGTGCAGCAATGAATAATAGATGGGAAGAACTGGAAATAATAAAAAGGCATACTTGCAAGTCATTGCACTCAAACACAAAATCTCACAATGGACCATGTTCATGATATACACAGCTGGCTGGATGACCTAGCTCTACAGCTTGGTCAAGTGTGAGAAGCAGCAGTGGTGTGGATTTACAAAGAGATGCCAGATACACAATAGCCAGGAGGACATTCAAACTTGTAAAGTTTCAAACAGGTTAAGTATCAAATGGTGTGTTATGATCTGAGGAAAGACTAATTTCATAGAAAGTCTACAAACATACATTATAAAAAAGGTATACGTGAATTGGAAATATTACAGGGGAAGCTTTGAATGCCAAGAAAGGATGACACTCCAAATATGAACATGTGGTCTGAAAGCACTGTGAATTTGTTTGCTTGGTGTTTTTTTCAGAAATAGTGCTGATACAACTTTTCAAACAAAGTTTCAGTACAGATACAATACATTAATACCTACTGTTTATGGTTTCTACTTTTTTTTTTCTTCATGTAACCAAAATAAAAGCCAAAGTTCTCCAATGTTAAATGTTATCTGCATGCAACCGTGCAAGTACTTTGGGGAAATTGAAAGTAAAAATCTGGCCAATGGTTGACGTAAATCAGAACCTACAGTGTCCTACCACAGAAAAAGTCAACAGGATTAGGAATCGGAGAGTTTGTGAAACTCTGTATCACAGACACATTTCCATGAGATGTTTAAAAAATAATAAGCACCGACACCAATCCAGGAAGCTTTCAGCTACATTATGAACATGGTCCATCTGAGAAATATGAGGTCTGCTTCAAATCATTAAGTGCTTATTAAGTCTCTTAAATCACATGGATGGTGTGTATATTGCTGATCAAGACGTTAGAAGAAAAAAAAAAAAAACTTAAAAATAACATATACACCTTGTGCATTAAGGTACTCCCAATTCCTATATAATTGACGTGTCACACTTGACAGGTCTGTTCACAGAGATCAAATTCTGAGATGAGAGCAAACTAATAAACAAATTAAAATGATTTGTTTTCATTGCAAACAGTTTACAAAGGACAGTTCATGCTTCACTTAAAGCTTTTCTCCACGGAGACACTGATCATCATGTGTTATCAATTAATCCATTGTTCCTGACGCATATCGAGCGTTGTATTAAGACACACAAAAGCTCATGCTCTGACAGACTCGTTCAGACTAAACTGATGACATTCAGTTTGATTTGATGACGCCCTTTTCTCTCAAAAAAAAAAAAAGAAAGGAAAAAAAGATCCACACACACACCTAACAGAAAAACGCCCAACAAACTGCTTCCTCCCTCAGATACAAACCTATCTATCACCAGTGGTGACAGCTAGTTCTGAAGAAGAGCACTTGGAAACATCATGGAGGAACTGTATGGCTTCCATAAAGACCATAAAAAGAGTGTGTTAAAATGATTGGTGGTTTATAGTCTGGAAAAGCAGCAGTAGTTTTTTATAGGCCATCCAAAGGTGCTACAGGCATTGTGTGGTTGAGTTGTGCTGATTACTATGTGAGGTACTGAAGTCCAGTTTGATACAGTACAGCCAGTGTGGCCAGGCTTTGTCCGTAGTGTGGTTCTATTGAACAAAATGGCCACCAGCTGAGGCACTTAGATCCTGATGGACTAAAACCTCATTGAAAATGGAGGTTCTGCTCATTTTATACCCGCAAGGATGTGGCTCAGGTGTTCATGCCTCCTGTGTTTTTGTGTGTGTGTGGCAGAGATGCGATCACTCTCTTATGCTAGCAGAATAGGAGAACTGCGGGAAATGTGCTTGTTGGCCGGGATCCTCACAGTCCAGACTGTTATCTGTAAGAAGAAGACAGCAGAAGTCAGTGGTCACATTCCAGTCCAGAACCCAGAACGTAATCATGGACACTGGTGGATCAGTCACTGACACAGTGTCGCTGTACAGTCAGGGGACACTTACACTTGTCTGGAGGAGTAAGCGTGATGGTCTGTGCTGTGAACTCATCATCAAAGTACCGGGTGTCTGTCTCTGAAGTCACTTGCGGTCTGAAGAGTGGGGTGAGCTGATGATGGAAGGGGAGAAGATTAGTAAAATGCTCTTTGATTGGGAAAATACTGGATTTATATAATGATTACATGTAGGCACTGTTAACATACTGCCTGTGTACTTTTTTCATATCTGACGTATGTATCCAGTATAGGGCTGCAACTAACGATTATTTTAATAATCGATTAATGTGTCGATTATTTTTACGATTAATCGATGAATCGGATAAAAAAAAAAAAAGCATTAATTTCCAACCCTTTATTCAAAAACAGTATGCTTTATGCTTTACATCTGCCAATTATATCGTTTTTTTTTAAATAAAGTGCACAAAAATATGTATATTTTAGTTTAAAGGGACCTGAGCTGTCAGAACAATAAATCATTTATAAAAAATAAAGAAAAATACAAATCAGAAAACTTAACAGGATTTGTTTGAACGTCAGAACTTGTTCTCTACACTACACTCACAGATGCACACACTCACAAACTCACACTCACAGACGCACACACTCACAAACTCTCACACTCACAGACGCACACACTCAGACACGCACACACACTCAAGTTCACTTGAAGCTTATTCATTAAATGATTACCATCATTGTAGTAAGTGCAAGTTAAGTTAATTTATACACCACATTTAAACACAGTTTAAGATGACCAAGTGCTATAAAAAAAATTAAAAAGTACAACACACACAAATATATTTGTCAACAATAACCGATATGGGACAAAGCACAGAATATATATACATGACAACAGATTGAAAAATGAATGGGCCAAAAAAGGCGAGTGAATAAAAACGTGTCTTTAGTCCTGCTTTACTACTGTTATTAACGAGCTAACGCTAACTTGTCATGCTTGTCAAACTGGATAACGAGTAAACACCAGCACCAGAAGAGCTACTGGAGGGACGTTACGTCCCTGATAGCAGTCGACTCCGGGGCGGCTGATCCGCCGTACTGTCGCACTCGGTTCGGCCATGCACGCCGGATACGCCCCACCTACGGATCGCGCACCGTCAAACAGCGTTACGGGTCTCTCCGGTGGTCTTTCCTCTACCTCCGCTCTGCTCTGCGCTCAACTCAACTTTTTTTTTTATACTCAAACATCTCCGCGACTTATTGAGTGGCGTAATAGTCGCGCGACACAACGAATCGATAATGAAATTCGTTGCCAACTCTTTTAATAATCGAATTTTATCGATTTTATCGATTCGTTGTTGCAGCCCTAATCCAGTAGGTGACCGACACCGAGATATCTTCTCTGAGAACGATATAAACATATCTAACCACAACTAAACTCAACAGGGTTTCTATTTTGTTAATGTTAAGAACACAAGCTCTATTAGTTTCTCTTTCCACCATTGTTGTTGTTTTTTTGTTGTCGTTTGTTGGCTCCAACCAAGCCTCTGGAATTCAGGATACTCAGGGTTTCCATCATGCAAGTATAGAAGTATGCACGTTGTGTTAGTTGCAGTAAGAAATTATAGGAGAAGTGCATTTTTAGGGTATAGGTTTTCATAAAGCATGACATTTTCCTACCTGTTTTCCTATCAGTTGACACAAAGGAACAATAACCACTTGCTCAATAGTGATGAAGACTTGAAAAGACAACGTTTTTAAATGTGTCTGACACACGGCAAACATATTATAGAAAAAAGTTTTTGTTGATTCTAATTCATGGAGATGGCTTTTATCTCTATGAATTAGAGATTAGCTGCACGGTTCAACCATGAGAGCATATTTCTAAATGTAAGGATTTTTTCTACAAGCTACAGAGAACAACAATTATTAAAGCCTGATAAAAGTGTCTGATATTACAGATATGAAGGGGATATTCAGTGACTAAAAGAAAACCTCAGTTTCACTTCTTTTAGTCTCACAATGTCTTACCTTCCTTTGTACCACATCCTGCCAGTTGATGGTGATGAAAAATTTGTGACTCATTACTTCTTTGGCAGCGTTGGGACCTCCACCCAACCTGTCAGTCCAAACACGATCATGTAAGAATTAAAAAGGCATTCACAAAATGGATACACACACACACACGCGCCGGATCAGTCTAGTGCAGTACCTCTGTTTGGGGTCCTTCTTGAGCAGGCCTGCCAGCAGGGACTTGGCCTCAGGCGACAGGTTCCTGGGGAAGCGGATCTCCTCCATGAGTATGAGCTCAAACAAACGCTCATGGTCCTGGTTGTAGAAAGGCAGACGGCCGCACATCATTTCGTACATGACAACACCCAGACCCCACCAGTCCACCGCCCGGCCGTAGTCATTATCCTCTAGGACCTGAGAAACACACATTTGTCTGATTACAATTAATTCCAATGGCAGTAAGAAGTGATTTTGAATTTGCAGATTCTTAACACTTACATTTGGTACACATCACCTAACTGACCTAAAACTATACATCTATTTTCGGTTTTGAATGATAACTTCTTCTGAGTAAAATACATGTCCCACCAGTCAGGTCCAACACCAGGGCCCATATGTATAAAGCAAAGGAGAACTTTGGTCTTAAGTGCATCAAAATTATAAGAATGACAAAATGTTGTTCTTATTCTTAGAAATAACACACACACGTATATGTATATGTATACGTATATATATATATACGTATATGTATACGTTAGTGCTGGGCAATGATTACAATTTTTTATTGCGATTAATCGCATGGATTTTTTGCGATTAATCTCATTGTTATGGCAAAGTTCAATAATGAATTCAAAAGTAGTGTATTGCGCACTTTTATTTTAAAAGTACTGCTATATGAACAAAAGGGCAATAACATTTGGTTTGCAAACTCTTATTAAAACAAATAATGTTCTTTTTAACAGCAGTATTCCCTTTACACAGTAGCGATCATATTTCTTGCACTATCTGTGCTCAGTGTGCTGACTGTATTTGAAACGTTCCACTGCTGTGCAACATGAATAAAATGTTTCAGCACGTTTCAGCAAAAATGTCTGTCTTCATGACAGTCAGAGCATGTGAATGCAGCTCTACTGTTCATCAATATAATGCTGTAACTCCGAGGTAATTATGGTTACCCAGCGATCAAAGAATAAAGACACTTTACGCACAATTTAGGTGTATTTTCCCTTTAACTCATGAGATACAGGTAGCATGTTTTATACTTAATGTGAATATAATTCATACTTTGTTGGCATCTTATTCTGAAAACCGGATGTTCGGCTGAAGAAACCGGATGTTGTCTCACGGTAATTCTTCCGCTAACTTTCTTAGCTCATTCTTGAGGCTCATACGTGCCGTCATTCGTTGCGATCCTAAAGGTGCGTTCACACCAAACGCGACGCGAACGCACCTTGAGAACGTTCCTCAGACCGACATCTTCCACAATACTAACCGGCTGCAGTTTGTATCCACTTCTCTGTAGCATTTGTTAGCTTGTCTTGCTTTTGTTTATCTATACTTCTATATCTATACGCGTTATTATCGCGTTAACTTGCCCATCACTGGTATACGTATATATATATATATATATATATACACTAGGGGTGTAACGGTTCACAAAATCCACGGTTCGGTTCGGTACGGTACAGTGGAGCCACGGTTCGGTACGTTTTCGGTACGTTTCGGTACGTTTTCAATACAGTAGAAAACTATAAATGCCAGAGAAACGTACTTGATTTTAAAATATATTTATTCATTAAAACTAACATCATAAAGTTATTCTTTGAACAATGATGGAACTATACCTGAGTGACCCATCTTCTGGGGTGTCTTCTTAGCAACACATAAGCATAAAAAACAAAAACTGCTCCTTAAAAAATGTAACGTTAATGTAGTATTGTTACTTACATCTTCTCCATCATCATTGTAGTATGAACAATGATGGAAGTATACCTAGTGAACGTGGCTCTTCATCTTACAGTTACTACTTAGAAAGTCCCTAAATTTACTACCAAGTTTTCCTTTTGTTCATTGGGATCAATAACATTCAGCAGTTCATAAAGCGTTTTACACTACAGAGTCGGGTCTCATGTCCGCGGCTGTAAATGTACCAACCGCCTGGTGATCGGCGCAAAGTGCCCGACTGGAGTAGGAAGTGTTTCTTTGGTGGTGGGCGTGTCAGAGAGCACGCTGTCCGTTACGTCATGTGTGTTGCCAGTTTGAGAACAGTGGCTCCACCGAAAACATAATATATCTCACAATTTAAGCTTCTGCATTTCCAAATGCACTAAAAAAAAAAAAAATAAATAAAATATACACTATATTTATCCCTTTATGGGGGACATTTTTCTCTGCATTTGACCCATCCCTGTATATAGGGAGCAGTGGGCTGCCAATGACAGGCGCCCGGGGAGCTAGGGGTACAGTGTCTTGCTCAGGGACACTTCGACACATGACACGGCCCAGTCAAGGATTGAACCTTCGACCTTGCGGTTACCAGACAACCCTCTTAACCCAGGGAGCCACGGTCGCCCCCTTAAAAAAAAAAAAAAAAAAAAAAAAAAAAAAAAAAAAAAAAAAAACACGTATGAACGGTTCGTTCGGTTCGTCATGCGTACCGAACCGTGAGCCTCGTACCGAACGGTTCAATACGAATACGCGTATCGTTACACCCCTAATATACACATATACATACATATATATACATATATACACACACACACACACACACACACACACACACACACACACACACACACACACACACACACACACACACACACACACACACACACACACACACACACACACACACACACACACACACACACACACACACACACACACACACACACACACACACACACACACACACACACACACACACACACACACACACACACACACACACACACACAAAAGCAGCAGAGGTGACAGCTGGCGATGAGCGACCTGATGGTAGCCACCTGTCACTCAAAGTGGCCACGGGCAGAATTATGTCTAACTTTAGCCCTTAATATAATTTAAAACGTGGAAGTTGTATAAAAAAAGTTAGCTTGAGAGACCAAAATGTTTTTTTTGTACCAGGTTGTAAACATGTTTATTTCTCCATTTTAACATGGGGGTCTATAAGGATTGACTCACTTTTGGGGCCAGCCTCAAGTGGCCAATTGAAGAACTGCAGTTTTTAGCACTCCTGCGTTGGCTTCATTTCTCAGCACCAGAGGTTGCTGTTTGGGTGTAACGGTTCTGAAAGCAGCGCTCTCATCACTTGATGAGGTGGAGCTCTAAGAAGCTGCTAAGAAGACTGAGACTGCAGCTCAACAAAGCACCTAATCCAGGTGACAGTATTTACTGACAGATGTCTACTCACCGCACCAGAACCTACACTGCTACTTGGGGACTATGTGATACATGTTATAATTTATATAGAATATAATTTAATATCTTGTAAAAAAACATTGAGGTCTGAACCAAAGTGTGGATTTGGAAAATCGTTAGTGCGTGTGAAAATGAGCGCTTGTGTAGAGGTCAAAACTGTGTTTAACATGTTGTACCCAGTCAGTTTCAGTACCTTACCTCAGGTGCCAGATATTCAGGAGTACCACAGAAGGTTTTCATGGTGGCGTCAAGGGTAATGCCCTCCTTACAAAGGCCAAAATCAGTGATTTTGATGTGGCCGTCTTTATCCAGCATCAGATTCTCCAGCTGAGAGAGTAAAATGACAAACACATCAGACGGGACTCTTATGATTGTTCATGGATATGATGACAGCTTCTGAGCTTAGAATTAATTCGTTTTTTTATCAAACTGTGATTGGATCACTGAATAGTCAAGAATGAATTGACACTGTGCTGGGTTTTGCTGCTTAGTTAAAGTTTACTTAAAGAGTGACTTATAAGCCACCCTGTTCAGGGCTTCCTCCACACTAATAGCCTTGTTTCCATGCAGCAATCAGTGACACCTGCTGGTCTATGGCACCAAATGAGCGAGCAACAACCATTTGGAAATATACAGCAGTGAGCACATCCTTGGTCGTTGACTGGTTAGCAGAAGTACTGAGCCCTGCCACTTCAATAAGCAGCTCAGCTCTGCATTTTTTCCAATAAAATGTTGTAACTGAAAAATCCTTCCAGTCAGCAAACATTTTCTGCTGGAGAGAAGCAAGAGATGTTTTTTAGTTTGACAAAAAGTCTTAATTTCCCCAAAATACATGGTAACTTAGTCTGATTTAAGATCTGAGCCATAGTCTAAGTCTATCTGTGAAAGTGGACTGTGATCTGTATTCTCAGTGCTGGCTGATAAAATCATAATGAAAAAACAATAATGATATGAAGATTATTGCAATAGTGCACAACAGGATTACACTGATGTTGTAGAAGGTCTGAAGGGATGGCCGGATAAAAACTAATCTTATGAATAATATTTGTCAAGAAATTCATCTGTCTTAATCTATTGGTTCTCCCCATTTGGAAAATACTGAGCAGATTTACATTTATAGTCTCTGACTGTCTACTCGAACATTTAAAGGGAATTTAGTTGTGCTGCAGTCTAAATAGTTTCTACTTTTGGACCAAGTCAAAAATCTTAAAAGACGGTTGTTTTGCAAAAAACAAAACGATGGCTAACCCTACATTCTCTCCATTGTGTGTCAACATATGGGCCCCACAAGTTACAAAATACAAACTCTCTGTGCACCACTGCTCACATACGAGTCACTGATTACTCCCCCCCCCCCTTACAAAAGTCCATGTGAATGGAAAGAACTTTAAACATTGTACTTTCAACAGTTATTTTGGCTTACCTGTCGAGAGTTATTGTTCAACTACATCCGATGGAACAAAGGAGCATTCTGCCTTGTTGTACAAGGGAAATGACTAAATGTGGACTAAAAGTACTCAGACTTTATTTCAGCATTTCTCTTCAGCAGCACACGCTGATTCCAGTAGAAGTCACAAGTCATTTCTTAACTACATTGGAATTTAACAGTGAAAGAATAACATCCAGATAATTTCTACTGGAAATGTTACTTTGACTGAAGTATCAATAAAAACACAAACTGCTATCACATGCTGTTAAATGCTTAATTTATATTCTAACTAAAAGACATCATCTTTATTGAATGGATTAAAAAGTAAAATCTAAAACCAGAATTAATCACATCATCTTCTCTGAAATCATGCTATGAATATTGTATATTCACCTTCAGATCCCGGTAAACAACATCACGTGAATGGAGGTACTCGAGCGCTGACACAATCTCAGCCCCGTAGAAGCGTGCCCGGTCCTCTGTGAACACTCGCTCCCGTGACAGGTGGAAGAACAGCTGTAAGAGGAAGGGCAGTGTTTGAATGTGCACGGCAAGCTGTTGACATCGAGTGACATTTAGTGCATCTCCATGTGACTGTGAGGTCTCACCTCGCCTCCATTAGCGTATTCCATTACAAAACAGAGTCGATCATGGGTTTGGAAAGCATACTTCAGTGTCTGCAGGAAGGAAATGATCATGATGATTACAGGAGGTGAGTTTCCCAGCACTCCTAACTGATGAGTGAACTCTGGTTGTGTGACATTACAAATGTTGGGACATTCTACATAAACACTTACATCCAGGAATGTTAAAGAAAATGAGAGGGCCTCCCCTAAATATTGATGATGCATGTCATCAGTCAAAAGCTACTGACATTATATGTCTGTTATGTCTGTTTTCATTAATATTACACAGCAACACAGGAAAACAAAGTTCACCTAACCCAATATTGTCTCAAAAAGCAAAAATGACACGTCCAACAGTGGGTCTGGTATGAGGCTCCACTTCTACTGCTTTCACCTAAAGGCTAACAATGACAATGATAACACTCTTGTTTAGCAGGTATAATGAGCATTTAAATTAACCCTAACCCCAATTCAATATATTTGTATAGCCCAAAATCACCAATCCCAAATTTGCCTCAGAGGACTTTACAATCTGTACAACATATGACATCCTGTCTCAGGACCCTCACATCTGAAAAGGAAAATCTCCCCACCGTTTCAGTTTCACATGTTAGCATGCTAATATTTGCTAATTCCCACTAAACACGTAACCCACGATGGGTTTTGCAGGCATTTGATCATTGTAGTATTGGACAAGATTTTGACCTGATGATGGCAATCTATGAAATGTCAGAGGCTCCCTTAAGTTAATACTCCTGAGAAGAACGCCAATGTCTGAACCAAATTTCATGGCAATGAGATATTTTAGTATGGACCCACCAATATGGCAATCCCTAGAGCCTTAAAGACACTGTATGTGAACACTACACTATCACAGAAACAACTGGCAGTGTCGAGCAAAGTCATCCAATAGCGGCTCAGCACACAGAGAGCCTGCTAATGCACAACAATGTCGTCATGTCTTGCTGCCTTTTAGTCTGTATGTATTATACACTGTATATTCTATTGAACCTGTTCTGTTGATGCTTGGGTATTCATTTTTACTGTGTGTAAGGTTTTGTTTTGACTTGTATTGTATGTATGAAAGACGTGTACCTTTGCTGCCTTCACCATTGCAAAAGAGATTTCATCTCAATTATTTTTTCTCCCTTTTTATCCGTTTAAATATTTATTTATAATAATATATAAATTCCCTTGAGGACCACGTGGCTCATGAAAAAGACAAGTTGCTGGCTGCTCTATCTGAGGCAGTGCTACATTCAACAGCAGAGCTCCTTCAAGTGTTCTTACCGTGAGGAAGGGGTGTCGTGTGTTTTGTAACACTCTGCTCTCTGTAACTGTATGGGCCACCTCATCCTGCCAACAAACACAGTATTGTCAGATAATGTCCATGTTTTGAATAAATAAATAAATGCATTACTTCTAATGCTGAATTCATTAAAGGTACCAATAATTAGGAAGGTGTTGTTTTTTTTGTCTAAATGCTACAAAATGGCTCTTAATGTGTTTGCATATCTTTCAACGTACATATGCAAAATAAGTTTAAGAGATTTGCTGCTTAGTGTCAGTTCAGTGCAGTGTCTGATGATTGAAACAATTAATAAAGGTATCCACATCATTGAGTAAGTAACACTGAAAACACACTTCCCTAAAAGAGACCATAACTCCCTGCAAGCAACAACATTTTGGAGTTGGAGGGGTTCTAAAAAACGTTTTTTTTACAAAGAATAAAATGAAATACAATTATGAAATAACCCTTTTCTAATGCTGCAATGAATTATATAGTACATCAAATCGAATACATGCGTGTGAGATAACTCCCTTTATCTCCTGTGTGAGATAATTGATCTGGACCTTTGAACGGGTTTTTATGTTTATCACAAAAACACCATTCCTCTGGGGAATCATTGTGTGTGGATTTGGTTTGAGGTCCCACCTCCTGCCAGATCATTGCGCTCACAGCCTCTCTCTCTCAGGAGTTCTGTTGTGTGTTAAAACTAAGTCTCAACATTCATATGATGCATTATTATTTATTAAACTATCCAGCATCAGATTAGATTTTAAGCTCCACTTGAACAGTTAAGTAAATGTGAGTACATTGTACATTGTTCCTCTTTCACTCTGCACTGGAAGTTAACATTTGTACATTTCCAACCTTCTTCTACCTCTGCCAATACCAACATTCCTTGTAAGGCTGACCAAATATGTATTCCAATGCATTACCCCTACATTTCTATTATTATATATATATATATATATATATATTATTATTATTATATTTATTTTACTAGTAGAGGTATTTTGCTAGTTAGATGAAGGTATGGAGAATGAGAAGAGTGACTACTACAGTTCAAACCATTTGTGTCTGCACACACAGGGCACCTCTTAGTTACCTTGGCTATGATGACCTCTTTGCGCAGTATTTTCATGGCATAATGAACTCCGGTGGACCTCTCTTTGACCAGAATCACCTTCCCGAATGTCCCCTTCCCAAGAAGCTTCAGGTACTCAAAGTCACTCATTGTCTGTAATGTGTAGAAGGTCAAGGTGTGAGAATTCATTAGGGATCATAAGAACTCTTTACACAGAGATGAGCATTTCATACAAATCACATGTCTACATTCACAGCCGTGTTAGTATACATAATTGTCCAATCTTTTCAGAAAAGCTTGCATGAAATTGAAATGTGCAAAAATAAGTTGTCTGCACATTGTTTGATAAGGTTACATCAAGATGTCCATATGTACTGTAATGATGTTTTACTGTATAATAATGTATTACTGTATAATTAATTATCCTTATTTAATATAAACTGCTTTGGTCTTAGTTAATGTTGCTGAAGCTAATGTAAAAAAAATCCTCTGATCTTGGTTAAAACACAAGGCATTTCAATGTCATTGTCCAATACAGCAGTAAATGTCAACTTACCTTCACAAATAAACCCCCAGTGTTTAATGTCAGACTAATGACATTCATGGAAAAATACATTGACAACACTAATGTGACAATGTGCAGGTGTCTGTGGTAGTGATGAGAATTATCAGCTTAATCTGCAGCTCCCCTCAGCTCATTATTCATGCAATAAACGTGCACATTGTTTAAAACTAAGAAGTTCCAGTCCTTAGATTTGTATTATTAGTGTAAAACTGTATGCAAGATAAAAATGACTCTGGGTCTGGAGGTAGACTGCTAATAAACTATTCTGAAGAAATCATACATAGAAAACAATGTCAATATAATATAGTGCCCCTGTTTGTGTTTCCAAATGTCCTTGCAAGGAAAATACTAAACATTGCCATAGTGTTATTGTATTCATACAGTCTTCTGGATTCGATCAAACTTAAGCTTCTATGTCCTCAACAACTGATTGTCTCACCACTTTGGAGCGATTCTTGGACATGGACATCTCCATTTCCTCCAGGCTGCTTTCGCTGGGTGAGCCAAACATATCCATTGGTTCCTCCTCCTCATGTTCCCTCATCTTCAGACCATTTGCCACCGACTGGATTGCCCGCATCCACTCCTCTCTGAAAGGTAAAAATCCCAAAAAGAGTCTTTTACACACACTGAACCAAACAACAGCGCCCCAGTGTGTGACAGATATCACACCAGTATCACAGGAGCAAAAGAGGCATGATGTTTAATACAACATCTAGCTAACAACGGGCAAAAAAAAAGCGACTTTTCCGTCCTTGTTATATGCCGGTCCTCTACTTGGAGGGTAAGGAGCTCCCAGACCTTGTTGTCTCCCCAATTCGCTTCCATTCTCAGTTGCTATAGCTGCTAGTGTGTTTTTTTTAAATCTGTGGTTGGGGCTCAAAAATAACACGTCACTAAAACATCACACCTGTTTCTCTGTGCCAGCTAACCCTTTTCACACAGACATGGGCTCGGCTCTGTGACTACCTCAGCTGGCTCAGTGATGGAGCCTCCGTACCTTTCATACAGAACAGCGAGGCGGAACAGTCCCACCTTGAACAGGCTGTGTGAAAGGGGCTACCATAGTTTGACACAGGGCTAGGAAAAACATAATTATTAGTATACCATTTCACCCTGTTCTTACCTCTCCTCATTGCTGTCCACGTGAAAGGTGCGTTCAATAACAGTGGTCCACTGTAGGCAACGAATGACAAATGTGTTGGGCCGGGGTCTTTCAGTCTTCATTAACTGGCACTCTGTGAAAAACACAAAGAACAACGATTGTTTCTATCGTTTGTAGGTATTTGCATCGATAGATAGGTGTGTGTGTTTTATATATATGTGCATGTAAGTGAAGCTCAATCTAAAGGTAGTTGTGTTTTATAATGTTGAATAACTGTCAATATGTGTTGATGGCAATAACAAACTAAAACAAAGACGGATGTTTACAGGAAGCTACTTAGGATGTTAAACCATGAATTGTATGGAAGTCAAAATAGCCATCTAGCTTTGAGAAGTAGAAAGCACTGGTTATGAAGAAAAGAATTATATTTTCGTGTCTGGGGAACTGACCTGCTACTGAGAAGTTGTTGAGTGGTGGTGAGGTCTGGTCGCTTAGATCAGGCTTCTCCTTGTAGCCGATGAAAGAACCGTCACTCTTCAAGATGAAATACCTGGGCCTCCACGTTTTGATATATTCACCTGAATCAAGTAAATCCAATCAATAGGCACATCAGTGGCCTTTTTGGGTGAACCCTTTAGTTCCATCTGATTGAACCAAAGGGTTCCCATTTAGAACACTTGTAGTGTATTTCGCTCGAAATGATCAGCATGACAAGACCTTACTGATCCTTACCTCGTTTGTGAAGCCAGCCCTCTCTGACTATATTAACTTCATTCATGGTGGGAGATGTGAGAGAGGGTAAGGAACAGGAGGTCGGGGAGGGGAACAGTGGATTTCTCTCTGGCCCGTTCAAGTCTCAGTTATCAAATCTGAACAGCAACTGCTGAATGAAACAAGCAATTCAAAGAAAATGACATGTTCAAATACTTTCAAAAAAGAAAACCTAAAGCAGAATAATAGAGTAGCTTAGACAGTCAACAGTAGTTAAAGAGGTCAATTAAATTAACTTTATTTCCAGACCTTTGTTTTATAAAGTTAAACGTCAACGTTAAAAACCTTTAGAAATGAAAAACAAAACCAAATGAAGAACCGATGTACAAACACGACATCAGGATACTGTAATGGCTGGTCTGATTATAACAAGTGGCCGGCAGAGAAGCACGAAATCTGTAAAAGCGTTCAGAACCCAAAACACATGCTCAGCTGAGTTTAACTTTATGTAATGAAGTACTTTTGAAGACTTTCATAACTGCACACGGCCCCCTTTTGGATGGCAAGCTATACCATATAATAATGTTAAAACAGTAGGACAGTAGCAGCAGGGCTGTAAATAACTAAACGTGAATAAAGTCATCACCACTAACTAATAGTCTAGTTCTACTTATTATATTGTTCTGAAATGGATCAGTTGTGTCATTCTGAATGTTACCATTAATGTGACATCTGTAGATGATCAACCCTGTCTTAACAGGACTTCAATTCAATCACCTAATCCTAAACAGGAATAACGTTTGACAAATGAAATACTGCATATTAAGTATTCAAATATCTTAATAATCTTTAGTTAGTTATAGTGAATGTTAGCTACTGGTGACAACTAGGTGTTACAAAAGTCTAAAATTGAGTTGACATAATGCTACATAAAATGGTAATACTGGTCCTAGTTTCGTGTGTGATCTGGCCATCGAACAGAGAAGGCAGACTTACCGGTGGGAGAAGTCCGACATGTAAAACTAACGTTAATGTCCAGTGTCTTAATAACGTCAACCTTACGGGACAATATAACGTTAACGTTATGGCACAAGTAAGTTAGATACTTTTACGTTATATCGCTAGCAAATCTGGTTCAATATTTGATTTCACCAACCAAATCACAGTGTTTAGCTAACACTATTCTATTACATAGAAGGCTGGCAGTCAACGTAAACATTAGTTAGCTAGCTAACGAGCTGTTAGCACTTTAACGCTGACAGCTGTTAGCTCAATGCTAACAGTGATAAATTAACTTTCAACGAAGTTGGGAAATGTAAATCTAACTAATAACCAAACAAATATCTGACAATGAATCTAACGTTATATTAGTTGTGCACCTGAAACATCGAACCACCGAACAAAAATCCCAAATTTCAAGTAATTTTACGTTAAATGTCATCAAAGTTAGAAGTCACTTTGCTAATTCACGTTAAAGCTTAGTATCACATATTTAGCTAACGTTAGTGTTTTACAGTGAAAAAGACAGATTTGTGCTTCCATACGGTGACTATACTTGTAGTTAACGTTACCGTGGTGTTACTAACAAATGATGTATCTATCATACATTGGAAATGTTTGTTTATTATTAGTAAACACTGTCTTACATTTGCGATCATATGCCTTCTTGTAGGTTACTGATGTAGCCTTGCTAATAGCGAGGTACGTTAACGTTAGTCAAATCATTATTCTTATTAGTTATGAGTCACAGGCTCCATAATTTATCACGAAATCTGATCAATTTGACATTTAATGATATCACAGCAGGATTTAACGCATATTTCACTGACTTTATCCCACGTTCCTCTCGTTTCAATGCAGTTCTGACAGGCTCGATCCAGAGCAGGCCGTCCACCCAGGAAAACACCGTGGACTTTCTTCTTCTTGGTAGCAGATAGATGGTGGCTGATCTTTGGACACACACCGCCATCTGCAGACAAGACGGCGCAAATTAATCTCTAGTTAGTGTGATAGCTGTGCAGCAGCAGCAATCTCAGGGAAACATGATCAGAACATCAGCGTTTATGCTACCCTAAACCTTATAATAGACAATAGGCTTCCACAATGCAACACATAAATAGCCACATTCAATCATATAGTAGTAGGAATAGAAAATTGGAAAAACATATACATGAATGCCTATTTAGATGTATATGTATGGGGTAGCCTAAACAGTGATTTTATGATAATGTTACCCTGAGATTTCCATTGACGTAATAATAGTAATGCCATTATGAAAGAGATGATTTTGGAGATGACTTTTGCTTTATTATTTATTATTCAATGTTTGTATATACATATTGTAGTTGCTGTTCATTATAGATTGTGGTATCTTCGATGGTGGGAAGCACCCTCTAATACACTAAATGCAAAAAGTAAGGCTTATTGCTTGACAGCTCAGGGTCCCTGATTGGCCTCACCTGAGGAGGTGCTGACTAAATCTGTCTGGAATGTTCCTTGTTCTTCTTCTTTACCTGAGCAGGACCAAAACGTTGTATTAAAGGTAATTGCTAGTTACAATACAGCATGCTGGAATTCTCTCTTCTCTTGCCTATTTGCAGAACTTTCCCACACCACATCAGTGTGAAAACTACTAAAAACTCTTTAAAATCAGTTTTCACACTTTAACATTGCAAACTCATACCAAGATATTTTCCTAAATATTACTTAAAAAAGTGTAACATAACTATTATTAACCATGGCATGGCAACATAGATGCACCAGCTAAACAAGAGGTCTATGGAGCTATTAGCTAATAAATAAATGCACATAATGTGGTTTGTGAAAGTGAAATAAGTCAGGACCAGCCCCAAGGCAATCTCAGACATATGGAATACAGTGGCAGAAATGTCCCACATACGGCACTTGAAGCAGTTGTACTTTACTTGAGTATTTCTAATTCATGTTACTTTTACCTGTACTACCTTTCAAAGGGAAAGCACGTTTTACTAACCAACAGCTGACAGCCATGTTACTCATAACTTTGTTGATTACATTTTCACACACAAAACATGATTAACAAATACAACATAATGCATTGTTATTAAGTAGACTACTTAGGTCAGGGGTCGGCAACCTTTACTAGCCAAAGAGCCATTTTGCCCTATTTTTCACCAAATAAAATGTGTCTGGAGCCGCAAAAGCTATTTGATATCACAGCTTATACAGTTTTATATATAGTTATATTATATATACAAAAACTATAGTTTATTGTATTTGTGAAATTATAGAACAAGAACAAAGACAATTATTGACATTTTATTGCTATTTTACCTGTTAGAACAATATCAATCTCTTATGTTTGCTGCAGCAGTTGAGAAATCGCTCTTTTTCGCTCATCTCCAGCTTGAGACTTTTCAGCAAATGCTGTGTGCTTGTTCTGGAAGTGACTTTCAACATTACATTTTTTGTTGTTTGCTAATTTGTCGCCACATATCAAGCATACAGGTAAACCAGCATCGTTGGCAGTGAAAGCAAATGAATACGTCCACGCAGAATTAAACTTTTCTTTTTTTGATTTATCCATTGATAGTTTACCGAGGGTTAATGTTGCGCCGATACTTTATGATAATAATAAAATAATAAACACGGGGCTCCGTAATCTGCGCCAAAACGGCAGCAACTTTATTCACTTCCCCCACACTTCACCAGAACCTCTTTTTCTTCTTCCGCCTCATCCTCCACAATAAAAGCCCCAAACACATACACAGGAACACTGCTTCCTAGAGAGCTTTTAATGTGCTCAACATAATAGCTTACAATAGTTTACCGAGGGCGGAGGTCTGCAAATCATAATTAGCCACCTGCAGGGAAAGGCGCTTGACAGCGACGTAATAGGATGTGACGCACATTTTAGTTGACAAACTATTAAAACATGTTTTATTTTGGCGGCGAGTCCAGCGGCGTTATCAGCCCAACGGAGCAGGCGTCTGAAGTCACTGTTAGCGGCTTTGAGGAGGACGGACACAAAACAGGGGACTTTCCTTTTCTTATTACTGTTTCTTAACTATTGTGAAGTCCGCACACATAAACTATAAAGGAACTAAACATTGATTGCTCTCCAGAACGACAGAGACTTCAGTCACCAGCAGAGCAAAGTATCAAGCACGACCTTTCATTATTAAAGACTACTTTATTACTCTGTCGTATTTGTTTTAATTTAGCAACCAATCTACTTCCTTTTCACACCTGCATCTTCATGCCCAGTGTATGTGAATAATCACGTGATATTCGTTTTCAGGCGTGTTAGTCTGGATGGAGATCATTTCGAAAACGATGCTGAAACGCTGTGTGGACGGAGATCGTTTTAGTGTGATAACGTATTAGTGTGGATGTAGCCTCAGGGAGCTGCAACAGAGGGGCTGAAGAGCCGCATCCGGCTCCGGAGCCGCGGGTTGCCGACCCCTGACTTAGGTGAATACCTCAACAAGCTACAACACTAAAACGCTTATCACACCTTAATGCATTATTTTTTTAAATACCTTGGATCAACAAAAACCAGGAGATGGAACCAGAGCAACGGCCAACAACCCTGTAAGAATAGTTCATCAGTACCTCCCCTGCCACATGCTTTAATCATGGGGAGAACCAGCTGTGGCTCATCTCCATTCAGCACAGCTTGGTCTGAAAGGCCTCTCTCCAGCCTCAGGCAGGACAGAGGACGGTATCAGGACTGATCTGCTAGGCCTCTGTCTTATTCCACTGCAATATGGAGCAAGAATGTACAGAGAAATGGGGGCGTGGCAGTGTTCTGACTGCGAATACCAGGCACCTGCCTGTCAATTTAGAATGATTCTGATTCACTAACATTCACATGGTGCCAAAAACAAAATTGGCCAGTGCGGACATTTCATGAATCCGACGGTAATTATGCGTGTGCACTTAATTTGTGCGCAAAGTTAAAACATTTCTATGCCCATATTAGTGAATGAGGCCTTAGGGATGTACTTACCAAACTGACTCCTAATGATGATGTCGAAGAATACATGGAGAAGTTTGAGAGGAGAGTGACATGAGAGCCCAGTATGTATAAAGACTTCCGGCAGCAAATGCAGCGATTCCGTGACTGGAAGTAAGACCCTACACTATCAGCTTGAGCAAAGCTGGCTGACCTCACGCAGAACACATCCTGACCAATAAAGGGAATGAGCCCCTCCCCCTTGAAGCGAGTGATGCTGGGCCGATGTATCCCTGCCCTGCCGATTTGCTACTGCCCAGAGAGAGGACTCAAACCTGGCCTAGAACCTACGAAACATAAAATATATAGAGGGAACCGTACAGACTGCACTAGGTAAGATAACTAACCCATCCATCCATTGACTTCCGCTTATCCGGGGCCGGGTCGCGGAGGCAACAGGCTTAGAGGGTATTCTAGAAATCCCTCTCCACAGCCATGCTTTCCAGCTCCTCCTGGGGAACCCTGAGGCGTTCAAAATAGCTTGATATGCAGAGTATTATAGATGAGAGATGAACGGGTTAACCAATTGCTTGTGCACAGTCAGTATGTCTCCAAGTCCCTGTTCCTGGCCCACTCCCACCTGCTCGGGGCCCACCTCTGAGAGCTGTCCAGGAGTATTGTCGCATGTGCCCCGAAGGCAGGGTACCAGACTCATCTCGCTGCCCATTATTGAAACTCCCTTCCAACGACTCACCATAGATATAGTTTTGCCTCTACCAAGAACCAGTTGCGCACACCGATTCATCATGGACTATGCCAAACGATCCTGGAGGCCATACCAGCTGGAGCTGATATTCCCTGTTGGCTGTCACTCACCGTGTGTCTTGTGTGTCACTCCTCAGAAGACAAAGAAGCTCAGGTCACAGAGACTGAACTAGCTCGGCCCATGAAGGATTTCTGTTTTTTTCTTCTCCATTACCCTTTCCCCTACTTTTCAAAATGAAAAAGAGACTTTTGGTTGAAATCTTTATTGACATATATTAGTCCTTATTTTTTTCTGAAAGCGTCGTATTACTTTTTTTGCCAAAAATACATCTTATTGCTAACATTTTTATGTAGACAAATGTAAAAAACAACAACAACAATACTTCTTCAGAGGTTTTAGAAGTTATGATTGTAAATTAATCATTTGAAAATGTTTTTGACTGTCCATAATGAATGTTTAGCTCTTTGTAAGATATCTGATGCTTGGTTGCAGCTTCTAACATGTCGGTATCACGTGTTGTGTCTGTGTCGTCAGCGATCAAGAGTCTTTAGTAGCCAGTTAGGATGGATAAAAGGGATAAATGGCTGAGTTTGACAGTAAGCGCCCAGCTTCACTACGGTACAAATCAAGTGCTCAGTGACAAAAGGAGGCTGCCTCTGTCTGGCCTCACTGACACTGGAGTCTGACTGCTCTCCAGGCTGCAGAATATGTGAATATTTACCGGGGCAACAATTGACAACTGACTTGCATTATTTTGCAAGACTTTTACTTGTAATTGAGTACTTTTACAAAGCACAATAATCCTACAGGGTGGAAGCTGGAGTTGTTGTTCTTCCTGTTGCATATAATGTACTGGGTAATAAGAAATGGTAGTACTGAATTGCCAGAGATATGTTTGAGGTAATTTAGAAACGGTGTCTCCATCACATTTGTCCACCAGAGAACACCGGAAGTTTATTTTTCAGACGTAATATGTCCTTGTTAGTACATCTTGAAACCACAATTGTTTAAAACACAAGAGGCATTCTTATAAAAACAAGTTTGTGAATGTTACATGTTCATCTAAATTTTTTTTATATTGACCAGATCATCAGATTTAAATATCAAAATTAGCTTCAAAAATCCAATATTGGTCGGGATTTGTAAAAATAGCCCAATTTCTACCAGGTAAAAGAAATTGTCCAGGCATTGCATGATAACACATTCACATCTATGAATTATTTTCTTGATCCATTCTTCCATCTTTTAGTCTTCACCTTTTGGCTGTGCACTGTGCAGCTCCTGAATCAGTGCTGGAAGAGAAAAACAGTAATATAGCTAAGGGTATAACACAAAATCATTCTTTTAATATTAATAGTTTATATAAGCTTCATAAATAAACGTAATGTCAATGGACAACATACAAGGTAGAGCTCACCTGTGATAATCTCCCCCTTCACTTTTTGAAGTTCTTTTTTCACTTCTTCAAGAATTTCCTTCAAACACATGCAAAACCACAAGACCGTGGTATTAAAAAGTTATTAATTGCCAAATCCTTGATCATAATTACAGTCAATCAGTATTTCAGTAAACAGCTCTATGCAATAACATGGCAACATTTCCCGTGCCATGGAAATTATGTGGTTTTTGATTACTTAAAAGTTGATAATGAACAAGAAGATGAAAAAGTTATAACACAGTCATAACACTTTACTGTTAGTCTAGCTGCAGGATGGTGTTTTATGTTTAAAAGAGCAACCAACCTGTTTGATTCTTTCCATCTCACTATTATTTCCTGCACCATCAGAGTTCGTTTTCACCACCTTCACCCTAAAACAGAAAGAACCCTTTTACCCTTGGCCAAAACAGACTTTTTGAGATCAAGAAAGAGCTTGCCAGGAGAAGCAGCGTACGTTATTTTAGACAGAAAGTTATTTCAGACAGAAAGAACAAAAAGTATAAAAATCTTATAAGAGTGAGAGAAAGAGGGAGGCAGAACAGCAGCAGTCAGACAGTTAAAACAATGAATGCAATCAGTAGATCTCAATCTAGCTGTCTCGTCTCAACAGCTACAGCAGGAGCAACCACATCCTTTACCACATAAGTCTTTATAAAGACATTTGAACAAGTCCGCTTCAGCTAGTTTCATTTCACTGAAAATCTGTTCTGCTTGTCAATAGACTGGAGTTTGTGCAATTAGTGGAGCAATGACTAATGATTCATGTAGACCAATAGTAATACTCATACCTGCTCTGATATTCTGAGTTCATGAGCAAAACCTCCCCCAGTTTAGTGAAACAGTGAAGTAGAAGACTGTCACCAAAGCAGCTTAGTAACCCGTCTCAGTTTCAGTCTCTTGCTACAATTACAGCCTCAGACAGAAACCACCGAATGTCGAATGTTTTATTTGATGTAATGAGTCATTTGCACGTAACACAGCACTAACGATAGCAGCAGCGATACCAGTGCCAAGCTCGTTTCACTGGCTCATACTGTAGTCAGTATTCAAAGCAGAGAGCACTGAGACGGAGACTCTCAGGACGGGAGAGAACCTTGGCAGGTGGGGACAGAGGGGGGACTGATACCTGGATACTGGGGTAGTGGTGGAGGAGCTGGGGCTGGAGTCCTTCTGATTGTTGGTTATGGATTTGGGCCTGTTTAAAAAAACATGCAGATCCTTTTAGGCAACTGCTAAGATTTTTGAATTTGTATAACATAATGATCAATCATGTGGATAGTGAAAGCTTTATTGATTAGGCTCTTACCTTGGATTGATGGCGGCTTTTTCTTTGGGCTTTCCATCAATTTCTGATGGAATATGATTATATGTATTATTACAGTACATAGCCATAAAATCAAATTAAATGTGATAAATTAGTTAATATATGAAGCATATTTTATTCTGAAGTTGATCCAATGTTTTGGTTGTTGACAAAGAATAAAACAAGAATACATATTTTATTTTTTTATTTTTTCTAAGTATGATTTGGTGTGGCAATGAGAAGGTACATTGAAAAACAATTCATGTGGCTGTAATATAGTCCCGTAGGGCAGAAATGGACACAACTCACCTCCTGCTCCTGACAGTTTTGATATTGAGGAGTCAGAATCCTCCTGTAGTCATATACAGACATTAACCAAAGTCATCATTGACTCTTATCTTAAATCATGCTGCTCCTTCCACAAATATTACAGAATAATGAGTGGAAGTCCAATGAAATCACTGACATGAGACTTACATTGTGAGGTTCTACCGTTTTTGAAGCAGGATTATCAGTAGCTTTCCTCCTATTTAAAATAGTTGTATATTAGAAATTCAGAAGTCCCTAGCTTCAGATCATCACAGACATATCTGTCGTACATGTCTTGTTTGTAAGAACTTACCTCCTAGCAAAGATGGCACTCATCTCTCCCATTAGACCACCCCCTCCACCTCCACTTCCACCAGATGAGGGTTCTGGTTTGGGGGATGAGGCTGCTACTGCTCCCTCATCCTGGAAACACAAAAACCCCTCCAGTCACCTTGTTCACAGAAATTTGGTTCATAGATCAACGTACTCAGTCTGTCATTTACTAGAGCATGGAAACCAAAATCACACATCAATTGTGCTACATCTTTGGTACAGTCTATACAGCAGAGCAAGTATGCATCATGGTAATTGCATTGGATTGCATTGGTGGAGTACAAAAAGGTGAAAATGCATGTACCTTACCTTGACTGTTTTACGCAGTTTGGCTCCTGACAGAGCTGCAGCCAGATCGTTTCCACCTCCGCTACCTCCACTTCCTCCAGCAGGGGGCGGGGGTGGTGCAGGTGGGACCATGCTCCCAGGAGGAGGTGGTGGAGGAGCAGGTGGGCATGGTCCTGAGGAAGGTGGTGGGAGTGGAGGTGGTGGCGGTGGGGCGGGTGGGGCGGGTGGAGCGGCCGGTGGTGCAGGAGGAGCAACAGAGGTCTGCATCTCCCTCTCCAGACGTTCCTTCTCCTGCTGGTCCTGCCTCTGGCACTCTAGTCTGGACAGACATCGTCAGATGGTTCTAATGTTAGTGTTAAAAGCTCTTTCATATTTATGTTTGGCTTACTCCACAGCTGAGTTAAATCTATAGTAGTGTCATTCAGCTCTAGAATAATTAGTTGATTCATTGATTAATCATTTCAAACATTTATGAAGCACAAGAGCCTACAGAGGTTACATACACAGGATCCAGCTTCTTCTGAGCATTATCAGGTAATCATTGTTAACTGAATATCTTTGCATTTTTCAATCAAGTTTTGACTGTTGATTGTAAAACAATCTGACATCCACTTGGGTGATGGGACATACTTTTCTGAAAATGTTCTAAACAGTTAATTGAAAAAAATCAAGACAGCAATCCTGATGAAAATGAAGATTAGTTGCAGCCTCAGTATTATTTATAATAAACGGTACCTTCTCTGGTGTTCAAGCTCCTGTACAGAGGGTCCCGCCTGAGCCGTGCCTGAGCAAAAACATTGTTTTGATAAGTGTGCTGAGTAAAGGCTATTAAAACTAAAAGAAAGCAGTAGATGCAAGCAAGCTTGTAGTCCAGAAAAAACCTGACTAAACTTTAAGCCTCAAAATCAATTTGATAGCATACATTCATGGTATACATTGTAGTAGGTGTTATTAAGTTCATGGAATTTCTATATGCAAGTACTTTTGATGCGAGTCATTAAGCATATTTGATTTTAGCTTAATGGAAATAATAGAACACTCTTTTAATTGAGCACAGCACTCAACATATTGCTTGATTATGGATGTATTTTAAAATGATGTGTCAGTACATACTAGCACAGCCAAATTAATTTATACTGCGGGACTATCACAAATTAAAAAAAAAAAATTTTAATCAGAAATGGCTGAGGTGAAAAGTGCCCTCTTGCATTGCCGTGTTTACCTGTGCCCGCCGGTGCATTGAGAGCCTCTAATGCATGCACCATGGAGTTGGCAAAAAGAGCAGCATCCTCTTTACTGCCAAAGTTCATCCCCCACACCTGTTTGGGATCCCGCCACTGGTGGAAGGTTGGTGTGGCTTGATTATACTTTATCCCTTTGATTATGGGACAGTTGATTACCACCTAACATGAACAGGAAGCACAGGATAGTGACTGTATTGAGGATTTGAGACTTTGAGGGTCATAGCTTGAATGTCATGTACAATTAAATGCAATTCAGACGAAGGCCAGATGTGAGTTGATTCTAATGTATAATCCTTTGTGATGTTTTGATATTTTTCATGCTTGAATTGCATTAGCCTGTAAGGTGTAAGGGCTGTAATGTGACTACAATCCACTAGGTGGTAATGATACTGTATTGTTCAAAAGGAGAACAGGAAATAATTTCCAATCTGAGCTCCAACTCATCAAAAACAACATCCCAGCCAGCCAACAGATCCACTGAGGAGGCCGTCTCCACTGCCCTCCACTCAGCCCTCACTCAACTTCGTCTCTGATGGTCAGAATTCACTAAACTTGAAATCTGTTCAATGAACAATCAGAAACTCCAGCTACAGTGCCAAGCTACATTGTCTAGTTTGTGTGTTTGTTTCATTGTGTTTTAAGGGAAGTGAATTACAGGCAAATTAAGTATTCACAAAGTTCGGTGGGTGTGACCTTCTACCAAAGAGACTATACTATGTGTGTGTACAACGTGAAGGTGACTTTCTGTTTGGCTGTGTGTGTCTGTGTGTGTGTGTGTGTGTGTACACTTGTCTTGTACCTGCTGGTCGGCCTGCAGTTTGCGGCCCACCACTCTAAAGGTGTTGGCCGCAGGGTTGTGATAGATCTGGACGCGGCTGAAGGAAGGACTGTCAGATCCCGCCGGCACCCACCGCTTGTTGCCGTCATTGTACAGCATGACTGTCGCCCTCACTTGGCAGATACTGGACTCTCTGTGGGACGGAGAAATTATGAGGAAAAGATGATGAGATGCAAAGTACAAGACCAAAGGGTGGAAGGAAGTGGAGAGCAACAAAAGAAGTGTATAGTGTGATATGTTGTGTGTAGTAGTAGTAGTATTCTTGTTTTTGCAAGGCTTGTAACCTGTGGGAACAATTTACTTCCTGTAGAAACGGTTGTCATGTTTTGACCACTTCCTGTGCTCAGCACAATGCTACCTAATATGGACTGCATATCTTACCTCTTAGCGATATAAACCAACTTCACAAAAGCTTTTTTAGGATTTAATGATCTACTCTGTACACAGGAAATACAGATAATCCAGCTTTGATATTTTAATTTTATATGTGACAACTGTAGAAACAGAACAGCTGCTATGAGTTCCAGACATACAGCAGGAAATGGATCAGAACTAGACAGATTGTTTAGCGAGGTCAAATGTACAGCTGATAGAAAGCAGTATCCTACTGTTCTACATATTTTCACTTATTTAAGCATGAGACAGTCAAAGTTATTTTGGAGAAAAACACAGTAGAGAGTAGACTAACATTATCACTGTTATTAAAGAATGACTCACCCCATATTCCAGCTGTACTCAGTATTTTTAGTAATCTGCTTCTTCTCATCAGCTTGAATCCCCCCTCTCACAAGTACATTTGTTGTCTATTCAATCAAACCTGCTGTCATTCTTGCACACCTCCAACGCTCTCTCTCATGACATTGTTTAGCACCAACCACTTGCACTTCTGCCTTTATATTCTCATTTCCTAGACAGGTTTTTTTTCTCTCTTCCTGTTCTCGTCTCCTTCACTCGTTCTTTTAAATTCTTATTTTCACACCTCCCTCTTTTGCTGTTTCTCTTTGGCACAGCTCTGATTTCTGTCTGATTTCTTCCTTTCCTTCATTCAGTTTTGTTTGTTTGGGGAGGAATACCTTTTAGTACAAGTGGTTCCCTGCTGAATCTGTGTGTGTGTGTTGGGGGTTGAAGGACGACAAGATTCACTGCATTTGCACTCTAGTCATGAGTCTTGTTCACATAAATATTTAGACTACTTCAGATAAAGAGTTGGAGGCGTCACATGCGGTGGTTCAGTAAAACTCTCCATGTCATTGTGTTTCTTGGATCAAAAAAAATATTACTGTATTAGTTACAATATACAACAGCAGTAGTAAAGAGTTTTATTTTACTGAAGGGTAAATGGAAGCCACAGCAAAATGTTCTGAGTCATCTCCAAAAGAAGGAACTGCCAAACTATTAAAGTAGCTCACTGTTGATGTTTTTTATGAATACTGAAAAAGTATTCAGCCATTAAGGTTTTTGTATAATTAAATGGAAATCACAGAAGCATTTGCATATGCTATCAAATGCACTGGACTTGATGTTCATGTTACTCTATAACAAAGTTATCCCTCAGGCTCTGTCACAGCACTACTAACCAGTGCTTAATTTCCTTCTAATGCTGCGATAGCTATACAAGAACTGTGAACTTCATTATTTTTGCCTCCAAAGGACTGAATAAACATGAGTTCAGAGGAATGATGAACACATTTTTATAAAATAACAATGCTATTTGGCATGTTTTTAAACACATTATATATCAAACGCCAGATGTGTTTCATTTATATATATATATATATATATATATCTGCACAACATACAATAATATTATGTTTCCTTGTGCAGAACAGAAAAGTTTCCTTTGCATAAACAAACTCTAAAATATCTGGTATGAACTGCCAGAGGTATATCTTTGCTGTTGGGGATGTATTTGTACATGTTGTATCCATGGTGTTTGTGCGTGTTAACATGTAACTTTGGGTGCCTGTGTGTGTGTGTGTGTGTGTGTGTGTGTGTGAGAGTGTGAAAATAACTTGACATCTTGTTAAACTAGCTATGTCCCTTTAATAGCCATCTCTAGCCACATCTAAATGTTGTTCATTTCCTCTTACAGCTCACAATCTCTCTGCTGTTCCTCATTCTCTTAATGTCTCTATACCAGGCTACACAATTCTGAGCATAATATCACTAGATATCAGGTTAATACATTATAAACTATGCAATTATACAAAAGTGAACACATTCCTGATCAATATTTCCCTGTTTGCACTGTAAATATAATAGCCTTACCCAAAGCGGTAACACTTTATAATAACTACATGCTATGAAGCATTAGTTAAGTATCTGTAAACACTTAATTTATCATTCATAAAGCATTGTTCCTACATTAACACTCAGTATACAAACAAACAGTTATAAATGTTTTAGTCTTGATTAATAAGCTCGTCTATTATGTGTTTCATGATTGTGTTTTCATACTTTATAAATGATGGATTCCCCATTTGTAAATTAAGTATTATATATATTACAAACCAATTATTAAGGAGTTGTAGATGATTAATAACATAATTTATAAAGTGTTAGTAAATTATTAACTATGACCACCCTCCCCCCTCTCTGTGACGACTGGCCAGGTGAGAAGACAGCTGGAGAGACTCCATCAAGGAAAGGCTGCAGGACCTGATGGCATCAGCCCCAGGGTCCTGAAGACCTGCGCCACCCAGCTGTCTGAGGTCCTGCAACATCTCTACAACCTGAGCCTGAAGCAGGAGAAAGTCCCGGTGCACATTCATTCATGTGTGTGCAGCTCGGAGAGTGGGTGGAGTCCCATCTAGAGGACATTCTATGTTGCCTCCCACCCTCAACATGAACATATACATGCATGCTCAACTTGCATCTATTTCACATACACCAGGACAGTGATTTCTTTTCTTTTTCTTTTTCTTGCCATTTCCCCCTTTTTTGGACAATTTGACAGTGAAGAGGCAGGCTGGAAATGTGTAAGAAGGGGTATGACATGTCGGGCTAATTAAAAGCACAGGAATAAATAAAACAGATAAGGCAAGCACGACACACTGGGAATTCTCATTCACCAAAATATGAAGGAAATCTGGGTGATTAAAATAACTTGATTTTCTCATTCAGATTTGCCGAGCCTGATTTCAGAGAACCAAACCCCTAGTATGTTTTCATTTTATTTTAAGACTGTACTCATTTTCAGCTGTGAATACAGCTGTTGGTGTAATCTCACAATCTAGCCTCTGAAATAAAGTTTACTTACCATTGTTTTGTTTTTTTAATGTTATCTCTTACAGAATACACACAATAAATACAACTAAAGAATAGCAGCAACAAATCAACTCACACTGACTTTTATCTGTAAGAGGCAACAAGGCAGTGACAAGCAAGAACACATCAACAGTTGATCAAGTGTGTTCACATTTACCTAAAGCAAAACAAACAAACAAAACCCTCCGTCAGGCCATTGTAGATGCCCCAGAGCTCATTGAATTGTGCAAATATGTTAAATATAGTTGAATCAGCATTTGCCAAGACTGACAGTGGTGACTGTCAATGAAATCATCAACTGAATGTATTAATTTATCGTCTCAGTAAATACAGCACGTCACTATCCAAAGAAGACATAGCTCACAGTGTCCAGTGCTAAGACTTGAGTCAGTGGACAAAGAGCTTGAAATTAGACAGGTGACAGGGCCAGTTTTTAGTCTAGCACAAAGAAATGCTGAAGCTACCTTTTTACCATTTAATTTCCATGCTGCAGCACACAGGCTGCTGTTTTGCATACAGTTAGAGTGCATCTCCGGAGGGCAACAACACACAGTACAGACAACAGTCTTAGCAGGCCTTTTAGGAAATGGTAACACTACATACCATATCATCACACAGTATTAAGAGATTTATTATCAAATGGCACATTTAATTACCTCATCTAAAGACATACACAAATTAATTTAGTAAATATTATGAACTGTTAATGATAATGTGATGTTGGAAGACCCTACAAAGAACTACAAAAAGAGACTTCCCCAGTGAGCTTTGAACAGCACTTTAAAGGAGCAACTTTGTTTATTTTTTATATTATTTACTGTCCATATTGTACTGAATGGCACAGCTGAAATATGGGACATACATTGGCTAAATACAGCAGTAAGGCAGGGCAGAAGTGTGTTTATCCTACGGTACAGTTTGTACATGATCCTCCTGATGTTCTTGGAGTGACCTCTATTGCTATTTGCATGATGTGGTTTAGTCTCGAGCTGCATTTGTATTTGCCATGCAGAGTCCAGTAAAATAAGATGCATGCAGTTAATTTTCCTCCGAAGCATGCATGACTGTGCAGACAATTAGACATGGTTGTGGAGTTTTCTTTCAAAATATGTTGTTCATTGGCAGAACTTTTCAATGGAAATAAAAGTAATACATCCATCAATCCCTCCATTTTCTATACCACCCTTTTCAGTTCAGCCTATCCCAGCATGCACTGGGCCAGTGGCAGGGAACAACACATCAAGATGGAAAGTACCATCATGTATTTGCAATCATGTAAAGAACACTGTCAACTGACAGCAAGTACTTAAATGTGTGTGTGAATGGCCTTTGTGCGATTTTTTAAAGCTTTGTAATCCCACCAAACAATTGCAACAGAAAGAGGCTAAAAAGAGAAAGGGCTGATTTACCTAGCAGTTAAGGCTGTGGCTCCTCTGTACTTGCTCCTGTTACTCAAACCGTGCCCTTTGTCTAGGGCCAGGGCTTGGTCCGGGGCTAAAATTTGCATGCCAAGGGCCACTTGAATGCGAAGCTCTCCGGATTCTCACTACCTGAAATGCAAAACCAGTGGGGACCAGTTAAAATGGCACATGCGCACAATCAACACAGGTGTACAAAAGTCAAAATACTGAGCCTCTCACCCCCCCTTCTCTAGAGATCCAAACCTTCCAACTCTTCCCAGAGAGTGTTATGGAAATTAGCACTGTGATTTTGCTGACATACTGTACCTGCAGGTTGTTGACTGATGAGGCTTGGATGTAAGGATTGGAGGTAAGGTGATATCTAGATTGGTCCTCACAACTAAAAGTGGTGGGGCTGCAAGGATCAGAGGTTGAGTGTGAGATATAAGATCAACAGAAGTAGAAGAAAAAGAGAACCAAGACGGATAGAATTCAAAGGATGCCGAGGTCTTTCCTTGTGAAAAAGAAACGTGGGGCATGTGGAGCATGGCAATGGAAAGAGCCAGAACAGCTTGAGTGGAAAGAAGATAATACACTAGGTAAGAATTAGAAGTGTCTTCAGATAGCTTGTTCAACTGTCAAAGGTAAGCAGTAACATCCAAGTTAGTTTATTCCTCTTAAGCTGTCTCATGTATTTTTATATGTATGTATGTATTTTTATGTAATTAATTTGATCTTGTTAATTCACTTATTAAGCAAACAATTGTTTCCTTTTATGCCCTAAAGTTAATGAAATTTCTATGGAGCAGACACCCTGCTGTCCTGACACCCAACAGCCTTCAACTGTGGCTCAGTCAGTCGTCACCTCAGGATGTGGGACAGCAGGAATGAGAGTGTCAGTACCTTTGGCAGGATCAGGAGGACCAGGGGCTGACAACAGGCTGGACTGGTCCACAGTTATGCTCCGGGGCTCCGTATACCATCCCACTACACTGGGACTTCACAGAGCAAAGGTTATAGATCCCATTTTCTTGTTAAGTGTGTCATTCTTATAATATGAGCAAGTTGACTGGGCTTCCATATGTATGCTCACCCTACCTACTTTTTTATTGTGTATTGATGAGTGTCATAACTGGCATAAGCTAGTGACGGCTTTGAATAGAGCAGCTGACACACTGGAAAGACAGCTGACTGGAGGAGATGGACTGGACAGGAAAATATGGGCTGGCAATCCATGGCTGGATGGCAAAAAGCCCGGCTATTGACCTTGGGACGAAATTCCCAACAAGCAAGGAGAGCACTTCAGTGGAAGCCATAAAAGATAGAGGAAACACAACTGGAGATAGAGTTTAAATGAGTGTTAAGTCTAGCGTCAGGTTAGTAACTAAAGTTCACGAGGTTAACAACATCCCTGCTACTAAAAAGAAAGCAGGAAGTAGCAGTGAACGGCAGGAGAGAGGGGACAGTAGGCAGCCAAGGAAAGACAGGAGTGATGGGCAGACACCCAAAATATAATGGCCTAGGGCTAAAATGAAGGGCATATGGCCATGTTTATTCAGGTGCTGAAAGGGACAATTAAAAATAAATCAGAGAAAATGGGGGATTTAATCTATGAATATGGCATGGATTTAGAGTAGGCAAATGGTAGTTTTAGAGGTAGTAAAGTCAAAGTGGTAACTGGAGATCGACTGACTCGTTGGACAGTGAAGGCAACTCTGGAGGCAGAGGAGGAGGGCTACAAATAGCAAGACAGAGGGCTTGAATCTGCTGCAGAATGATGTTAAAGCTAAATTGGCAATTTTAAAGAAAGCAGAAAGCCTTTAAAAAGAAAAAGAAAAAAGGAAGGAGCTATGGAAGCTGTTTTGCTAAGGCATTATTCAGTAAGGACTTGTGGAACTCTGAAAGAGGGAGTTAGAGGCTTACTAAGTAAAGCTGCATCCAGATAAAGATATTGACAGGGAGTTAGCATCACCACTAAATAACTCACTATTGGCCATCCAACGGATGTTTCAGCCCTCACTTTGAAAGAGGGTAATTGTGAAAGAAATGGTAATTTGGTGAGCAACGTCAGCATCAGCTGATCCCGACGGGCATACCTTGGTCTGATGGTGTGCCCTTTAAGCTGTAAAAATGCTCTGGATGTGTTGTTTTTTATGGAAGCTTATTAGGGTATCATGGAGGAAGCAGCTTAAATGCCTAGGTCTTGGCAAATGGTAGGAGGGAACTTTAATCCGAAACAGAAAGATTCTGTTGGTATTGGACAATTTAGGCCCATCTGTCTTCCCAATGTAGAAGGTAAGATTTACTTTAGTGTAGTGGCACAGTTACCTAGAAAGGAATAAGCTAATCGACACCTCAGTGCAGAATGCCGGAATACCAGGATTTTCTGGATGCTTGGAGCACACCATGATATAGCATTAAATTCAGTCAGCAAAGTGGGAATGAAGAGGTTTGCATGTGGAATTCTTAGATAGCCAATACATTTTGTTCTGTTCCACGTAGTGTATTGTGGGGGGCAATAGAGTACTTCAAAGTACCAGACATAGTCAAAGGACAAATTCTGGAATATTTTTATTCAGACATTCAGATATGTTTCTAAACTACAAAGTTTAGACCTACAGTGGGACAGCAGTTGGATTTAAGCATCACAATGCTACACAATGGGGCGACTGTTGCTCAGTGGTAGAGCAGGGTTGTCTTTCAATCAGAGGATCTGCGGTTCGATCCCCGGTCCGCTAGTCCATGTCGATGAGCCACAGTCGCCCGCAGTAGGCTGTGTCTAGCTGCCGAGTTAAGGCAGCTTCAAACAACATAAGGCCACAGTTAGAGAATGGTGTTGCCTGTCAGAGGGCACAGCCTGATATCCACTACTAGGTCAAAGCGTAATAGGTCAAACATAATTTAATATGAATACTGGGCTTACATAGGAATGCTTGGCACATAGTGTGGATTGATAATTATTTAGACAAGAAATTGTTCCTTGTAAGTGAAAAATCATGATGTTGATGCCTTACCCATATTGTCATATTCATCAAGCACTTTTGTCTTTCCAGCCCCGTCCCCGTTCCTCCCCCGGATCAGGTGACTTTGTGTGCTCAGTGTGCCACAAGATATTCCCTCTGCAGCGCATGCTGACTCGACACCTGAAGTGCCACAGCTTGGTGAAGAGACATCCTTGTCGATTTTGTGGCAAAGGATTCAACGATACCTTCGACCTCAAGAGGCATATGCGAACACACACAGGTCAGGAATGAACTTCACACATACACACACACATACACACAGTCTATGAGAAAAAAAACAAAGACATTTTACTGGGACACTACAGAAAATTCCATGAATTCATATTATAGATGGTAGCACTATCGCTGTGTAAAAATGTGGCTACAATTCAGCAAATTGACCATGCACGGTCCAGCCATATATATTAGTTTAGACCTATAATGCATGTTATTTTTCCAACAATCATTAACTAAATAAAGCTGTAATTCACAGAGTTGGATGTGAAAAGAAATAGCTGTCATGCTCTCCTCAAACCTACCGGCTCCATTGAAAAACACAGCAATTTTACATTGCAGACTGTTACTTCTTTCAAAGTCGACATAAACAAAATAAAACTCTGTCTTGGTTAGTCTAGTCCAGGGGTCGCCAACAGGCGGACCGCGGTCCGGATCCGGACCCAGACGCTGTCCTATCCGGACCCGGACGTATAATTGATAGATAATTATACATTTTGGCAGAGCGCTTCCGTTTTAACCTGCGCAGCTTTTCTGGCCTTTACAGCGTTCATTCAGCAGTTCAGGAAACACACTGACCAATTACATACATTGTAAATAATCTCACGTGACGCTACTCAGCCAATCGAATGTTTATTCCAAAATGCATCGTGAGTCGAGTGAGATCACGCAGACAGGCGGGAGACGGAGCGAGAGCAGTGAGAGAGAAGCAGTGAGAGAAGTGAGTAAATCGGAGAAGCAAGTTAGAGTTAACATGGCGTGCTCTAAAAAGAGAGAAGTGGACCTCGAAAACAGAGCTTTAACAAAGAATGGACGGACTCGTATTTGTTCATTCTTCCTGCTGGCGCTACTAAACCACTCTGTCTCATATGCTCAGATACCGTGGCCATTATTCAAAGCACCGATGTGAAACGCCACTAAGAGACCAAACATACCCACTCCAATCCGAACTGAGGGCACAGAAAATAAACCATTTAAGAGCCCAATATGAACGTTCCACCAGAATATTAACAAATTCATTCACTGCCCAACAACGTGCTTACGAATGTTCACTGAAAGTTGCTTGGATTTTGGGTCAACATAAAAAGCCATTCACTGATGGAGAGGTTGTCAAGGAGTGCATGAGTGCAGTAGCTGGAACTTTACTTGAGGGGAAACAAAAAGGAAGAGTTATGTGAAAAAATCAAGCAAATACCTGTCAGCAGCCTCAGACACAAGGCTCATCTTTCTAAAATCAAGCACTTTCTTTTAAGATGTAAGTTTTTCAAAAGTTCTTTTTTGTGTATTTTATTTTTAGATGGAGCCATTATTTTACTTGAAATGAGAGAAGAACATTTATTTATGTATTTCTATGTATTATTTATAATCCATCCAGTTAAATTTGAAAACTGAGAATAATAATTGTTAAAATATAATTGATGTGTACTTTCTTTATTTGATTTGACAGTTGTTGACTACACAGAGACGTTGTTACTACTACTAGACTTCTTGAATATATATATATATATATATATATATATATGGCACTAAGTGGCGCAAGTTAGATATTATTGTAATGTTCCGGACCTTTGCCTGAGGAGATTTTCTCAATCTGGACCTTTTGGAATTTTAATTGAAGACCCCTGGTCTAGTCAGTCCACTTCCAACAGTTGCTCACTGTAGGTTGGTCGAAATATAGCTTTAATGCATTACTAGTTATTCTCTACACACTGTCTTTCCCTGCCGCTGCCGGTGTACCGCCTCAGTCCTATTAATAGTTCAAATTAGAAGTCTGTCGCTGCGCAACGAAAGTCGTAACAAACGTGAAAAGATTCAGCAACTGGATTGACAATTTCTTACCTATAATTTGCTCAGAAACAGATTTTGGCAGACAGCTGAGGTGAAATAACTTAAAGTTTACTTGCAAATTTACCGTTTCCAATTATGTGGATAGGAAATGCATAGTGCGCATAGGATTTAGGGTGCTTTAGGAGCGCGGAGGGTACACATTATGCATTCTTCAAAATCTTCTAAATGAAGGACTCAGTCCTCATTTGAATGATCCTGGACATTGGAACAGTCCTTTGTCAGGATTCGATGATGCAGCATCCTTGGAATTCAGTTGTAGAAGGATCCTTCCTTGACATTGAGAAACACCCTGCGATCCACACAAACATGCACAGGAAAAAAAACTAGTTTTGTCTCTCCCTGCTGCAGGTATCCGTCCCTACAAGTGTGACCTATGTGAGAAAGCCTTCACACAGCGCTGCTCTTTGGAGTCCCATATGAGGAAGATTCACAGCGTTCACCAACAGTATGCCTACCGCCAGAGACGCTCTAAGATCTTTGTGTGTGAGGATTGTGGTTACACCTCAAGCCGCCCTGATGAGTACTTCCTCCATGTGAGACAGTGCCACCCCGGCAGTCCTGCCCTCCGCAGGTACTACCGCCGCCAGGCCCATGAGAACAGCAGCTTTGCTCCAGCAGGCAGAAAACTGAACCCCTATTTGTTGTACTCAACCCCTGCATACTACATGTAGGGCTCTTTCCAATTTTGAACTACATCTGTTCCATAAAAAAGAAAAGACCATTTGTTAATTTAAATTAATTTTTGAATTTGTATTCAACTGTGTTCCACTTTATTTTTGTCTTCATTCATCAGTTTGTGTTGTTAACGATAGCTTTAAATGCAAAATACTTGTATTTTTTTCCTGCTCTATGTTTGCTGTTATAATAAAAATGAAGGATCAAAAACGATTCTTTATATTTTTATTGTGTTATTAACATATTAAATATTTTTGTTCAAACTCGGTTAATTGTTCAGGCCATTCCCATTCAAAACAACGCAGCTGGATGGTCAGAGTGGCGACTACACCATTGTATACCAGTGTAGCATTTATTGTGGTATTAGCAAGATAGCTAGATAGCTAACTAGTTGTATTTCGCAGGTCTGCTGCTGCAGGTTCGCAGCGGGGCCGGGTTCCCTCCTCCGCCGGGGCACCTGCGAACGTGTTCGTTGAGTTGTAGATCCACTCGAGTCTCTCCAAAAGTTTTCAAAAGCACCGTAGCTTGTGTCCTGCCATGCTCCAAACACCAGGAGCTCAGTTAAAATGAAACACATTCCCAGCCATAAAATGTGCAACGCTTCTCTGACGCTGTCAGCCAGAAATACCGTTCATACAAATCCTTTTCCTGGCTGAGTCATGGCTGCCAGCTGTGGGGTTGACTGACCATTTCTTACGATGTCCAGCTTTTCCTGAAATGTCCTTCTTTCTTGAGAAAGGCGTTATCAGTAACTCCGCCACTAAATCCGTTTCTCCTCCTTCAGCCATTGAGTGTTAAAAATAGGTAAAAAAATAAATAAACTACACCAAGCAAAACCCTACAAATGTTATAATTTCTTCCATATCTTTCAATTTGAACTCTTACTCCTCCAACTAAGCTCTGCTGGCAAGTTAAGTTTTGTTTCACTTTAGTCACGTGCTCGCCCACTGACCAATCACAGCACACTCTGCACCTCTCGGCAGAGCTGCACCTGGACTCTGAGCTGCACGTAATGCTGACGTAGTTGTGGGCTGGCTAGTATGGGGCTAGCAGGCTCTGACACTTAAAGAATACGCCCAACCTGTCAAACTAAAGATCTGATTGGTTGAACACGATGACAATCAACAATATCGTCCCCATTCACTTAAAGTGCACATGGATGTACTTGTGAGTCTGCAGGCCTCAGGCCTCTCTTCTTACCTAGAGACACAGAGGTGAAATCTGATTGGATAAAAGCTCTACTTAAAACAAGCTGCACTGGAAGCAGAGCAACTGAGGAAGACAGTAGCTGTGCAATGAGAAAACAAGATAATGGGAAAAATATTTTTATAAATTATGATACATTTAAGAAAAATTATAAAATTATAAAATAGCTTTGTGATTCTCTTTAGGCCAGCAGAGAAGGCTTTGCAGGCCCTGACGGCCTGCCACTGCTGTAATGTAATGTAATGTGAGTTCCGACACAACAGGCTGCTGCTAACAGTAACACGTTTATTCTTGTAACTGATTGGAAACGTTTAACACAAATATACAACTCTTTGGACTGTGTGCCTCTGGTTGCCCTGCTTCTCTGGCACATGTGGTCCAGTTACTTCTAAACTCACAGCAAAACAATGTTTTCAGTTCTCCAATCCTCGATGCCCAACGGCCAGCGTGACCGTCTTCCTTGTGTGTGTATGTGTGTGTGTTAGCTATCCGAGGTCCAGCACCTACTGCATTTAAATGTATTGATCTTTAAAAGTGTGTGGAGATTTGTTTGTACTGTTTCATCTTTCTCACCTACTTCAGATGAAACTAAGCCCACTTCCATACGATGAAAGCTAAATGTGACCGCTACAGTAGCTTGGAAAATAGCAAATCGGGGCACTAAATTTGATGAATTTACTGTTTATTAGACCACAATTGAGAAAAGAATTAGCCAGCTAGCTTACCCCCCACCTTCCCACCGCTACGAGACTACTTTGCCGGGAGGAGAGTGGTCTTCAGAGAGCAATCTCCGGAGACAGACCTTCAGTTAGTGGCTGAAATTGAGTTGCTGTATAGCCGCTAACTGATGGTCCCTCTCCTGAGCTGCCGACCATTTTCCTCCCGACGAAGTAGTGTCCAGCAGCGGGGAGTGAGGCACAGGGACCGGGGGGTGCACTGGCTAAATTCATCTTATTATATTTATATATTTAGCTTTCGGCATAAGGAAGAAGGCGTGGTTTTATCTAAAGTAGGTTGGAAAATGGTGCAGAGAAATATCCACACACATTTGCAGATCTCTGTCATGGCAGAGGAGTTGCAAAAATGTAAACAGGATAATTGGGAGGCCTGCCTGAGTTGGAGTAAAATATTTAAAGACTTTTCATCCTTAATATCTACAAATTTATATATTTATGTATGCATTTACAGATTTGTCAACACATTTACCAATCTCCATATATATATGAGAATGAAATCTGATTATGCAAACAGGTTTAGAATACACATTTTCAGATTCCTGTACACATTCATGAATCTCAGTATGCATTTAGAAATTATGCAAATAATAAATCTGCAAATATTCTGCTACAATCATGGCCTCATAGACATGTATTTACTTTAAAATTATCTTGGAGTTTTCTAATCTACTACGGCATCAGCAACTCTGTTGAATGATATGAGGAGTTATTTGGAGGAAAGTCTTTGGCAGTAATCCTTATGTAAAATAAATAATGAATGTGTGTTGCCAGGACAGCTCACCTGCTAATCTGAATGTAGGAGGCCTTGTGTTGCTGCATGCTCACATGTTACATCAAGGCTTTCTTTGTAAATGAAGGTGACACTAAGCTTTTCAGCTTGAAAAGCAGGTTTGCACTTCAGTCTGAATGTGCAGTGTTGCGTGCGTCACTGAATGAGACACTGTGGGAAAATTAAGGGAGGGGAGGAGAAAAATAAGAAGAGGAGGGGTGGGGGGTGATTAAATATAGGAAGCTGAACCTGTGACTGGCAGGAAAAAAAGAAAGTGACTGACAGCATAGACTGGTCAACTTGCTAAGGCATTCGGAATATCTTCTTCTTTTGATCTTCTGGGTTTAAAAGATGAGCTGTATTCCTGCCTCACACAGGTAAGCTACACAACTAAAATACTCAAAATACTCTCTAAAGAGACATTTTAAACAATGTAACTACTCAAACTCTCATAGCTGTAAGAAATGTAAGTGTGTTGTATCATATTTTTAGAGTATGATGGTAAAAATGAGGCCACACTGTTGAGTTAACAAGATAGCAAGACACTTGAGCCAAGAGGCTTCTCATGCCTTACATTCACTGCAATGAGAAACACACCAACACCCTGGGATAAACATCATGTCAATCATTTCAAAAGGTCACGATACTGTAGGTTCAATTAGTATTGTAATAGAACTGACAAAGTATTGTTAAGTATTGTGATTGTAGACTGGCATAAACATCAATGTGTCCCTTTTTTTATTCCAATGCTCCATGCTTACATCATCAACGTCAGTGTACATTTACAGTATTACATATTATGTACATTCCTTCATCTGTATTTATGCCTACCTGTAAGTCATAAAAAATGTAATGACCTGTTACGGTCTATCTCTTTTCATATTACGGGTAAGTCATCGACTGGAAAATCACTTTTGTATACTTCTTATAGTAAAACCTTCATAATTTTCATCCTACAGGGCCTTCTTTCTTTATCCAGTTCCCTCACTCCTCCCTCATCCTTGGAGTTGAGTAGTCACTTGTTGTTTAGGCCCGTTATGTCATTAAGGGCTTACCTGCAGATTAGCACAGCAGGAGAAATTCTTTCCCTGCCCCCTTTCCCCTCATCCCTACAATACCGCCCAAACATATGAAAACACAATCTTTCATCCACTGGTACTTGTGGAGTCAAGCTGGAAATCCCAGAGATATGCCTGTTTGATCTTAGGTCATATTAGACTTTCACATCTGTACAACGACTGTACAAAGCTTTCTTTTAACGGTGTGGATAATGCCTTGGATTGGGATCAGTTGGAAGCTATTTAGACCTTGTTGGGAGAGTAAAGACTCATCTGAGCTGTGGGGTGAACAATTATACATTTCAATCAGGAGAGACAAGTGAATGATTAGTAGTTAACATTTATTATGACAGATGCTGCGTTAATGAGTTACACAGAAATCATTTGGCACTTGAACTCAACGAGGAGATTTGTGATCGAGTTGTGATTGCCCTGAGCGGCAACAATATAAATCCCCCCGTGGAGATGGGGAGGTGGAGGGTTGCGTAACAGCAGCCTGAATGTACTGAAGGTAGAGAGACAATCATATTTAAGAGAGACAGCAGCAATATGGTAGGCTGACGATGTCCTTGTGTCGTTGTGCTATTGGCTAGAGAGACTAGCTGATCTAGACAGCTGATATGATTGACAGCCCCAAACAATAATCGCAAGGAAATAATGAGTGTGCCTGCATGAGGAGTGATGGCAGATGTATGGTAAATAAGCTATCGGCTTAGGCATGCAAGAGTTTAGTCTTCCTTTCTGAATTTACACTAGAGCGTCATATAATGCAGATTTGAATGTCTTCCTTTGTATATAGAATTGTCAATTCAGTTCAGTACAGCAGATACCGTTTTGATATCACAAGCTTCAAGAGCGTTGTCAGAGCACCAGTCTGACTGTAGTATTTTGTGGTTATTGTAAATGGTTTCTAGTTCTGGAAACAAAGCTTCAATTAATTGCTGAAACCTTCAAATAATTTCACTGTTGACTTGGAGCAAAAAAGGCATCTTTGGATTCTGTTCTGCTGAAATTCAGTGAGCCAGTCAGGGTATTGATAAGGTTGGATAATAGACTTACCACAGAAAAAATGTACCCAAATGTATCCTAAATGTGTTGGGTGTGTGTTTTTGCAGTGGAAGCACCATTCTCAGTCAAGTGGAATCTCAGATGGAGGGGACTCCAGAGAAGAGAAGAGGGAGCAAAGCCTACCAGGTACAACAGACATCTTTATTCAATAGCTTTTACTTCACTTTAGTCACTTTAGTGCAGTGACCTGCCTTCTTTTTCCTTGTTTAAATAGCATCACTTCTCTTCAAAATAATTTATTTAATAAGGTTTGTGCACAGGTTGCTGCTTTAACAAGGATGTGACGTGACCCTATATGATAGCACTGTCTCAGATTTTAAGTTGTGTATTTTTTTAATAACCTCAAGTTTGTATTGTTTTTTTTATCTCATATTTAGACTGGGCATACCTTTAATAATCAATATCAAGTTTATTTTTTAAGGCCAATACAAATCATTAAAAATCTCTTCCCTGGACCAGATTTTCCCTGAAGCCAACTTGAATGAAGAGTCAGATTCCAGCTCCTACCCTGAAGGTTTTCTTTACAGGAGGGAGCGTCTTCCCTCTATAGTTGTGGAGCCCACAGAGCACATGAGAGAGAGCGGCGAGCGCTGTCTGACTCGATGCCTAATGAGCAATAATGTAGAGGAGGAGGACAGCAGTGCTGATCACACAGATGGATCTGTGGATGGAGAGCAGCAGGAGGACATTGGGATGGAAGAAGGGTAAGAGTGTCATAATCGGTCCCCACAATTAATCACAGTCTGTCAGGGTTAAAATGATAACTGTTTGAGGACTGTTTGATGCTAGCAATATTTTGTGTTGCAGTAACAGAAAATGCCAATGTGGTGGTATTACATTTGATTCTGCCTTTCAGAGATATTTTGACAAATTATCCCAATATTTCCGCTATCAAGGGACTTCAAGGCTAGACATTTGCATTTTAATTCAATGCACATTTGCATTGAATAAAAATGGAATTAGAATTCAAAAAAGTTTACAGATTTACTGAAACCCCTCCGTATCCAATGTAATTCCTGACTGTGTATTTCCATTTCCACTGTTGAAGCTTGGTTGCGACGAAGTCTTCTATTGAACCGTCTCAGAGTCAACGGCCCCTCTCCCGGCTAACCCCACCTGCCTCCCCAACTCCCCCTGAGGCTGCCCCACCCTGCCTGAGGAGCTGAACCAGTACATCCAGTACGGACTGATAGCACTGCAGTTCACCTGAACTGTGTGTAACCTAATCTGGACCCGAACAGCCCCCGGTGGGGGGCTGAGCGGTTCCGAGCAGAACCGAACAGTACCGCACAATGCAATTTTCAGTAACAAATATAATAATTCTACAACCATGTAGCATACCGTTTTAACGAAGAACTTCTGATCAACAGAAGCATGTGTAACATTTCACACACTGAAAACACAATAAAACACGATCTAACACAACCTTCAGAACCGCTAGCTAAATATCGCCATTTTTTCGCTTTCATTTCCCGAGATACGCACTCGAAAAATTCCTCCGACCGGCGATCTATTAGCTTACAAGCTAATGCTTGCTACTTAGCAACATTACCATTCCACCCGGCTTCTACCGAACACTTCGAATTTACTCTCCGTGAAACGGTTCAAACGTTATGGGCAAAAGAGCAAGACATAAACACGCCATACAGCCCGCAGAATAATTCTGAATTTGACTCACCATTCTAAGAAAAATTAAAAAGCAGTCCTCACATTCCATTTTGACCGCTGAAAGCCGCTTCCTCTATCTATTTCCTGTCTAATAAAACTCTTTCCTGAAGGAAGGGGGGTCAAATAAGCCCGGAGGACCATGTTTCACATTAAGTAGACTCTGGCTTTTCCGGAAAACGATCCGGAAAACGATCCTCTCAATGAAAACCCTGTTGCCTCCACTGCATTGGCTAGATCCTAACACGTGCATAGATATGTCATAGTAAGGAATTGACCAACCAGAGGCTCAGCAATGGCCCAACACGCACACGCTATAGCGCATTCTGCCGTGGGTCGGCGGCCCAAGAGGCTTTGGAGAGGGTTCTAGCTCTCCAAAATGATTCCAAACTGCTGTATGTGATAGATTGTGCATGTACAAGGATAAAGGAAGTTAAATATATCGTTATTTAAGTTATAAAAGTACAATGGAACAGCTGGAGAGGCTGTTTCTCAAATGACGACCTTTCGTGACCTCTCGTACGTTTATGTCTCTTGCTCTGGCCTACTTCACTCTATTCACTCCAATTCTTTTGTGTATGACTACTGCGATTGTTTGCTATGATGCTGGGTAGGCTTTAAATAGCCTCATTTAATATAGTATTATCAATAATAGTGCTTTTTCACCATGCGAACCTGACATTTTCAAAGTGGAGCTGTGTTCCATCTTCATTTGGTATTAACCAGTAACATATACACAATATTTACAGCTCTCACCAAAGCTCACCCCCTTGAGTGTTATTAATATATTGAAATTATTCAAATAGACCTTGTAGTTAGAGAGTAAGGCCCCTTTGAGTATGGGTATAGTATTTTTGAGCAGAAGCCAAAAAAAAGGCTTAGGGTTAAAGGGTAATGTGTAACCTCTGCATGTCTGACTTTCCCAATGAAAGAGAAACCCTTTGGAAAGGTTGAGATGACTACACATGTAAAAATATTTGGACTAACTATGGTCCATTTAAAAAAATGGATACTAAGCTGATTCCAGTACTGCTATTTTGGATTGATACTTCTAGTTTAATATAATCTATGGTTAACTTCTGCAGTTTGCTGGTACTGTATCTAACACTGTGGACTGAAGGTAACCAGAGACTGTAGCTACAACCTCCAGGACTTTCCCTTTGTCACACAAATCTCAGCCCAAATCAAATGGCTATGGTTAATGACATTCAGGGCCAGTTTACTAAATATAAGCATGAAAGCCCAGCACAGGCCCACTGTTATAGTTGAAGTGGCCTATATGGGTGTTTATGAAAGAAATACTTTAGGAAGATTGTCACAATGGTCAAGGTGTAAAATCCTCTTTAGTGGAATTTAAACCATGTTGGACACTACAGTTCTAAATTCAAGCAACCAGCATCATTGAAAAGATTTACTGCAACAGTTATAGACCTGATTCTCGGATACATGTGTGCAGTCCCTTCAAAAATTAAACATTCATACAGGGAAGTCACATTATTGTCAACATACTGTACAGAAACAGTTACAGTGATTAACTGATATCCATCTTTTACTAAAATGTTGCTGGATATATCAACAACTTTATAGGTCCAGACCTATTTCAAAAAGGTGAAAAGAATATTGTAGCTGCATGACTGTTTGTTGAGAACGTCAGTGTTAATTGTTTTTACAACCAAAGTTGTTTGGTGTGCTGCTTTTTCCTCCTAAAAATATTTAGAAATTCTTATATTATATGAATATTTAATAGTTCCCGAATTACAACAAAACATTTTGGTTTTTCATAAATGCAATACCATCATGTCCTTGTCATGCCTGCTTTGCTAACTTGACTTTGGTGAGGATGAGTATGATGAAAGATAAAATAGTACATGCTCCTACAGTCCCAGATGAACAAAGTTGAGTGAGAGTTATTTGCTACTGATATGAGAAACAATAGTGACAGCATAGGCCTATGCCCTCTTCCTTTATGTACTGCCAGGTCAGTCTGGGTAGATATTGTACAACAATAAAATTGCTTTTATCCCTCTCTGTTTCTCATGCAAAGGTTCCAGTGTTTCCCACAGGATTATGTCAGACTATGGTGGGGGGACCCCTATCACTCTTGCGGGGTCCGGGGTCATGTTTCCCCAGAAGAACATTTGGTAACATAGAAAGTTAAATGTATCAATCTGGTTTACTTCAAGAGCAAAATTAAAAAGGATGGATGAAGGCTGATGAAGAACTTTATTCTCTTGTAAACAATTTTGTGCTCTTGTTCAGGTAGTGGATTGTAACTAAGTATGTGTAGGCTACTCAAATACTGTACTTAGGTACAATTTTGTGGAACTTTGTATTTTACCTGAGTATTTCCATTTTATGTAACTATATACTTCTAGTTCACTATATCTCGGAGGGAAATATTGTACTTTTAACTTCACTACATATATTTGACAATATCAGTTAGTTACTAGTAACTTTTTGAATCCTGATTCAGATTAATACAAAATGTAAATCAACTAATAAACTATGATGTATTATATACAGAGGTCTTCAACAGGGAGTCCGCGACCCCTAGGGGGTCCGCGGAGGTACTGCAGGGGGTCCGCGAAATCTTTGGTTGTTTAGACAATTTTTTCTTTTTTTTTCTTCCAAACATGAATCTGTCCATTATTTTAATAGTTCAGTATTGTATGCAAGATAACAGGTATGTTTATGTATGGCTGTGACACTAATAGGCCATCACTCATTTTCGTTTCCACATTGTTTATATGTTTAACATATGTTTAAAATGAAAACATAAATTTGAATAGATTGTATGCATGATTATCATGCAATTGACAGACTGTGTTGATATTGGCATTGGTATCAGCTGACAAGGTATGTTTATAAATGGCAGTGGCACGGCCACCCTACTCACTGTACCTTGCACATGTTTAAAATAAAAACATGAATATATGAACCTGTGTATTATTTGAATAGCTTAGTATTGAATGCACAATAAAGAGGTATGTTTATACATGGCACTAGGCCCAGTTTAATATAAAACACAATTGTATACAATATATATAGTCGGGGGTCCCTGCTCCATCTCTCTATCAGTTTGGGGGTCCTTGGCCTGAAAAACGTTGAAGACCCCTTTATTAGTATAAGGCCTCCAAAGGAGGCTCCTACCGATTGATCCAGGAGGAGAAATGCGGATTCCGTCCGGTCGTGGAACAGTGGACCAGCTCTTTACCCTTGTCTGTTGGAGGGGTCATGGGAGTTTGCCCATTCAGTCTACATGTTTTTTGTGGACTTGAAGATAGCCTACGACCATCTCCATGTCCAGGACATTTATTGTTATTTTCACACTGTGCTCTATAAATAATTTAATCATGAACACAATGGTTGTATAAATATAAATGATGATGACACAGCAAAAGAAGCACGCCCTTAAAGTATGGTAAACGAGACGGTGTCTGTGTTTCAAGACATGGAGAGCCGAAAGTGACATTAAACGCCTCTATATTCAACCGATTTTGGTTAAAACAATGCCTTTCACTGCGTTTTTGACCAACAATGCTCTACGTAGGTATGGCATTTTTCCATATGGTAATACGCCCCTCCTTCTGTTTTACATAGCCGGGAAACATAACCAATCAGTCAATATATGATATACATGGAGTAATTACAAGAGTAGGCTAACCCCTTCCACAGAATGGCAAATTGTCAAATGAGAAGTTGGGTGTTGCCTGATTGTATTAATTGGAGGGAACTGTAGGCACATGTGAATTTAGAAACTACAGCATAGCAAGTACAAAAGATTTGAAGTCGCCATCTGTGAACTCTATATAACTCTATTACTAGGGGCGTGTCCTTGGAAGACATTGCCTGGCTGCTTCATGGTCTCCCATCTCTACCTTTGTGATTTGAGGTACCACCAACATTACTACAGTTTCGATGTCTTTATCTGTATTTATGTAAGAGACATATAACTAAAACAAAAAACATAACTCAACACTTTCCATTTTCATTTCAAAATAAAAGCCAAATCCATTGACACCTTTTTAATGAAACGATATGACACATTCTGGTCATTATGAGCAGCAATGCTATTTGCGTGGACGCTACTCGTGTGAGAGGTGCAGTTTAGCGAGGCAATCGTTACGAACTGCTCACACAGGCAGTGTGGTCCGGGCGTGAGCGTGCTATGGCAGAGCCGCAATGGACAGAACAAATAGCCAAGCATGTTAAGCATGAGCACATACTCATTGAACTCGACTTACATCCAGTAACTACTATTTCTCTCCCTGCTCCTTCTATTTTTGTCTGGACCACAGCAAGGTGAGGCCAGCCCTATAAATGCAACATACTATAACTGAGTGAGTGAGAGCGTGAGTGAGTAATTAAGTTGCTGATTGATGAAGTTACACCATTGACCGGTAGAGATTTGGTGTTTTCTCATTGATCATGTCTCTTTCAAAATGAATAGGAGCTGACAGTCCTCTATTACGTCCTTCTCCACTCATTGACTGCTGTTCATTCCGAATGAATAATGTGCACACATTAAGGACGGAAATGTTGCTGGTCTTGGAAACTACTATCTAAAGACTAGAGACTTAGACAATTAAAAAATGAAAGCATATAAAGTACAATGTTGGAACGGGTGCCATGTTATTGGCGTTAACCTCATTTAACTTTGCATAGTGTTGACTAACCCGTAGATAGACAGTGACAGACTGTAGATACACTGACTATTGTAAAACATTTTTAGAAACTTCTGAGGAGAAACTGTGCTTGTTTTAACAATGTTCCCAAAACTCATCATGCCGGGGATCAACTCTCAAAGTGTAACGTTTCAAGAGCAGCATTGGGCACCAATGAGTCTTTTGTGAAAACAATTGTAAAGGTAACTTCTGTTGCATAGAAAAAATATTGTTTAAATTATCTGTAGAGCCAGGAGCAACTTCTAATATATCTTGACAAGATGCAGAATTGTGAAGGTAGGCTGCAGCATAACTCAAAGCAGCCAATAACATTGGCTGGAATAATAGTCTGTGGGCCCGCTGCACAATTTAGTTCATTTGTTTTGAAGTTAGTCAGTTAGTAGCAAGACTGTGATTGCTCAGTAGTTAGACCCCTCTCGCTGCAACCACAACCACATGCCGCAAATTATCAAATAGTGGTCATTTACTCCAGAGGGTATCAGACCTTTATTTCAAGCAGGCCTTTATTTCTAATTTACTCTGTAAAGTAAGCTGTTATTGTGAAAAGTGTTTGGTAAAGTCAGTGCTTTATTCATTCCGCTGGGAAATTTCCCTGTATAGAGTTTAGAATTATTTAAGATTTTAAAGCTTAAAGTAAGACAAAGATATGTAGCGGACATCCACTGACAGATTATAAAACTGAAATGTCTATGCCACAATCTGAACTAATAAACTTATTCCAGGGACTGCTCTCACAACCTATAGGTCACTTAATGGTTAAACATTCAATTTACCATATGTCTGGACATACTCAGAGCATATAAGACTCGACACTCAAATCAGTAATGCTGAGTCTACCATGTTGTATGGAAGAAACTTTCTCTTGATATGCTAGTCCTAGTCTTAGTATATACATATATTTAAACATCTGAGGTTATAAAGGTTATGCATACTTAGGGATAACAAACTGTTCTGCCTGGAACTGTGATATAATCCACATCTCTCAGAACAGCAGAAGGGGGAGGGACGTCACCCCCCCCCCCCCTTTTCTTGGAGTCTCCCACCTAGAAAAGTGGTTTGTGCTGGAATGTTGAGTTAAATCCTGTCCATTCATTTATTATGCATATAGGTACACATGTATATCTACATAGGTCTGTCTGTGTCATGATAACAATGTCTATCTATATTGTGTAATTGTTTTGATTCGTTCAATCTATAATTGATCAGGTTTTATTCAGTGATTTATATCAAACTATTTGGTATAATTTTGCAGCTGAAATAGCACAGAGTTCAAAAATGGAAGAATTAAAACGAGTTTGTAAGTAACTATTAATTGGGTTAAGTAAGGTTAAATTAAATAATCAAGATAGTTGTTAAGATGGGAGTGGTTTTGCTGTTCCCGCCATAAAACTGCACCCTCTTTCTCAAGAAGAAAAAGCAACAAGAAACCACTGCTCTCGGTCTTCTACACTGCACTTCGACTCTGGACGTCCCCCCACTTTGACATCAGTTTGCCCGCAAGAAGTTTGATTTTCCTTGGCCAAATAAATTTAAGTCATATTTGGTCTCAATAGAAATAGACCAAAAGATCTAACTAAAATTTAAATTAAAACTAATATAAATGTGCTTCACAATCTTCCATGGTGCTTCATAAACTCTCAGCTGCTGAACGCTGCATACATTTAATGTACACGTCAATCGACGAATTTAATTAATCAGTCAGTGATGTGAGTCACTGATTCTACCTGGTCACATGTAATCCTTTCCATTTAGTTGTGGTTTATTATTAGTCATTGTACTCTTCTTCCTATTCTTTAGTCATTCATTTCATCTTGTTTATTTGATTGTTTATTCATTTATTTTCTGTTTAGTAGATTAGTTATGAAATTTGTCAATTAAATATTTAATTCATAAAGAACTTTATCATTTGATTTGTGTGTATATAAAATAATAGGTCCCAGTACACCTTGAGAAGAACTCCGTAGCAACCCTGAGATAAAGATCTTATTGATGAATATCAAATTTTAAAGTTTTCCCAATAATGTTAAATTATTTTCGTCAAACTAATGTTGGCTTATGGCGTAAGCTAAGTACCATCATTCTTTTATACTAATTTATGGGTTTATGAATCATAATTGAATTACTAATAATAGTTAGATACATTTATATTTATTAATTATTATTTATTAATTCTGCTACCAGTAACAACGGTACAGATAAATAAGGAAAACCATATGCAAGATTTATTGAATATTGAGCAAAAAAATAAATAAATTATACACGTGTAGTGGCCATTTGTAGGATAAATCAAAAATAAAACAAACAATAATCAAACGCCACTGATGCACCGTGGTTGGTATTTTACGCAGGCAGAAGAGAGTAGATTGTCCATGCAGGATTCCGATTTTTCTTATTTATTTAAGTAAGCCAAACAAAACAAGCAAACAAACAAAAAGAACAAAGAAATCTCCTGTCTTACGCTGTCTCTCCTGTGCTGGTAAAAACGATAAGACCATGCTGGTCCTATCTATCTACTCCTATATATAGCCACAGGTGCCCACAGTGTTTACCCAAACAACAAAAAATAAGATAACTAAACAAATGACTATTAAAGAGAAAAAGCAATCTTAATATATCAAATAATCAATCTAATAAAATAATTAAACAATACTACTTATTAATTAAATAACAAAATACTAATATCAAATAAATAGCTCCAACACAATGCTTATCAACAATATACTTATATTAAAGCTCACAACAGCGTTTTGCTTCCCTTCAGGCAAGGCCCCTTAGCTGTGACGTAATCACAATATATCACGGCCTGAAGTGAGCTATGGCTTTTATAAAACTGTCATCCAGTGTGGCAATATGAAATTTATCGAAACTGCTTTTTTATCAATTAATAATATTGTTCACAATAAAATGGGCACACCATCAGCTATCATATACGTTTTCAGTTGGCTATTTTGCACGTCCTCTTCCCCCTGTATGACAGACCTGGCCATTATCTATTCAGTCACATGGATGGGGTTGTTATGGCTTCAGTGGGATACATGTATGTCTCATATTGATGAGATAAAGCTGTATCATGGTAGTTATTATATATGTATAGGTCTGCAGCTTAAATCCTTTTTGAAAAACTGAATATGTCCTATATGCGTCTCTTTTTAGAAAAAGAAGAACATCACATTGATCCGGCACAAGATGGAGCTGACGTTTTCCCTTTGACCAGTATTTCTCAAACTGAGGGGCGTGCCCCTCTAGTGGGGCGCAGTGGCATTACAGGTGGGGCGCAGAAATGCAGATTTTTTTCTTTATTGAGAACTTCAAATATTACAAAACTACAAAGTACACGGACATAAAACTAAGTCATTAATAAATACATGGCGAAATGCCTGTACTTTTGTGTACATGTTTATGTTACGCCATTAACAGGTTACTCTTGCGCATGCGTGACGGCCAAGATTCTTGGCGACTCACATGTGTAGCTTCCCTTCACCACATCCTACCTCTGTGAGATCGGCTTTTCTGCTGTTGCCTCTTCAAAACAAAATACAGATCTAAGCTCAACATTGAGCATGAACTGAGAGTGGCCGTATCAAGTCTGCAATCCCGTTTTAAAAAGATTTGTAGTGGAAAGCAGGCTGATTGCAGCCACTAATACTGATGAAACGTGATGGCTCACACATATCTGCACTACTTTTGTTTTGTTTTGCACAGGTTGCACGTTATTGTTGTTTTGAAAAGATATGCAGTATAAAACTCAGTAAAACTCTTTATTGCCAAATATTTGAACTTGTTTTGTTTAGTTTTTCACATGTTGCACTTTATTGTTATTATCTTGAAAAGATATTCAGTGCAAAACAGGTTAATTGCAGCCACAATAAGCTATTTCTTGCCAAATATTAGTTATTTTTTGCACAGATAGAACTTTATTTGCATTGTTCTAACAAAGTGATTGCACATTGTATTTGTTTTTGTCTGATGGAGCAATCTGGTTTACTTGAAAGTGATTGTGTGACAAAGTGGGTGAGAACACACCATTTGTCCCCATATTACATTCATCTATAAATCTAACCATACTTATCAATTGTTTGTTTACCATACCCACCATGTGTTCCAGAGGCTAAAGGGGGAGGCACCCAACCATTTCCTCTATTTATACACTGGATGATGTCGTCCGTGATGTCATTGGGTCAGACCAAGTATAGATTTGTAGGTTAGTTGTGATCTGTTTTACAATTTGCTATACACTCACAACAATGTAAACCATATAAAATTGGTGCCATATCAGGTTGTGTTCGGCTCTGATCTCCCTATCCTTGCTGAACTGATAGCCAAGCAGTCTTGTGAGGCTAGAGCTAGCTGCATCAGTGAAAGTTTGCTAGCTGTCACTAGGTCAAAAACCAAGCAAGAACAAGCTAGTTCAACAGCGGAGTGGGAGGAGTTACCGTTTGCGAACGAGGAAGTGCCTAGTGTTGAGCACACCAAATTGTGTAAGGAAAGGAAAAGCAAGAGACGGAGGAGACGGGACAAAGTAAGGGGAACAAAAGTTGCTGAACAGGTGTCGAAGCCTTTAGAATTCGATCATTTTGCTATTCCTAGCGACATTGCTAAGCTACAGCGAGAGGACCCCACACTTACAACGTTGTTTGCTAAATGTGTGCCCGAGTCAACCCAAGTGATGGATAGGGGAAAGGAAGCATTTGTGGTCAAGGGAGACATGTTGTATCGCTGTAGCCAGATTGGTGACCAGTTAGTCATTCCCCAGAGTTTAAGGCCCACAATCCTTAACCTGAGCCACTCTATCCCATGGGCAGGACACTTGGGACAGGCAAAAATATTCGCGAGAATAATTACCCGTTTCTATTGGGCCCAGCAGTACGCTGACACAGTAAAATGTTGCCAGTCTTGTCCACAGTGTCAGTTAACTGCTCCAGGCAAGAATGGAGATAGGGCTCACCTCATTAGCATGCCCATCATTGATGCACTCTTTTCACGCATTGCCATGGACATTGTAGGCCCACTAGAAAGGAGTAGAGTAGTCGCTGCGACTCGGAGACGGATGCGACTGGAACTGGAGGTCGCTGCCGCTCGGAGACAGCTGCGACTGGAACTGGAGGTCGCTGCGGCCCAGCGGGAACGGAGAATCGCTGCGGCCCAGCGGGAACGGGGGATCGCTGCAGCCCAGCGGAAACGGGGGCCTGTATCCACTATGTGGCTCTAGATCAGTGATTTTCAACCGCTGTGACGCGAGATCGTCAGGTGTGCCGTGGGAAAATGTCCAATTTCACTTAATGATTCCAAAAAAATATTATGTAGTTGTTGCAAAGACTTTGCCATTGTTGAGCATCTGAGCTGCAATATAGTGGCTGGTGTCGGGGCTGGAACTTTTCAGAGGGAGGGAAGGCCGCTGGCCGCGCTCCGCTGTGTCTTTCTTACAGTGCAGGCGCACCAAAAATCAGCTGGATCCGGTTTACACTCAAAAAAAGTATTTAATAATTTGATAGAAGCTAAAACAGTTACAAACTGAATTACACTATCGATAGTAATATGTTCCGTGGAGCAGAGTCCACACACGTCTCACCCAACAGGCCAGCAAGCTAGTTAACTGTAGAATGACAATGGCATGAACTGAAGAAAACTCTCTGGAACAGTGTCTTTTATGTTCTGAATAGGTCGGAAAGCATCCGAAATTGTCCGAAAGTGTCTGAAAATGTCTGAAAATGTCTGTGTCAATCAGCGATTGGCTGGAATCCAACTGTCCTCTCCCGGCTTCGAACAGTATTCGCTCAGTGTTTGGCTGGACTTCTCCGGACTCCTCCTACGCCCTCCTGACCCGCTTGGTCAGCTGTCCAGTTCCTTGTCGGCCACTTCCTGTCGACGGTGTCTCTGCTCAGCTTATTCCCTTATATGGTCTCTGAAAAGCCTGTCCTCTGGAATTCCTTTCTCTGCCTCATGGCTCAGAACATTTAGTAACTCTACTTTTAGTTTAATACATTCAATGATTATGTTTTAAGACCTCTACAAGTAAACTTATTGCAGACATAATATCCTATATAAGTAAACATACTGTAAACATATAATACATTCCATAAGTAAATATATTGTGACATTTAACATATTTTGACATTTTATATATTGTGACATTTTTTACCACCACTAGGGGTGTTATTAAAACCTTTTGGGCCCGAGCGAGGACCAATTCCTCTAGTGGGCTGAGCAGAACCGAGCCGGTTCCGAAGAATGCCATTTTCGGTAGCAAATATAATATTTCCACAACCATGCAGCATACCGTTTGAACGAAGAATTTCTCATGAACCGAAGCATGTGTAACACTTTACACACTCAAAACACAATAAAACACGATCTTCGACAACATTCCTAGCCTCGTGCTAAATATCGTCACTTTTTCGTCACTTTTTCGCATTCATTTGGCCGAGACACGCATCAGAAATAGTCCCTCAAAAGTCGTTTTTCAACAGTCCAGGCTAAAGCTAGGTAGTTAGCAACAATAGCATTCAACCACGCTTCGAACGTATATCTCGGATTTCCTCTCCGGGAGACCCTTCAAAAGTTACCGGGGGGACAGCAGCCCCCAGCAACTATCACACTGCCAAATAATTCTGGGTTGGTACTCACAGTTTTGAAGCAAAATCATCAAACCATGTCCTTAAACTCCTTTTTGACTGCTGAATCACCTCCTACTGTCCATTTCCGTTCTAATAAAGTTGTGAAATAAAGAAAGGGGGGTCAAATAAGCTGGGGGGACCACATTCCAGCGAGGCAGTCTCGCGACATTATGTGCCGGGTCCTCGGCTTAGATCGCCATTTATCTAAGGACTTCCTGGTAAATCTGTTAACGCCATTCGATTGGCCACATCCAGACACGTGCACAGAGCAAAAAAAATCTGAATCGACCAACCAGGGCTCTACAAAGGTCCAATACACACCCGCTATTGCGCAATCCTCCCATAGCTCGCCGGCCTGGAGAGGCTTTGGAGACGGTTTCAGCTCTCAAAAATGATTTCTAACTGCTGTATGTGATATATTGTGCATGTAGAAGGATAAAGGAAGTTAAATATATAGTTATTTAGGTTGTAAAAGTAAAATGGAACAGCTGGAGAGGCTGTTTCTCACATGGCGACCTCTCGTGAACGCTCGTAACGTTTATGTCTCTAACTCTGGCCTACTTCACTCTATTCACTCCAATTCTTTTGTGGGTGACTATTGCCATCGTTTGCTATGATTGTGGGTTTTAGGCTTTAATGAGCCTCATTTAATATAGAATTATGCAAGCTTCTTAGTGTTATTAATCCTTTGAAATTATTAAAAAAGACCTTGTAGTTAGAGAGTAGGGCCCCTTTGAGTATGGGTATAGTATTTTCGAGAATAAGCCAAAAAAAAGTCCTAGGTGAGAAGGGGTCCAAAGGGTTTTAATCATACTAACAATGCTTTTAATATTAAATTCCTCACACTGGCTAAGTAATAAATACTCTTCCATGCCAGTGGGTGGCAGTAGGTAGGGCAATAATGACGATTTAGGACAGTAGAATGAAATGACGCGCGGGAGAGGTTGCAAGACGAACAGCGATAGAGAAATATTTGAAAAGGAAAAATGTAGACTCTGAACTGGGCCCTGGACAAAACAACCCAGATGAAAAGCCTCGTAAGGATCAACACATTTAGAGACTTGTCATTAAATTGTCAGCATATATCCGGCCCTCGGTACAATGGCCCGCCAGAAAATATATGTTTATCATAACTGGCCCGCCACACCACAGAGCTCCGGGACAAAAGTGGCGATGTTAGCTGGCTTTTTGTGCAACATAATGAAGCATCTCACTGCGCTAAACCTCCAGCTTCAGGGACGGGGACGTATGATCACAGACATGTGTGATGCAGTAAAAGTCTCCACCGCTGTGTTCCTGACTGCGCATTTTGTTGATTAACTGGGTGCACTTGGCACGGAGTTCACTCGGCGATTTGCCGACTTTGCAGCTCAGAAATTTAAATTTGAACTGCTCAGCAATCCGTTTGCAGTTGACGTGGAAAGAACACCTGTGGAGCTGATAGACCTCCAGTGTAATGGCACTCAAGGCAAAGTATGACTCTGAGGGCGCTGCACAGTTTCCAAGCTTCACCCCCGAAACGATTAACTCCGCCTACATGCTGCTCAAATGCTCTGCATGTTTGGAAGCACATACCTGTTTGAGCAGCTTTTCTCTGTGATGAAGATGAACAAAAACCCACACAGGAATCGTCTCACTGATGCACACCTTTACTCCATCTTGAGGGTTTCCACAGAACCTAACCCCAGATATTAATGAACTGGCAGCCAAGAAAAGATGCCAAACGTCTGTCTCTGGCACATATGCATAAAATAATGTAGCCTACCTAAACATGTATTCTTTTTGCACTTTGTCCAATATCCCTTCTATCCTGTTTATTAAATGGTGACTCTATTTGGCCCTCAACGTAGTCCCAATTTTTAATTGTGTCCCTCCCTGGGATTGAGTTTGACACCCCTGGCATATATGCTGTATTATGCTAAAAGGTGTCGTTTTGTAACGTTTTTGGTTGTTGGTGTGCTGCGGGATCTTTTTAATGTAGAAAATGTGCCACGGCTCAGAAGAGGTTGAAAAACACTGCTCTAGATAACACGCGCAAACATGCATTATGTTGCTCTACATCAAGTGCAGACCACATCCTGTAAATGTCATGTAAATTGGATGCCGTTTGTCAAATAACGCTGTCTTCCTGTTGCCAGTAGATGGCGCTATGACTATGAGTGAAAATTAGCATGTAGACATCCTCAGGCTATGACTGTTATCAAGTATGGCAAGTTTGCGATAGATTTGAGCAAGTCCAGTGGAGTTACATCAGCTTGTTGTTTATCGGCGAATCACGTAAAATGGCCGCCACGCCACGGCTACGCCATTCCATCAAACGTAAAGCTTTGAGTAACTTTTAATTGCAATGGTCTTTAGATTGTAATGACCAAATTTGAAGTGGATCTGACAAAGTCCCTAGGAGTAGTTCGTTAAAGTATAGTGACTAGTTATAAAGGAAAAATTCACACAAAAATCGAAATGGCTGACTTCCTTTTGATTTTAGAGCATGGTCCCAAGATACTTTTTTCTATGTCTTCATGTGATACATGTGCCTACCAAATTTCATACATGGAGGTCAAACGTAGCGCTGGGGCTGCGTTTTTATATATTTGTAGGGGGCGCTATCGAGGCAATTTGAAAGGATCAAGCCAAAAAGCCATATGAAATATTTATTTCCATCACCTATGACACCTGTGCAAAGTTCCAAGGCTTGTTGAGCATCCTAAGTCACAGAAAAATAAGCTTCCTTTTTCATGGCGAATGACGCGTTGCCACGGCAACAGCGTTTAATGACAACTCACAATATTCATGATGAAGCATTATCAATGTCTTACAAATTACCTAACCAAATTTGAGACTCATCTGGGCAACTTCCTAGTCGGAGTACATCAAAGTATAAAACTTGTAATTTCCTTTTGCCAGTAGGTGGCGCTATGACTTTGTGAAAATATTGGCATGGAAATGTGCTCAGGCATGGACCAGCATCATGCATAACAAATTTGGGGTAGATTGAATAAAGTACCTAGTAGTTACAACAACTTCCTCTTTCATGGCGAACGGCACGAAATGTGCGTGACATGGGCACCACATAAAACGAAGGTCGTTCAATGTCAGTAGACCATTTTAGCAACTTTTCATCATTAATGTCTTTAGATCATCTTGACGAAATTTGAAGTTGATTGTATAAATTCTGTGGGAGGAGTTCGTTAAAGTACAATACCTGAAAACGATGAAAAATGCCTAAAAATATAAAGAAATGGGTGTATTACTGCATCACCCCCTAGTGGTTGTATGGAATAAACATTCCTACAGTTTCAATAGGGACCTCGCGGCCCGACGTTGTCGGTGCTCGGGCCCTAATAATAATTCCTACAGTTTCAATAGGGACCTCGCGGCCCGACGTTGTCGGTGCTCGGGCCCTAATAATAATAATAATAATTCCTACAGTTTCAATAGGGACCTCGCGGCTCGACGTTGTCGGTGCTCGGGCAATAATAATAATTCCTACAGTTTCAATAGGGACCTCGCGGCCCGACGTTGTCGGTGCTCGGGCAATAATAATAATTCCTACAGTTTCAATAGAGACCTCGCGGCTCGACGTTGTCGGTGCTTGGGCCCTAATAATAATAATAATTCCTAGAGTTTCAATAGGGACCTCGTGGCTCGACGTTGTCGGTGCTCGGGCCCTAATAATAATAATAATAATGATAATAATAATTCCCAGAGTTTCAATAGGGACCTCGCGGCCCGACGTTGTTGGTGCTCGGGCCCTAATAATAATAATAATTCCTAGAGTTTCAATAGGGACCTCGTGGCTCGACGTTGTCGGTGCTCGGGCCCTAATAATAATAATAATAATGATAATAATAATTCCCAGAGTTTCAATAGGGACCTCGCGGCCCGACGTTGTCAGTGCTCAGGCCCTAAAAAATAATATTTTCATACTGTATTTTAAATAAACTCCTATCATCAGAGATTGTAAAGTAGCTAAAAATAAGCGAGACATGGTTAATGATGAAGTACGGATTTGTGGCTGGTTCTGGCTGGCTCATTCAATTTCAATCCCGAGTAAAGACATGGCATGTAAAGTAAAGTTAAGCAGGTGGAGCAGGGAAAAAGAAAATAAATCTTGAATTGCCTTTTTGCTTCTTTGTTTACGGAGATCGGAGACTAAAGAAAGTTGAATCCAGGGATTTGAAATGTGGATGAACTGTGTAGGAGTAAAAAAAAGAACAAAGACGATAGAGGAGAAAAAATAGGTCAATCACTCTCTATCCCCAAAAGCGTAAAAAATAAAAGCCCCTCTGTCTCCTCTCTCTTACCATCACCCTCTCTGTCTGGCTAATCAAAACCAGATGTATGAGCACGAGGCTTTCATTCAACCTCCTCCTTCTTTCCCCTTCCCTCCCTCTCTCAACCTCTCTGTTTCTTTTTCTCTATGTAGGTTTCCTCCTCATGCTCAGTGCCTCTCTGTTCTCCCCTTTGTCTCCTCCTCCACTCTTGCCTCTCTCCCCCTTGCTCTCTGGCAAGGCAGGAAATACTACAGGTTTCTGACCCTGAAGGGAGCATGTTTCTTTTAACCACAAACAGATGGAGGGACGAAGAGGGAAGGGATGAATATGAGAGTGAGAGGATGGTGGCTGGGAAAATGTTGTTGCTACTAGATTGGTTGCAAGATAAAAAAAAGCTTCAAATGTTTCATTCGTGAGAGGTTTTGTTATTTGCAATTGGAGCAGAGCTTATATGAGCCGTTCCTCCTCTTCTTTCCTGTCCTCTTTTTCTCTGCTTTCTCTCTACCACTGGAATGAATGTACATAGGCAGCTGGAACTGAATCCTAATGTCATAAAAAAGCCAAACTCATTAAAATCCCCTTGCAATTCATCTCTCTGGTGCACACACACACACACACACACACAAACACTGTAGGATCTCAATTACTTTCCCAGACAAAAAAAGGTTTATTATGTATATATATTTTATTGATACAAGTAGTATACTGTAGTTGTAGCGACATTTTTGTAATCAACAGTAGCACTACAAGAAGTAATCATGGTGGTCATAGTAAAGGTTGTACATTGGTAACAGTAGTGGGATTGCTACTAATCGCGCTAATAGTAATAGTGTAGAAGCAGTCGCAGTAGTAGTTGTAGTAGTAGTAGTGCCAATAGTTATAGTAGCAGTAAGTATTGTCAGTATACTTACTGCTACCCTGTTCATTTTATTGGCTCGTAAAGTTTCCTGGTAGTTTTCATCAACTTTCATTTAAGGCAGTGAACGCTTAACTGCGATTCAGTTCTGATTTTATTATCAATTTTAATAGTTGTGATATAATAGTAATCGCGTTAAAATAGTTGTTGGGGTAGTAATAGCAAAAATAACCTAATCATAGTTTCAGTTGCTGTAGAAGAAGTAGTAGTAGTATTAGTAGTAGTAGTAGTAGAAGCAATAGTGGCATTACCAAATGTATAGAAATAGTAGTTGTAATAATTTTAGTTTTATCAGTAGTAGTAATAACTACAAAATCCCTAAAGAGCTTTTGACAGTGTGGCTTCTACTGCTCGAAGACGTCGCAATATATATACACGCCGATGTTACCGGTAGTGTCGTTCAGGTTCGATTGAGATAGCGCTTCTCTCTTTTCTGCATTTTAGATTCATACTCTTGGATTGAATCTTGTATTCTGTACGAACCTCATTCTGAGCTTCATGTTAAAATACAGTTACTCTATTGGGCTTTTATTTTGAAAGGGTGGGACTGGGTGGGTGAGAGAGGGGGAGAGGAGACATATTCATAATGTTTGACACACACAAGCAGAGGTTATTAAATGACAGGCTTCATCACACACATTCCAGTTAAAATTCATTCTGTGGGGCTTTTATTTTGAAATGGGAGGGGGGGGGGGTGAAAAATATCTAAGACCTGAATGACTGTATGATAGAGAGAGACACACAGAGAGAGAGAGAGAGAGAGAGAGAGAGAGAGAGAGAGAGAGAGAGAGAGAGAGAGAGACAGACAGACAGTTAGATGGACTGAGTGAGTGAGTGGGAGAGACAGACAGACAGGCAGAGAGAGAGACAGACAGGCAGACAGAGAGAGAGAGAGAGAGAGAGAGACAGACAGACAGACAGACAGACAGACAGACAGACAGAGAGAGAGAGACAGACAGACAGACAGACAGGCAGAGAGAGAGAGACAGACAGACAGAGAGACAGACAGACAGAGAGAAAGAGACAGGCAGGCAGAGAGAGAGAGACAGACAGGCCGAGAGAGAGAGAGAGACAGAGAGACAGACAGGCAGAGAGAGACAGACAGACAGACAGACAGACAGAGAGACAGACAGACAGACAGACAGACAGGCAGAGAGAGAGAGAGAGAGACAGAGAGACAGACAGGCAGAGAGAGAGAGAGAGACAGACAGACAGACAGACAGACAGACAGACAGACAGACAGACAGACAGACAGACAGACAGAGAGACAGACAGACAGACAGAGAGAGAGAGAGAGAGAGACAGACAGACAGACAGACAGACAGACAGACAGACAGACAGAGAGACAGACAGACAGGCAGAGACAGACAGACAGGCAGAGAGAGACAGACAGGCAGAGAGAGACAGACAGGCAGAGAGAGACAGACAGGCAGAGAGAGAGAGAGAGACAGACAGGAGGTCTAGCAATGCCTTTGGCTGAATATCTCCAGGTCATGTGTGTGTAGAGAGAGAGAGAGCGTGCCTGCGTGGCAGGCAGACTGATTAAGAAACATTACAGTAAACTGTGGACACCGTGAGAAAGATAAGGCTCTGCCGAACGCGCTGATGTGGTTTTTATGTTTGTGGTGTTAAAAATGTGAGCTACAGAGCAATATACAAAACTGGTACCGTCTGCTTTCTTTGAGAGATTAGCGGTCAGATTTAACATGGAGTCTAATGGAGCAGTTGGTTGGAGTTCATGTCGCTCTGCGGCTCCTTGAGCCAAATGTGTAAGTCTGTTGGATTCCATAGTCATTTTTTACGACAAGGACAAGATTAGCTACTTTTCCATCCAGAAATTATGCATGAAGAGTGAAAATTGTGGAGTCAGTGACAAAAGACAAATATTTTTTTCACCAGAATTTCAAGCTCCTCTTCACTCTAGCGGTGACATCACGCACTCTAAACTGCGCAATACACACCCATTATAAAGTCAGAAACAGACCCTAATTTTCCTGAAACTTAATCTGTGACTTCATGAAAACTGTGCTAGCTATCAAAATGTCCATTTGGCTCAATAACATCCAGCGTTTTGTCTACGTTTTAAATTTTGAATAATTTTTCTACTTTAAAGTATGGCTAGTCAATACGGACCCAAAGTTAAGAGTTTTTTTGCTCTCTTCACGCCGAAACCCCATTCAAGTGAATGGAGAAATTTTGCTCCGTTTTGGGGGATTTTCGGGAAAACCGCTGGGCGAATCTCTCAGAAAAATACTTAGCACACTATTCCCAATCAGGCTGCACGTCTGGATGTATTTTTCCTGCCGCTGTTGGCAACGCTGTGTGAGGAGAAGCGCGCCAAACTTTTCTGGATAAAGATTATTATTAAGCCCGATGGATAATATACAGTGTGCTTTGGCACAGGCAGTTTTACTGCCTTTGTGCTACAAAGCCACACTAAATTAAGCCCAATGGATAATATACAGTGTGCTTTGGCACAGGCAGTTTTACTGCCTTTGTGCTACAAAGCCACACTGAATAAAGGTAGCAGTTATGTATCCGTAAACACATTCTTAACAGCCTTAGTCTCATGGATCATGACATCCAAAGGACCAGGAAGCAGTTTCACTACAGTTCAATCAAATCTTCTCCTGTTCTGTTGGTGATAGAGGAATATTGGCATCATTAGTCTTAAGCAACAACACACTGTCTGTCATCTCCCCCACTCCCTCTCTCTGATTCTTTTCAATCACTCAACACTTCCATCACCAACACTAGGGCTGCCAACTGTTGCGTGAGTATGAGAGCATATATGTGTTTTCTCACCTCATGGTGTGCGCAGTGGCCATTTAATCTTATTAGCCAGTTTGTTGCCATGGGGGGTATTTGTTGACACTGTTTGGTCAGTTTGGCGTTATATAAGCCTGGGCATTATGAGCCTCTCAATTGAAAAAATACCCAACCATGGTGGAATTTTGGAGACACTACAGCGGTGCTCAAAAGTGAAATGTCCAGAGAAAATAAAGGCTGAAAGCAATGTAGTGGCAGTTGTGTCCTCCAACTCAGCTATTCAACAACTATGCGGTGGCTAGCGCTGATGTTAGCATGGTGTCTCAAGACAGTGGCGTTAGCCAAGAAGTCGACATGCAGATCTCCCTATTGCAAAATGCCAGTTTTTATAGAAGAGTGACATTGTAAAGAAACTGGACTTAATCAAGTTAATCAAGAATGTTGCTGTCAAGGAAACCAGTCGTAGACACTTCTAAGGGTAAGTATAGTCTTGAATATCAATGCTAATGTTACTATGGCATTAATATGCAAGACTGTTTATGCTCCTTGCAATTCATCTGGTGTGGTCTGTGGTATTGATGGTATTGTTTGCAGTGTTGTAGAAATATTGATAATTTTCCCAGGTGAACTGAAATTGCAAAGTGTGACATGTCATACTGTTGGAGAGATGTTTGTGTTATTTGAAAGATATTTAAATGAAATTAAATCACGTAAAGTATGTTTGTTGTGGAGAGGCTTGGCTTAGCAGTATCACTATGTGCAGAGGTAAATCGGTTCGTTATGGTAGTGGATATGTGGTTTCGGGCAGCAAAAGGGCTAATGAGCTTAGCCAAACCTAGGGGCCAATGAAAGGATTAAATCGCTCCTGGGTGTGCGGTGTAACACCAAGCATGATGCAATAAAGAAAAACACGCACGATCGTTTTGGTATTTTCTAAAACAAACACTTTTATTTCATATCATACATTTTGTCAAACAAATTTCATACAAAAATAAGCTAATAGTTGGTTGGCCAGTGCACTTTAATTAATAATCCTGTTAAATACTCAAGTGACATTGTAATGATGCATTCTTTGGGCAGACACATTTTTATTAGTCTGCAAGTAGCCTACTATTAACATTCAAGTATTTCAAGAATACTTAACTTTGTGAGTGAGACATTTGATCTCTCCAAAACTTTAAAAAGATTATTAAAGATAAATCTTGATGCTGCGGTATTCTGCTGGTTTGTGTCTGCTGCTAGAAGCTGGTTAAAAGTTGGTTCTTTCAACGATAATACTATCTCATCCACAAATTCCAGACAAAATGTTTGGCAATACATTTGAACTGTACTATTAATCTACTCCTTCACATGAATTTATATACGGTCCTACAATTATTTCCAACAACAATATATTTAATAGCTGTATGTTTATGCAGAAAAACATGTAAAAAGCACTAACTTATGGATGTTGCCTTGAGTTATCATCCTATTTAAATAAAGTATGACTTAAAAATTAAAATAATAACAGGTACGCATCACTTTAGCAACAAAACAATCCAAATATAAGGCCCAAACTGCAGTCTGTGTTAGCATTGTAGGCTACTATATTTCCAACAATACATTTCATACATACACATTTGTATCTTTGTAGAATTAGCAAGAACAAGATAGAAACCAGAATGTTAAACTTGGAGACATGTCCTTTTAAATGGTGACAGTCAACCTAGCAATCAAAACGTACTTTTTAAATAATCTGTATATAGCAAAGTGTTGGTTATGGTAATGATAAAAACTCACAAATGCACAGCTACCCATTGACCAGTGGCATTAGTCAGGTTGAAACAAAATAATTTTGTGCGGTTAAGACTGTTTGATGAATCTGACACTCATATGAAAGTTTAGGATAAGTGTACGGAAATGTTCTTGCATAGGGTGTATTAGAGTCGGTTCTGTGTGACCTTAAAGACAATGCCAGCATGGACTATGATATACTCTATTGCTGGCTGTGTGCATGTTGAGGGTAGGGATATTTAGGGGCCAATGTGGCCAATTATGATATCCTTTGATGAAACATGAGTCATCCATATATATCATATAAGATATTTAGTCAAATGTAACACTTCATATACAATTTTATATCCCATTTTTGAAATAGCTGATATGGTGATGCCCATTTCCTTCAATGCTTCTAAAGGCTTATCTAAAGCCATCCAGTCAATTATTTTAACCAAGAACATATAACTTTCATATACACCTTGTTTGGTAACACTTTATAATAACTACACACTATGAAGCATTAGTTAAGTATGAGTAAACACTTAATTCATCATTTATAAAGCATTGTTCCTACATTAACACTCATTAGTATGCAATTCATAACAACAGTTATAAATGTTTTATTCTTGATTAATAAGCTTGTCTATTATGTGTTTCATGATTGTGTTTTCATTCTTTATAAATGATGGATTCCCCATTTGTAAATTAAGTATTATATATATATTACAAACCAATTATTAAGGAGTTGTAGATAAGACAGACATAATTTATAAATTGTAAGTAAATGATTAATAATGTATTTAGATGTACACTATTCATCTATTTATATATATATATATATATATATATAATGATTTATGGTTAGGGACTATGTTAATATATGCTTTATAAACGCGTATTAATACTGCAATTCATGGTTAATTCATGATTAATTAAGGTAGTTACAATTCGTTAGTGAAGTGTTTTGCGTGACCTCATCTAAAGTGAGGACTATTTATGTCTTACAAAGCATTTATAAATGACATTGAAAGGCCATCAGTGCCTCAAAACCCATAGTTTTTCAACACAAAAGGCAAATAGACACAACACAAAGTGATCAACAACATATCAATATTTATTGCAAGATGCAAACAATATACTGTTAAATACAAACCTCTCAGGCATTCATTCATGTAAAAAACAAACAAAGACATTTGTATATAAAACATTTGTATATAAATATACGACTGGAGCTAACCAGGATAAATGGATGAATAATGTACATCTAAATACGTTCTTTATCATTTACTTACACTTTAGAAATGATCTTATTAATCATCTACAACTCCTTAATAATTGGTTTGTAATATATATAATACTTTATTTACAAATGGGGAATCCATCATTTATAAAGTATGAAAACACAATCATGAAGCACATAATAGACAAGCTTATTAATGAAGAAAGAAACATTTATAACTGTTTGTTATGAATTGCATACTAATGAGTGTTAATGTAGGAACAATGCTTTATAAAGGATGAATTAAGTGTTTACTCATACTTAACTAATGCTTCATAGTGTGTAGTTTTTATAAAGTGTTACCCATTGTTTTTTATATTCACTGTAGTTTGTGGTCTATAGTTCTATGTTGTCCAAAGATCTGCTGTCCATTTTAGTTTGGCCAGTATTCCACTTTATACAGTGGTCATTACTTTAAGTGAACCAGTGCGGAAGCGCAGGATCTTCTTCTTAAGAGCATGTGAAGCCTTAATCTTGACAAAAGCCTTGGGCTGCAGAGGTGGCCCAGGTGGGGCAGATGGTGAAGGGAGGGATAGTTGAGGGGGTAGTTGTTGGGGCCAAACGAGACCACCACTCTCATCTGAATCACTGGACAAAGAGCTGGACTCTAGAGAGTCTGCTTCGCTCATGCTTGACTCAGACTCACCCTGACGTAGTTTGGGGTATTCCTCACTAGGCTGACACAGTGGCACTTGTTCCCTCTCTAACTGGTACTCAAAGTGCTGATGATGGAGGGAGTGGTGATGGTGTGGGTCGGCATGCGATACATGTGTAGGGCGAGATTTGCGTGTGCGCCTTGTACAATGGTCCCTTTGGTTTGAAGCTGAAGAGCCTTGCATGTGTGTCTGCACGGGCGGCTGGTCAGTCTCATCTTGGCTGAGCTCCAGGGTGGACTGCCAGCGCCGACAGCTACCATGCTGTTGTTTCTTGCTCTTGGATTGACTACTACGACTTCCCCTTCCACCGCTTCCACTTCCTCCACCATCCCTCTCTACTGTATTGTACTTGCGATCTGGAACCCTTTGCAGGCTATTCTCTGACTGAGACCTACATGCCTTCTTTCCCGGCTTCCTGCTGAACGCATTTCTGTCTTCATTCGAGTGACACTTCTTTGGCCCCCCTCGGGATCTGGAAGGTTGGATCTGAGATGCTGTGGGCTGCTGCTCTTGTTGGTGATGGTTTCTTTCTGGAGAATATGTGGTTCGGTTGGGCACCCCAGGCCCCTTGTAGGGGTTGGAGTGGTGATGGGCATAAACTCTGGTCAAGGCTCGGCAAGGATGGGCTGGAATATACTCTGCTTTAAACAGCTGCTCTTCAGGTGAAAGTGGTTGGTGAGGCTTTGACAGACCTGGAGAGGAAGGGTAGTTGTGGAAATGTCGAGGTGAATCAAGCTCGCCATTACATGAGTCTGGGTGGGCTTGCAGCCCTCTGCAAGATGGATAGTCCAGCAATGTTGACCGGGAGGTGTTAATCATGGAAGCCTGCCTGGGCCTGTGATGAAGCCCTGGTTGATGTTGGATACTTTGCTGGAGATTGTGGTGGTACAGGGGTGGGACATCTTCAGTAAACCCTGTCCCCATGTAAGGGTCCTGATCAAGTTTATGGCAAGCCTGTGGAGCAGTTCCTTCTGAACCCTGGGATGGAGTAGAGATCTCCTGAACAGACACCTGCTTTGGTGAATGTTGCTTCTCCATGCGGCATATACTACTCTGCCTCACCACATTGACAGCTCTGGCATCATGTGCCAGGCTGGTACGGAGCTTTGAGGAGTGTGTGGGTAGAGCTTGGCGTTGGATCAATCGAAATATATAAGTCTTAACTTTGTGGGTTTGTTGAGAATCTTCCTGACTGGGGTCAACATCCTTCATCTCCCCCAAAGCACCAGTAACCGTGGCCCCTCTTGGTAGGTCTGTTTCTCCTGTCTCTCCTGTTCCATCAGATGCTGAGAAAGAAGAATGGACCAAAGGTTGGTAATTTGACTCAGGAGATCCATTTTTGGCTGCAAGGACCTCTCCTGACAAATACAGTTAAGACAAGGAAAGTGAGCAGAATCATTCTTGCTGTTACTACTTAAGTACAATCATTCCACTTTCCACAGATGTACAAAACACATTCTGAGTCTACAAATCTTGACCATTTTCAAAGAAAAGAAAAAGACTGCATTAATGTGACACCACAGTTTTCCACACATAGACTTTACTTTGGCAAGCCTCCCTGGTATATTAATGGCCGCAAAAGCATATTTGGCGAGCCATTTAAAAAAAAAATCTGTTCCAGAGATAACTTATGGCGGAGGGAGATCTCTGACGGCTCAGCCTTGGATCTCTCTGCCTGAGCTGTCCAGGCTGGACATGTGATGGCCTGACGTGCTGCTGCGCTCCACTCATGAAGAGCACAGGTAGAATTCTGTGAGAAACACTGGACACTTCTCATTGCACATTATATAGCTAAAAGACCAACGTTTAAAAAAAATAAAACACTTTACTTACACTAACATTACCAAGAGAAGTTAACCTTAAAATCTTACAACAAACAATAACAACACACCTTTGGGAAGACATTGATGGAAGTGCATTCATCACTTGTAGTACTCTTACAGTAATAATATAAAATATAATATAGTATAATTTAACATAATATATAATGAGTACCATGAAATTACTGCCTCTGTGGTGCAACATACAGGACTGTTTGTAATTTTAAATCCCAGTATGCACACATTTGTGTCTACTCTGCTTTATAAACATGAAGTATGGGCTTAGACGTGTTGACACTTCAATTATGAAGGATGCTTAGCCACTGAGGATGTGTAATAGATTTGTCTGCTTGATGTTTGTCTGTTTGTTTTCCAGACCCTAAACCTTAGGGAAGAGAGAAAGAATCCATTGCTATTGATAATGATTGTGTGTCACATGGTGGATGTTTTGGAGCAACTAAAGCACACAATAGCTAATTATCCTTTCATGCAGCATGAACTTCAGCAAGACTTTTAAATTAAGTCAGTATTAGAAAAAATTATAATCAGTGATTAATCTATTAAGTCGCTGGAGATGATTTGTTCAGTATTTGTATTCTGAAAAAAATTGAGACATATAACTGTTACAAAGTACTAAAACTTAAAATACACATTGGGTCCACCTTAACATTTGCATGTGTTTTGCAGTGGAATTTTGTTTTTGGGAGGAAGCAAAGTTGATTATTTTACCTGAAATGAGTTGGCAGTCCTCTAGATCAGTTGGGGAATCTGTTGATTGGACCTCAGTGTTCACCTTTAGCTCTGCCACTTGCTGTTCCAAAGACGCCTTCATACCACAGGGCATACACTGGAGACTGCTCTGAAATACACAATGAGACATAGTCAGTCATAAAATTGTACCTAATAATAATACTCTCAAAAGCAAATCAAAACACTCTACGTAGCATGCACACAAAAGAGAAACACGTTTATGTTCTGACGTTTATGTTCTGACCCCTAATTCATTCCAGTGCTCCATGCTTGAACACTTTACCACATACTGTGTTCAGTCTTATTACACCATTACTGTTAAAGTATGAAGAGCAACAATTCAACTGGAAGCTGGACGTTTTCCAAAGATCTGTGCATTATTTTAACTCAACCCAAACACCAAACTCACCCCGGTGACACTATACAGTAACTTTGTTAGAAAATGACAGTCAAATGTGGAAAGTTTCTTTCTTTTTTTGTCCTTATCGATGAATTTGGATAAGGTTTAGGGGAACACCCTCAAATCCACAACCCAAACTGCATCATGACAAATACGTGAATAAACTTAAAATAGTCAATTTCTTTGTCATATGGAGTGTGCATATCAAACCCCTGTCCCTCTTCCAAGAGGATTGGTAGAGATACAGAGAGCAACAACCTTCACATTTACAGACAGCTATGGCCACAACCACATATTATCATAAAACAGTGCCCAGAGATCAACATCACTAAAGATAAATATTGGTTCTAAAACACTCCCATTCATGAAACGTTTCACTGCATGAATAAAATAAAAGTTGACCATCCAATTAAATAAAAACAACACAAACATCAGATAACTCCTCAGACACAGCAGTTGGTCTGCTGATTTCCATAGATGCCCTCACATGTTGAACCAAATCCACGTTTCAAATTTGAGATACTTTTAAAAATTCCAAATTCTGCTTACTGCAGCAAATGCCGCCATCTGGATCAATACAGTCTGTGTTATAGCATTTTGTTTTTAAATGCTAAAAACAGTCAAATAATTCTGCACAAAATAATTCTGTCAAAATTATACACCTCAGGAATCCCTGTAGTACAGGAGATAAAAAGATCAAAAACTAAAAGTTATATAGTCAGTGAGGAAACGCTTGTCGTACTTATTTTTGCCATGTAGAGGTCATCTATAAAACTCTGGAATGTAAATCAGAGTTCATCAATCCGATGTCAGATGTCATTTTTCATCATCTCTTCACATACATTTTTGTCAAAAGACAGAATCTAAGGTAAGGTAATTTAACATAAATATTTTGGTTGATGTCCTATGGACTTTTCCTGGCATTATCCATTTTAATTGGAGATACAACTTAGCTGAATTTCAGGAGCAGGACCACACCTCAGCCACTCCCCCAATTCCGGCCACACTCCTATATATACCCACCCACTCTAAACCTTGGCTTGCTCGCGTTTTCCACATCCCACCCTCCCTCCCTCTTGTTTCACAAGAAACAACATTTCACTCAAAGGTTATCTTCCCCCATAGTCACCATCCTCCTGTTCCACATGGACACCGGGGGGTCTGCAAGGCCCGGGAGCCGCAGTGGACCCTCAACCTTTCCCCAAACCGCTTCATCCAGGCTAATCTCCACAAACCATTCCCCAACGCTGAGGTGAGGCCCTAAGCTAGTTAATGAACAAGTGATTTTTAAATTCGCACTTCACTCTCTCTCTCCAACTTTCAATATAGCTTCACATTGAAGACTTGAGTTTTGGTTAATCTCTTACAACAACACCTCTTCATGTTCTTGCTGTAAAGCAACTCAGCAGATATTCCACCAAATCTGATCTGACTCACATTCATTATACGAGGAGAGGCCAGCTGGCAATTTTGTGGGGCATGATCTTATATATTCACAGTAATTACATCACTGTTAAACAATACTGTGTGTATGTACTACTGTGTCAAACATTTATTGATATAAAACCATAAAATTGATAACTTTTGCTGAAGGAATGTTTCAGTATAGTGGTCTGTCTCAACCCAACCAACACATCCTCTGTGGAGGAGGCAGAGTGTGAGGACTCGGGGGAAGACCCATCCATTCGCCTGGCAGAGGTTGTTGCGGTAGTCAAAAAGCTCCTCAGTGGCAAGGCGCCAGGGGTGGATGAGATTCGCCCTGAGATGCTGAAAACTTTGGACATCTTTTGGACTTTGTTTTGCTGTTTATCTTCAGTGTCCGAGGAGGTCGGGGACAATGCTTGTGGAGTCGCATGCCGGGGTGGTGGTTCCCATTTTTAAATAAGGGGACCAGAGAATGTGCTCCAATTATGAGGGTATCATACTGCTCAGCCTCACCGGGAGTGCTGGAAAGAAGGCTTGTCGAACCTTAGATCCAGGAGGAGCCATACGGATTCCCTCACCTATGGTCATGAGCTTTGGGTAGTGACCGAAAGAAGGAGATTGCGGATAAAAGCAGCAGAAATAAACTTCCTTCGTAGGGTGGCTGAGCTCAGCCTTCGGGATAGGGTGAGGAGCTCAGCCTTCAAGATTGGGTAAGGAGCTTAGACATCCGGAGGGAGCTAGGGAGTAGAGATGCTGGTCCTTCGCGTCGAAAGGGACCAGCTGAGGTGGATTATGCATCTGATCAAGATGCCTCCTGAACGCCTGTCTTTATAGGTTTTCCGGGCACTTCCAACTAGTAGGAGATCCCGAGGAAGACCCAGAACTCGTTGGAGAGACCATATATCTCGTCTGGTCTGGGAACGACTCAGCTTTTCCCCTGGAAGAGCGGGAAAATATTGCTGGGGATGGGATGTCTGGAATACCCTCCTAAATCTCCTGCCCCCACAACGAGATTTAAAAAGAGATTTTATTAGAGAGTCATCATATACATATACACATACATGAAATGTAACTTCTGCATTTAAACCATCCCTAGCTTATTGGGAGCAGTGGGCTGCTGAGAAGTTAGGGGTTCAGTGTCTTGCTCAGGGATACTTCGGCACAGGACTCGTAGCAGCCAAGGATCAAACCGCCGACCTTGCGGTTGCCGGACGACCCTCTCTACCCATTGAGCCACAGCCCCCCAACCTGGCCCTGGATAAACGGAGGACGGTGTAAGTGTTTTTGTTTGAATTCACAGCATTAACTGTTTACTGCGACCATAGACGACCATAGTGGAGCGTAATGGTTTGAAACGCTGGGCTACCCAGTGCGTTTGAAAGTGATGCCAAGGGATCAGTATGTGACAAGTTGGGAGAGGATGTGTTGGCCATCAGCATAATCTTAAGAGGGAGGAAATAGTAACTTGCAAGCTAAGTGGTAAGATCTTTTCGATAATATTAGTCAAGTCAAGTCTATAGAGCAATCAAATTGCTTAAAATAAATAGGTAAATAATGGTGCTGGGCAACGATTACGATTTTTAATCGCAATTAATCGCATGATTTTTTTGTGATTAATCGAGATTAATCGCATTGTTATGCGCAAAGTTCAATAATGAATTAAAAAGTAGTGTATTGCGCTCTTTTATTTTAAAAGTACTGCTATATGAACAAAAGTGCAATGACATTTGGTTTGCAAACACAAATTAGGTGCTTTTTAACAGCAGTGTTCCCTTTACACAGTAGCAGTTAAAATACAGTTATAATGATTCTGATAATAGATATTCAGCCGGTGTTCACAACTTTATTTTCATGTGTGTAATAAATGCAATTTGAAATATACACCTTGAAAACTGCAAACCTATCTGCGTCATGTTTTTTTCCTTGTTTTTTTTATGTTTGATAAATTCTCAGTAGCGACATATTACAAACAAAACAACTTTAAAAAATAAAAAAAGAATTTAAATTAATAATAATTGAATTGCAGCAGCAGCAGGAAGTGATGCCACACAAACACAGGTGTTCACCGCTAGCTGCCCGGTTAAAAATGTCCGCTTAATAATAATAAAAAACACTACGTTAACGCCCGATAGAATAATTGTCGGCGTTATTTAATGAATGCGTTAACGCGATAATAACGTGTTAACTTGCCCAGCACTAGTAAATAACTGTTACATACACAATTAAAGCAATCATGTCGTCATATTGTTAATTATGAAAATAAAATAAAAATGTGACGTGCACACCAGGCCATACCATAGGAAAACAATTGTTTTACGGGCGATGCATTTCTAGCAACGCATCTCAGTGTGATTTGGGCCTAAAGCTATTGATATCAGCAGAGCTAACTAAGCCATACAAAGCCATCCGAAAGCATTACATGAACAAAATGATGGAGTGGTGAAAAGGCTAAGTAAAATGAAGCCCAAGAATAGCAGTGTCTGATAAAAGTGAATGAGGATACAAACTTGAGGTGCCAAATACAATGTTTTTGTTGGTGTTGGAAGCAAACCATGGACTGGGCGAATACAAGTAGATGAGGACAGTCCCAAGTTGTGTACCTTTCAGTGGTGTAACGGATCATTTTCGCTACGTGATCCGTTATCCTTGCAGTTCAGCACGCATATGAACCTCAGATTAATTCCACAGTTTTACTTTAACCATCACAGTGTGAAATAAAGTTTTACTGACAATCGTTATGTGCCAATATTCAGTAAAATATGCAATCAGGACATCGGCATTCATGCTTTTCTAGTCGCCAATCTCTGATAATGTTACATTATAAACAACCAATATGTGTTTACATTGACAGGAGATGAGCTAGTAACGATGGCAGCACCGCTAATGGCCTATGAACGAAGGTTCCGTTCAGTTACATTATGATGCATTCAGAATCTGTTCAGTGAAAATGAGTATTAGGCGAATGTAAATTATAACGTTATCGTGATGTGGCGAGTAAGTTCAGACAATTTACAGAGGAGTGGGAGCACACAACATCACGCCCAGGATTCCAATGATCAAAGCAAACGAGCAATCCAGACTATAAAAGAACTTCTCAAGAAAGGCACAAGAGAGATGAGGAGACCCATATCTCTCTACTTAAGTACAAGAATTAACCTTTGGATGAAGTGAAACTGTCTCCTGCCCAACTGTTGATGGGTAAACAACTGAAAACAAAACTGCCTAATGAAGGAAAGACAGTTTGTAAGCAACCCAATTAGCATATCCCTCCGAAAGATGGTCCGACACTTGACTGATTGTACAATTTATTAATAAACTTCCAAACAACGTAAGAGCTTGTGCCTCTTCGGGGGGGGAGGGGGCTAATACGTTAACCATTTACATTCAAAACCGCAATCTTGTTCGTACTTTTTTCTCTCTCTCTGTGCGCACAGTTCAACTTCCTTTTTAGGAAAGCCGCCTTCACAGTAAAAGCATTTCTTCTTAAAACAGTAAAAACATGACAAATTTAGGAAACAGGCAAAAACATGTAACAAAGGCAACAAATTGATTGCCAAACACAAATTGGGTCACTTACGCAGTTGAAACTAAAACTATTTTAGAAACTTGCCTAAACTTCAGGAGGGATCGGGTTCAGAGTTGACAATACATTGCAGCAAGGTGTTGTGAAACATTACCATGTTCAGCCATGGTCTTTTGTGATCCAAACACCTGAAAACCGTTTCTTTTAGAGAAAAAGGTGATACCTGCTAAAGAGCAGAGGACAGTTTTCCAGAAGCGAACAGTGCCAATCAGGAAAACTGCCCTGCATCTACAAGTGAACCAGTAGACACCACTCTGTTGGTGCCAGCACCCAACATCAGGCTTTGATAGACAATGATCAAACCTCCAAAACGCTATTCACTGTAAATTACAGAAGGTGGAGATATGTATAGATCAGTTAATATTACATTACAGGTAGCATACTGACTTCATGTTTGTAGCGAGTTGAAATTAACATTGCGTAATTGTTTATGTTAAATAGATAATAAGCCAATTAAAACGATACAGGGCTTAACCTGTGAGGGTGCTGTTAATTTAGTTACCTGTTGCATGACCTGTAATGAGAATGTAGAATACGCATTTAGTAAATAGTCAAGTCACGCAGTACTCTTTGTCTTCATATACACTCATCATTTTCAACAATATATGACAGCTTAGCTGACATCAGAGCTACAAATTGATGATTGGTATACATAGAGAGCATAGTAGGAAACCAGGGGTGCATGCTAATTTTGGAACAAATCCATGCTCATCATATCACCAAAATCTCCTGCATCAGAATCATTTCACCCACTTCTCATCATAAGCAGCTTTAAGTTATGAGAATCTCACAAATCTAATCAAGCTGTCGTTTTTTGCAGATTCCACTATAAGAATTGTCACTGCAAAGTGTAAACATAAGAATTTCCACAACATGCCACCTTCTCTTCTTGAAGATTCAAATCATTTACTAACTTAGTCTGTGCATCACAAGACTCTCCAACACATGCAGGCTTAGGATTCAGTGTGTGTGTGTGTGTGTGTGTGTGTTTGTGTATGCCTGTGCATGCTATATTAAGCTGGGTTTATGTCAGGCATGCACTGCATAAAAGGGGTTGTGTGTGGGTTTAAGCAGCTATTTATGTGAGACCATGCTGGCTCAATGGTTGCTTGTTCTCCTCATGTGAGTGCATGCTTACGCACACATGCTCATGTCATGTCTAGACAAACACGCAGTCATGAATACATGCACACATGTACACACCTTCAGTACCATTGGCACCTTGAGCCGTAATGCTGACAAACGCACTTTCAGTGGTTTTACAGGTGTAAAACTCTAAAGCATTGGTACAACTGTGTCTCCGACAATAAACACTCTGTATAGTCTAGTTGACTTCAGCTAATTGGTGACTTGACGCAAATTTGTGTGTCGAGTTTGCAATGTTTGCCATCCTCCCTCCAATAAGTGTGTTTTTTCAGTTTTAGTCTTTTAAGCTAACAAGAATAATATCCACTCTGGCTTGATGCTTCTGCAATGATTTTCAACCATGGCCCAAAATGAATAACACTTCATGCACTCATTACATTGAAATTGCTGACTAATAACACATGAAACTATAACCATCAGCTCCACACAAAGAATAATGTCACAATGTAACACAAGCTGACTTTTTTCACAGAAATGCATTTGTCAACAGTGTGCTTATATTGGTATTACATTTGATTTGTTATTTCTCACAAACAGTTGTATAGTGATGCATAGCCTAGCAAATATGCATTTTAAGAATGAATTCAACCATACAATTAAGAGTTGACACTGGCTATTAATGAGGTATGTAAAGCTATGATGACTTGCAATCCTGGCTTTATTATTTTTTCATGAAACCTGACTTTTCTATAACATGGACAATAATTAAGGCATGGCACAGAGATGTGGTCTACTGAACTCTGAAATGTAAATGGAGACACAGGTCTGTTTGAAACATGAGCACAGATGAATAGACAAACCATTTGAGTGTGTTTTAGTGGTTGGTTGGAGGTAGGAATGCTTTTTCAGAAGACACACATGTATTTGTGTTTGTACTAATAAGAGAGGACGAGACGGAGGAAAACATATGAGCTGGACAGAAACAGCAGGGTCGGAAACTAACGCTAGTCCGCTAGCCCGAGGCGAGTGGATTTTTGGAGGGACTACCTAAATTATCATTCTCACTAGTCCTAGAGTGAAATTTGAGAGGCTTTATTCGTTATTTATGTCCGGAAAAAGACTTTCCCGATAAGTAAATGTAACATTCCACTATTCCCCAAATTGTTGAGGATATTAGACTATTTTGTTTCGATTATAATCTTTTGTTTTTACGCAATGCGAAAGGCACTATATTCATCGATCAGGCCGGGCCTCTCTTTCAGTTTCACCAGCGGCCCGCCAAGATTCGTCCGCGGAAGAAATATAGGTCGTGAAGCTCTTATCACTGCAGCACATGAACTAACACCCAATATCGTTTTGTGATCTAACAAAAATAATTAATCTAAAATTAGAACAAATGCCTGCTTTATTCATAGACTGCGTATTGTTTTTGGCACTGAGCGTTCACTGCTTAAACTGCCATGGTGACATGCTGTTACTCCCCACGGCGGAATATAGCTAAATTTTTAGCCGGTACGTTCCATAGCGGAATTCCTGAACTTGGCAATTTGAACTGATGTACAATATTTAATCGTGATCTTAACCTTCATCTTCACTACGAGCCTAAATAATGCAAGAATTGTCAATCCCCAAACCATTATAAGCATATAAAGAGAGTCTTCCTCCACACACACATCCCTACACCCCGTGATTGGTACATTCCCCAAAGCTTCATGAAGGACTAGTAAAGATTGCTCAGGACTAGTAGTTTTATGAACCTACTAGTCCTTGGGACTAGTACTGATTTTGAGTTAGTTTCATACCCTGAACAGGAAACATGGATTAATGTAAGAGATGTTTTAAAAGAGTAAAAACAACCAGACAGACTGAAAACACAGTCCCCCAGTAGTCCCCTTTATTTCCTGTGATCAATAATTGAAACTATTACTAGACCCTGTTATACTGTAAAAACACAAGATCTTCACATCTTCTCTATCTGCCCCCTAATCACCCACACAAACTAAAGAGACACATACAGTTTGTTGACAGGCACACAAGTATTTGATTTCTGTGAATGTCAATATTAAGGTAATAGTTGGATTAGGTTTGTTTGGTTTTATAAACAAACCCCATTAATCATAGTTTGGAAGATGAGTAGAAGTGTTTGAGACATAGGTATATAATATAAATACAGATGTTTTCATCTTAACTTAACTATAAGCTTCTTGTGATGTCAATTATAGCGGGGGAGTTGTTTATTGGGCTCTGTCTGAAAAACAATCTATTGTATTGTCCAATTAGAGTCATAATGGTGGTTTGATGACTCACAGAAAGTGTTTTCATTAGTATAGAAATAATCATATTAATACTACTTGCCAGGTTATATTTGGAGGGTTACATCATAACCATGGTTCTTTATGTATTGAGTGCATATATTATTATGCATGTCAACATGCTAGTATAAAGACAGCTGACTAGCTTAGTCAAAGCATCAAATGTTGGTATTACTTTAACGTGCCTTGTTGTCCAGACACTTTTGGCTCAGGTGAACTATAGTTTCTATACTATAGTTTCTATATCTTGTTTGCCAATAAGGCAAGACAACACCCATCCGACCACAGTTTCAGGGCTCACAACCCACAAGTTACCAATAAACGATGCTGTAAATGATAATACAAATTTAAAAAAGTATAACACTCAAACATGATCCTGCAACAGTCCAAAGTATCATAGTGAAATCAATGACATTTTATCACTTTAACAACTTAGTTACACGACAAGAGAAACGCTTAAGTAATTAAAGTAAACAGATATGTAAATATACTTTGTCATTTGTATAGTGCCTTTCTAGTTTTCCAACCACTCAAACACTACATGTCATCATTCACCCATTCACACACTGATGGCAAGAGCTACCATGCAAGGTGCAACCTGCCCATCAGGACTAAGCTAATTCACACAAATTGCAATTTAAGTAATAATAAGTGCCTTGACCAAGGATTGAATGCAATCACCAAGGTCTCATTTGTATCACTCTCTCATCATCATCCCTTTTCTACTACATTCTAGTACACTGCAAGCAGGCCTGTGTATACCAAATAATCCATATGGACTTTGTTGTACTGATGATCGTTATCCACCAATATTTAGTAAAAGATGCGATCGGGACATCTGCATTTATGCTTTTCTAGTCGTCAATCTCTGATAATGTTACATTGTAAACATTGTATTGCACGATTGTGCTTTCGTGCACCGACCGAGGTCGTCGAGGAAAAAGCGGTGCGTTTAAGGGGGCTCGGTAGTTTTGTAAGAGAGCTGCTTCCGTCCGTGAAACCGGAAGTCCTGCCTCGGCATCCCTGGTCTCGTCCAATCAGTGTTGCATTGCGTGACAAGTTCACGACTTAATGTGAACTTCTTGCTAGTGGGGGTCTTGGTTTTTATCAACCTCAAATCAGGATGAACCTTTGCCTTGCAAAAAGGGAAGGCCCGATTCTCTTTGTTTCAGAGCAAATGTCGAGGCCACATGGTCAGACCCCAACACTAACAAGCCGGCATCATGATGGATGGCCACTGTTAAACGTACCATGACGGCTAGGTGAATGGATTTAGCTGCCTGTCCTCAAATTGTTGATCAAAGAACCACCATGTAGAGTAAAGCTTATAGTGACAAAGAATGTAATGTTGAAGGCAGAGAGAAAAGAGCAGTGTGCGAAATACCAGGTTTTGAGGGGGTCCAAGACCCCTTGATTGACAATCCCCTGAGAGCTTCAGTAGCAACATTTTGTGGGGTCTCTAAAATCATAAAACCAATATTTGTCACTTGCAATTGTCACTAAAATGTATTTTAAAAGCGTACTTATGCTTAGCAGTTTTCATCATTCAAACTGCAAAACATTTATTCACAAATTGTAATAGTTAGTGCAAAAGACATTTTTCCACCGCAAATGACGTATATTTTGCACACTGGACGAGTGCAAATGAGAGATGAATCATTAAGTGCAACATTTAACCTGGTTCTCATGCATGAGAGATCATTTTTGCTATTTGCCACTGACACGGCTTTCAAACTATCGTCATCCAATTTTTGCTTTTCAACAGTCTTAAAATGCTTACAGGTAGATCATATGCCCTTGAACCCCCCTAGCAAGCTCAGTATTTGGAACTCAGTATTTGTAAAACCCTGCGTTCGGCCGAGGATGTGAAGGCCAATTATCTGCTGGAGCTGTAAAGCTCAGGACCAACACTGCCCAGGATCCAATCAGTGTTTTTCAACTGACTGCTCTTTGTTTATTAGACCCAGATGGGGCTGTTTAAGAGGTGGTTTCTTCCTCTATCCACTGAAATGAGTTGATCCTTTTTCTGAAATAAATATTGATTACCACAGTGTCCCGGGGAGATCATGGTAATTTCCTTTCACTTGATTAAAGTCAGAACACATAGCCTATTTAGGCTTACTGTATGACATATTGATTGTGTAAACATGTTTCTTGAATTACACATTGATTGCATTGTGCTGTGACATATATGTGAAAGAGTTTGAATGCTCTGCACATGTGTTTCTTTGAGTGTTTCTTTGTAAACCTCTACCCTCAGTGAAACACCAACAGAGAGGTGAGAAAGAGGAGAGAGAAGAGAATTAACAGTTAACTGTTGAGGACAGCAAAATGCAGTTTTAAACTTCAATGAGTTGAATTTAAACCAAACTCCCAATTATGTCCTGTCACTGGATCAATGCAGAATCGCTCATGTCCGCATCGCGATGCATCTTAAAATCAAGACATTTCCAAACCTCTAACATGCTATATTTTATTGGCTACTTCGTTACTGGATGTTGTTGCTCACACTATGTGGATCAGGTGGTTAATCCTCTACATAAGCTATGTTTACTTGAAGAAGATATTTCACATAGTTAAATATGTGATTTTTGTCTTGGTTTACCTTTACAATCTTAACCTCGAACAACAAATTTGAGAATGGGTTGTCATCAAAGCTTACAATCTGTGTATTGTGTTTTGGCTTGTAATTCTTTTTTTGTGCCATTCACACCCTTGAAGCTGCAAAGCTGTCACTTAAAGTAACCAAGTGGTAGTGTTTGTTTTCGAGACCTCACAAGTGACCAGCCAGCTCAGAGAAGACCCCCCAGTCCCATCTCTCTACCCCACTAGCTTAAACAGCTACAGACATACGTACTACTGTGTTTGCTCAACACAGCAAGGTGTGAAACGTAAGCAAAACACATCCATTACAGTTGAGAATGTTTGTGTTGGCTTCAGTGACAAGTTGGTCACACAACTACAAAGGTCTCAATTTGAGACATTTATATTAAATGACAGCACAAACACACACACAGTGTAACCACTTACATCACCATACCAAGTATACACATGCACTCAGTCCAGGAAACCCACAGTGTTCCAATATTGGCCACTGGGACAGTCAGCGCCAATTCAAAAGCAGCTTTTGTGGAAGTGGAGTGTTTCTGCTCACTCTCCTCATCGTGTTTTGCCAGCTGCTCTGCTGTTTAATTAAGCAACTCCATATTCATAATCCTGTTACACTAATCCTGCCTCCATTTTCACTACTTTCATTCCTCTCAACCAACACATCCTTTTTACCTCATGCTGTTATTTAGATTACCTCATTGCAAAACATGATATGTATAAACTTCTAATTCATCAATTTGACCTGCCGGCAAAGCATCTATTTTTGGGAGGGTGGGCTGTTTAGACCTCAGAGGAGCAGCTTTTCACAAAAATTTGATTTGCTGGTCCTCCTTAATAGGTCAGTCCACCTTAAGCGAGCCTGAGCAGAAGTTTAGGGCTAACCCTCTTCACTTTAATCAGCAGGTTGCACGCAAGACCTGGGAACTTGACTTTGGTCTCAGCATTTATTCACCGACAGCTAAGTATGTCTCGATCGGATCTCAAAGATCGTTATCCAAGCCGATCAAGGCAGTTTTAACGGATCAGTATCGGCTCTATTGAGCTACTGAGCATGATCCGATCCTTCATTTGACATCAACTTTATCTTTATTTGCAAAGCTTTCATGCACAGCAACGAAACGAGTGCAGCCGCTGTCAACTCTCCACCGTCTGTCTTTCCTCCACTCTCCTGAACTCCCATGTGTGTGAGCAGGGGTGAAACAGCAAAACTTAGTATAAGACTGTATATTTATGTTATTTACCTAATTTATGTTATTTAATTTCAGCTCAGTGTGAGTCTCTTGCATTTTGCTTTCATCTATCATGGTGTTTCACCACAAATATCACAGACAGACATTGGTGGAGAGTCGACAAAAGTGGTTTCATAGACCCTTGTCGATCTGTGATCCATACGGATCCCCCTTCACGATTCGGCACGCATGTGAACCGCAGATTAATTACACAGTTTAAAATTAACCATCACAGTGTGAAATAAAGTTTTACTGACCATCGTTATCCGCAAATATTAAGTAAAATATCCGATCAGGACATCTGCATTTATGCTTTTTTAGTCGCCGATCTCTAATAATGTTACATTGAAAACAACCAATCCGTGTTGACTGTTAAATTGACAGGAGGAGAGCGAGCAACATTAGCAGCACGGCTAAAGGCTGACAAGGTTCCGTTCAGATACATTATGATGCGTTAAGGCTCTGTTCAGTGAAAAGGAGTATTGGGCGAAGGTAAATTATAACTTTATGATGTGTTCAAATGTAATCTCGTAAAATGTAGTGTTGGTGAGAAACTTGAATGAATACAGTTGTTTGATGGAGATGTTTTCACATAAATCGATATTAGAGGTGATTTATGAGCTGTTTAACTTCCTAACACAAGCTTTAGACAGCGTATGATCACTAAAACTACTAATGACAAGTTTTTTTTTATTCAATAAAAAAAAATGTATATCCTTATTTTAAATTGTGTGTTTTTATCAGGATCAGAATCAGCTTTATTGGCCATGTATGCATACTCATACATGGAATTTGACTCCGGTTTCCACTTCGCTCTCAATGTACATACACAAGTTTACAATAAACAAGAAAAGAATATATAAAAAATAAAACAAGGGCAACAAAAAAAGTAGAACAGATGTAGGTATAAACATTTAACTATGTACAGTATAAGTATAAATATATATCCAAAAAAGTATATATATATATATATATATATATATATGAACATAAACCTATAAACAACAATGGCAATGGAATTGAGGTGATAGTGCAAGTGGTGGTAGTAGTGCAAACAGAGGTAGTAGTGCAGTATGTCTGATTAATTGTTCTTGAGAGTGACGGCCAGTGGAAAGAAGCTGTTCCTGTGTCTGGTGGTTTTGGCGTACAGAGCCCTGTAGCCCCTACCAGAGGGGAGGAGTTGGAACAGCTGGCTCATTTTTTTCTTTTGCGCTGATCCGATCTGTGATCCGATTTGTGACTCTAATCAGTGATACGATCAAACCGTGAGTTTTATGATCCATTTCACCACGCCACTGCAAGTGCAACAAAAGCACAGCGAGCAAAAAAATAGCAAGAGTCATTTATTAATGTAATCTGCACAAATGATGTACATGCAATGAACAAGAAAAAAGTTCATCCAGGTCACTAACAACGTAAAGTAACAACGTAACAAACATTGGACGACACTTTTAAAGGGAGAGAGTTTCTCTCCACACAGTGATAAAGATTACAGAGAGGGTTTGTTATTTTTTTCAAATACAAAAAGTAAAAAAAAAATAATGACTGGCTTGGATGGAGGCAATTCTTTTTTCTTAAACCAATGCAGAGCTAGTCAATTGTCAAGCACATACAATGGATTGATTTTAGTAACTTTGATGTACTTGTGTATGCACTGTGCAGCTATATTATCACAGAAAATATAAGTATCTGATTGGGTCTCAGGAGATACTCAATTCAATGATCGGGGGTAAAGAAGCTTCTCTCTCTTTACCGCACAATAGCTAAGGTTAAGCACACAACATAGACACTGAATTATTCCTTAAAGAAGTTAGCTACTTGTATAACACATTTTAGTTAAAAAACATCTTCCACGATACTTAGGCCCATCAGGGAGTCCATTTAGGGCCGCAGGGCCTGCAATACACTGGCATAATTATCATTGTTGACTATGCAGAGCACACAGACTCGCCAGTCAGCTGCCAGATGACTGTCAACAGCTCCTGCTGAGGAATACATACACATACTCTCACACAGACAAACATGCATTCTTTCTCTGCATAACTGTTTTTCTCTCTCTCTTCACCCATTTATTTAATCTACACACACATGCATATGTAACTGTTATAATACACTTCATCATTTCTTATTTCCAATTTGTAATATTAGAATTTTGTTTATCATTTAATGATCCTGTTGAGTATGTGTACATTTTATCTTAATAAATTATTTTCATTTAGCATTATTTTTTTTATGAATGTTTTCTGCAAAAATATCACCTCTTCTGTACCCCTTAAGCTTCCGTAGCCGTGTCTTCTCCTCACAATAGTCTATCACAGCTGCCAACCTAGCTCTTGAGGGCCTAAGAGGACAAGGGAAGCGGACGGAGAACATGAATGATGATGAAGTGGCTCTCATGTTCGTCAAACACTGCCCTGACCCAGAGCTGTCCTGCACCTTAAAGTGTAAGCTGCTTCATTAGTGGACCTCACGTGATGTTCAGCTGAGGATTGATGATTATCAGATAGTTGAGGGCTAGTGGCAGAGCCGCTTGTACTGCACAACTGAAAAACGACAACACCGCAGTCGCCTCTGAGCAGCCCAGTGGGCCATCGACAAGCTAGGCGGTGTCTATGCAGTGACTTACTCCCGAGTCCCTCACCTTCCTCTCTCCAAGCCCAGAGTCATGAGTGTCATCCTCTTTGCCCTTTTCCAACCAGTTCAAGGTGAACCCCATCATGCTCCGAGTCATCCCTCTGTACCAGCTGTGGCACAAAATCTCCAAAAGTCAGAGGAGAAAGTTCTCACTCGTGTGGTCGACATGTTTCAGGAGATAATGGAGAAAATGCAGCTGCGCAACACTTCGCATCCAATTCAAGGTGGGAGGTTCCAGCTTGCCTATCGCGAAAAACGCCCCAGAGAGGCAGTTTGTAAGGTCTGTAATGACTGTAAAGACCATACCACCATTTCACACTGTATGTCCAAGAGACTGTGTTTTGTCTGCTATGCCCCTGGCCACACCAGACTGAACTGCCCTGCCAAAAACTCCACCCAATCCCAGACTGAGGGAAACTAGCTGACCTGTATTCAGAGGGAGGCAGTACAGGTCACACAACAAACTCCTAAACAGATGACATGTCTGATGCTGAGACTGTTTACACATCTGCGGGATTCATGGGATGAATCTGAGGTTGTTGTTTATCAAAATATTTACAGAGTTGGCAGTAGTGACAGTCTTTTCTACACGCCTGTGGTGATGGGTGGGGTGGTGACAATAGGTGGCATGTTGGACAGTGGCTCCATGGCATGTAGCATGAGTGAAACAGCTGAGATTAAACTGAGAGATGCTTGAGTGATAACTGACCAAAAACAGATGGATGTGGCGGACTTCGTGTTAGGCCCAAGTGTGCTTTTGCTGTAGAGATGGGTATGGCTATAGGATGTTTGTTCCCACACTTGTTGTCCCGAGACAGCATGATGAGTTGATTCTAGGGACAAATGTTATAAAAACACATCCTGCATCAGTCTAAGCTATGTGAGTCCTATTGGAAGACATTTACTCATCTGGGGAAAACTGCCCAAGAACACTGCTATTTCCGCAGGTAGCATCGTCATGACAGAGCCCACGTCCTCCTGCTCAGCTCCTAGCTCCTATAGATTGTAACTACACTGGGGGGAGAAAGCCAGGTCCCGCTAAAGCTCTTCAATACATCTGACAGACCTGTGCTGTTGAGGCGCAATGCAAAGCTGGCTGATGTCTACACATGTGTAGCTCTTGAGGACATGGATGTTGCTGAACACACAGAGGTTCCCCTGGCCAGTTGCACCCAATCAGATGTAACCCCTACTGTTGCTGCAGATTCTGACCAAGACCAGCTTGGTTCAGTTGGGCTCGGTACTGTTGACATTGAGTCATGTGAAGTGTCGGTGAGCTAGCAGGAAGTTTTGTGTGTCTGACTGGACACCGGAGAAGGGACAGTTTTTTGAAAGCCTGAAAGCTTCACTGGTTCACGGTGTTGTCTTGGCTCATCCTGATTTCACCCGTCCCTTCATGCTGTCAACTGATGCATCCTTGGATGGCATAGGTGCGGTTCTTTTTCAAATTCAGGAGGGTAAAGCATGAGCCAGGCCCATTGCTTTCCCCAGCAAGTCGTTATCTCAGTCCCAAAAGAACTACCCAGCTCATCGGTTAGTGTTTCTGGCCTTGAAATGGTCTGTCTGTTAAAAGTTCAGTCACTGGCTGAAAGACCACAAATTCAGAGTCTGGACAGACAGCAATTCGTTGACTCACATCCTGACAAAGTCGAAGCTAGATTGTTATGAGCAACGCTGGGTAGTCAAGTTGGCGAGTTATGACTTTGCTATCAAGTATGTTCCAGGTCAGCAGAACATCGTGACTGATGCCCTGAGCCGTGTACTGTTTGTCAAGGCATGTGTTGGCCACAGGCTGCTTGCTGAACCCGATGCAGGTCTTCTCACAGGAGGTCAAAGATGTCAAATTCTTCTGTCCAAAATGCCTTTCGGTCATCCAGTCGTCACAGGGAAACGTCTCCTCTGAGTAACAATGCCCAGTCTGCATGCAGTCCACTGTACACACTCAGTCTTTTGCAATGGAGGACGTGTCTGCTGTCACACATTCAGTGGGATTCAATACACACCTCAGTTAGTCCCGACTGGAAAGGACGCCTTACCTGCCTACACCAAGAAGGACCTCCGTGATAAGCAGTTGGAGGATAGAACTCTCTCTCGTGTTCTGTCCTATGTTGAGAGACGTCGGAGGACTTCTAGGCGGGAAAGATTCAATGTGTCTGTCCTTGTCACAAGGTACCTGAAACACTGGGATAGGCTCACTGTGAACGATGGTGTGTTGTACAGGATTTCAAAGGACCAGAAAACCAAAGCAAAGCATTTCCAATAGCGCAAGAGCAAACAGATTCATGGCCAGAGTGAAAATGTTTTTGAGAAGCCAGACGCAAACAAATATGGGAGATATGAGAGAGAGAGAGAGACTTTAGAAAGATGCCCCTTCAGCAAGCTGGTTCTGGGACAAACATAAACAGAGCTGCCAACGAGCCAAATCCAGGCCAATAGTTTTGTCTTTAACTTTGAAAAATACAACAATGTATTCAAATAAGTGAAGGATAAGTTAAGTCTGGAATTGTTTTGAATGAAATATTTATTTAAGTGTTTCACTTTCATATATATTTTGATATTTGAGGTCCTATATTTTTCAGATTCAGATCCTATTTTCTTACAGTTTCAAATCTTATTTTTTTGGTTTCAAATATTTTTTTTCAGTTTCAGATCTTTTTTTTCACTGGTGTATTTTTTCCATTTCAGACTTATGGCCTTGATCTGACATGGTGGCGTGGCATCAACTGAGAGGGGAGTGTAATCATGATTGACAGTATAACATAAAAGGCTAAGGACCTTCCTCAACCATGTTGCCTTCAGGCAATGTAGGTACCATGAGAATTATCACTCAACACTTTCTATACACCATATTCATGTGAATGCAGTGAAAAAAAAAACAGCTATCCTGATTGAAACATCGGAGGGAACCAGCTACTGATTCGATTAGTCTTTCACCCCTATACCCAGGTCGGACGACGATTTGCACGTCAGGACTACTACAGGCCTCCCCCATAGTTTCCTCTGCCTTCTCCCTGCCCAGGCATAGTTCACCATCTTTCCGGTCCTATCGCACACGCTTTACCTCCCCGACAGTGCGGGCGAGACGGGCTGATGGTGTGTCCGACCCCGTGGGACCGGGATCCCAGCTCAGTTGTTGGGCAGATCCTGTTCCAGATTGTCTGACTTTGGCACTTATAATATTTATTACAAGGAGTAGATGAGTTTTGGCAGCTTCAAGTTTTTTAAAAGTCTGAATGGTTTTATCAGGTGCAGTGACCTTCTGTAGTCTCCGTTAGTTGCCTGGCAACCTCACGGTGACAACAAGACGCCAGGAAGCCATTGTACTCAGCTGCTGGTCACCAACAAATTGTTCCAGTGTTTGGTATAATATCAAACCGGTTTTAACATCGACCCAACCCTACCTCCTGGCACTAGTTCCATACGTGTCAAACAATTCATTTAAGTCAATATTTTTACAGGTTTACATATGACATTTGTGAGCCTACAAGCCTATATAATTCAAAGATTTAAGGATAATTTATTGTCATTATGCAACACAGGGATGCACAAGAAAATGCAGTTGTAGCCCATTTGTAACGCACCATTGTAAAAATGGTGCGTTCCTGTAGTGCATTTTTTGAATTGGCATTAGGAGGAAAAGCAATACAAAAATGGATCTGGACAGATAATATGGTCAGCATCAACATCCAGGGGACATTGTAGATCAACTTTGGCTATGTTTGAGCACCAAATGTCATTGACAGAGTCCGGTCCGGTAGGGCTGGCTGGGTGGTCAACCGTGGACGGTGATCGGTCCGCTACACTTAATCCAATACCCACACTTCCTTCTTTGATGTTCATAAATGTATTCTTTCATATACCATTAGTATCAGTAATCAGCGAGGACAAAAAGATGACAAATTTCGACAAAAATGTAGGATTATATAGGCTTATAGGCTCGCAAATGTAAAAAACAAAAAAAAGTACATCAATACACCTACTGTAGGCAGGGTCGGAAACTAACGCTAGTCCGCTAGCCCGAGGCGAGTGGATTTTTGGAGGGACTACCTAAATTGTCATTCTCACTAGTCCTCATGGCGAGTGAAATTTGAGAGGCTTTATTCGTTATTTATGTCCGGAAAAATACTTTCCCGATAAGTAAATGTAACTGTTGTCAATTCTTCACGGACAGAGACGATAAAGTGTATGCGCTTTTATTCTGAAACTGTATTTGACGTTGCGAACTGTTTCTGCTTCCGATTGCGCTAACCGTAGATCCTACGTAGGACCAACGGTACAGTCAGATCGAGTCATTGATGATGTAAGTCATCAACTGTAACTTTGAGCCTATGTGGCGTAACTGTTCCGTTTGTAGTTGTACTTATGTTCTTAGGTGCATTTACTGTCAGTAAGTGTTTGTCTTGTAATTAGCCGTTCAAATAATAGCCCAAAGTTGAGCTAAGTGGCTAACCTGGCTAGCGAGCCTGTATTCCTGTGAATGTATGTGTGTTTGCTTTAGTTAAGGGTTTACTATTGCTAATGCTTCGGTTCTGTAATTCGTTTTCTGTGTTTATTCCAGAAACTCGGTCAACTTCGATAAACTTGTTCAACATCTTTCAACATCTGTAAAATCTGTCACCAAACTATAACACTGTATGCCAGACTGAATACAGTAACGTATGGAACAAACAGATGTCTGCGTGTTCTCTGACCGGAACCCTGTAGTGGTCAATAATCATCTTTACACCAGTCTCTCAGGGGTCGAATCCCCAACAGTAACATTCCACTATTCCCCAAATTGTTGAGGATATTAGACTATTTTGTTTCGATTATAATTTTTTGTTTACGCAATGCGAAAGGCACTATATTCATGGATCAGGCCGGGCCTCTCTTTCAGTTTCACCAGCGGCCCGCCAAGATTCGTCCGCGGAAGAAATATAGATTGTGAAGCTCTTATCACTGCAGCACATGAACTAACACCCAATATCGTTTTGTGATCTAACAAAAATGCCTGCTTTATTCATAGACTGCGTATTGTTTTGGGCACCGAGCGTTCACTGCTTAAACTGCCGTGGTGACATGCTGTTACTCCCCACGGTGGAATATAGCTCAATTTTTAGCCGGTACGTTCCATAGCGGAATTCCTCAACTTGACATAAATGCTGAACTTGATGTACCCATGCTAGCTGAATGAACATTATAGCCTACCGGACCCTTGACGTTGTTCTTCTGCTTCCTGTGTAATTATAATATCACGACATCATGATGTAACACGCATCAATCTTTGTACAGCCATAATGTTACAAACAATAAAACTCTTGATTAGTACCTTGCATCTCTGCGGTTTCACTGTTAGATCATTGCCTTGGGAGAGTCTTCCTCCACACACACATCCCTACACCCCGTGATTGCTACATTCCCCAAAGCTTCATGAAGGACTAGTAAAGATTGCTCAGGACTAGTAGTTTTATGAACCTACTAGTCCAGGCCTGGCCAACCCGCGGCTCCCGAGCCGCATGCGGCTCTTTGCCTGGTTTCATGCGGCTCTTACGTTCATATCGAAGTTTGTGTTTGTGTTTTTTTTTAATGTTCGCTTCGCTTGAGTTCAATACGGTATTTTCGTCAAACGCGCATGTGCGTGAGATGAAAATACCGCAAAGTTTCCCAGTAGGGGCAAGATCATGTGAGTAAACAATTTGTGTCCAGTTTCCTCTCAAAATGGCAGGGAAACAAAAATATGAAGATGAACACAGGACGTTTTTAACAGAGAGGGAGAGTTTATATTTTTTTGTTGAACGTAATGGCAAGCCATTCTGCCTTATATGTCAGGCGTCATTAGCGCATTTCAAAGCTTCAAATCTTCAGCGCCACTTCAGCTCACTCCATGCTAACATCGACCAGGAATTTCCAAAAGGGACTGAACTTCGCAAGCACAAGTTGGTCACTTTGAAAAGTCAGGCAGAAAAGCAGATACAGTTTTTCCAAAAATGTACGAAGCACTCAGAGAGAGAGTGTCACTTGGACAGACTGAACCTGACCCTGCAGGGTAAGTTAAAAATGCTGCCTGACCTGGTGCAAAGTGTGTTTGTGTTTGTCAACAAACTGAAGCTGTTCAAGGCGCATATTCAAAAGGGAGATTTAACGCTTTTTCCCACTCTGCTAAAAGCCAGCGGGCAAGTCACCAGCGCCGCCCTGAATAAGCAGAGAGCCAGATATGCAACACTGATTGAAAACCTGCACGAAAGCTTTGTGACACGGTTCCGTGATCTACAACTGAAAAGGCCACAGATTACGTTCCTCGTCGACCCATTTAATGCGGAGACGGACTGTTTGAATGCCCCGCTAGTCACAGATGAGGCCGCGGCTGAGTTGGAGATGATCGATCTTTGTGAGGAGGACCAACTGAAACCTGCTTTAAGGGAAGGGACCATTGAGTTCTGGAAAAGTGTGCCAATGGAAAAATACCCCAATGTCAAACGGGCTGCGCTTAAGATACTGTCAATGTTTGGGTCAACATACGTCTGCGAGTCTGTGTTTTCTACCCTGAAACACGTGAAATCAAAGCATCGATCTGTTCTGACTGACACCCATGTGAAATAATTGCTTCGAGTGGCAACAACGGAATACAAGCCAGATTTGAAGAGGATTGTTCAAGGCAAGGAATGCCAGAAGTCCCACTAAGCAACATGCATAGTAAAAGAAAAACGCTATTGTAAATTATTATATTTTTGTTTGTGGACTTGGTTGAACTGAGAGTTTGTGTGTGTGAGACAGTGCACACAATGTTCATTGTTGAAAATGACTGGCCTGTGGTCTTAGTACTGTAGGAGTCAATTTCTGTCATTATCATGTTGGTGTGTGACATTTACAATAAATCTGGCTGAGCAGAGGTCTGTGTGTGTGTGTGTGTGTGTGTGTGTGTGTGTGTGTGTGTGTGTGTGTGTGTGTGAGGAAGGGATGGGGTGATGTTCATGTGTTCCCATGTGTATGATGTGGCTCTTTGCGGTAACACAGTAAAAAATGTGGCTCTTAGTCTCTGACTGGTTGGCCACCCCTGTACTAGTCCTTGGGACTAGTACTGATTTTGAGTTAGTTTCATACCCTGTGTAGGTGTACACACACACACACAGTAAAAAAGAGGCTTTAGGAACAATCCCACACAAATTAGTTAATTTCAGATACAGCTAAAAACTTCACACAGGATGCCCAAGAGGAAATGGCATGGCTTTTTAAAATGTGAAATGACACTCATAGAATGTTCCTGTCTTCCAAATATGAGTGTTTGCTCCAGCTTGGGGCTGTATGGCTCTAGCAGACACAAACCAATAAACACACAATTTGTTACATTTTCATTTTTGTAATTGAAAATCAAGCCTCCCAGTGAGCACCAACCGGGATTTTAACATTGATTTCTAGTTGAAAACTGGTTAAAATTCGGTCTGAACGTCTAAGACCTATTTTCGTCATGTTTTCAACCGGTTAAATTGCGGTTACAAAATCAACTTGTCAACAATTTGTTCATAAATGTTGATGGTGTGTTCAGTTGTAGGTTGAAGAGACACATTATTGGTTACTGTAAACGTAATTTTCCGAAGTCATATTACAGTCTACACGAAGATGTGATTTAAACGCATTTAATGTTTCATACAAAACGTCATGAATATGGAACTATAGACTGTATCCTGCCAACAAGACATCGTAATGAGAGCAGTGTACATTCTGTCTGTATGTTCATGTAAAATACTAGTGTGTGTTTACTGCGGGAACACGCATGCGCAGGAACGTTGGCTCAGAGTGCTTCTACAACTTTGAAAGATGCACAGGTCTGGAAACTTGGCATGGGACTTGCAAAGGGAAGTGAACGAGCTGACGGAATAAATGTGAGTCTTCACACTAACTACATACTTTGTAAGTACTTGAACTACTTTATTCCAATAATGTAGTTAAACATAAACGTGTGTGAGTTAATGTTGGAGAGTGTCTCCATGCGTTGTCGCTGTAACCTAACGTTATAAAAGTTTTTAGGCCATTTTACATGTAAAATACACGACAGAAAGCGAGTGGGACAGTACACAGTTCAGTTAAATGGGGAGGAAGTAAGTAAAAAAAAGTGATGTACAAATAAGAAGACGATCAAAACATTGTTGTTTGGCAAACAGCAATATACAAACAATATAAAGTATTATACTATGTAATATCCAAGTTAGCATCTTTCCATTGAAAAGAGGTTTATGATCACCGGTGAAAGGACGGTCCAAAAGTGAATATTTTTTTATAATACTTATTTTTTACTCTTTATTTACAGATGTCCACCTTGAAAATATGGCAGACCATCTGATTCCGGCTCCTTGGTGGCTTTGACAATGACATTTAAAGAAGGAAAGGGAGATTTTGTTTAATAATCGAGTATTTTCAGTTTCATTAATTGTATTTAAAGAACACTGTTCATGTTATATTTATGTTGTTGCTAATAGATACAGATTAATTGTTGCCTGTGTCACATGGTCTTCTTTGTCCTGTACGTGGAAACAGTTGATGTGTTACTATGACTACGTATTTAATTGCTACATATTTTACTTTGAGCATTTCGACGTTTAAAAGAGTTTGAAACACGGTGATGTTTAAAAGTAGTTAAAAACTTATTTTTTCACCAATTATTTGAAGAAGTTGATTAAACGTTTAGACAATATTTCACCGGGATATGAAATTTTGACTTTCAACTGAGAAATGTTTATGCGGTTTCTTTGTAAACCTCTAAAATGAAGATAAACTATTATTAACACAATGTAGAGGAGGAAAAAATCGTGTCTTAACGTGAACGTTCAATCAACATCTTCAAAAAAACGGTCAAGTCATGCTTGAATTTTGTTTTGATGTCTCAAACTGCTACAGTGTGAATTATACTGATATATTGTTGCAATTCTGCCAACAATGTGTAATTGGATGCTACATATTTGGCATTTCAAACTGTTGAAATCCTGATTTCAAAGATTTTGAATTGTTATATCCTGTGGCATGTTTTTCATCAAATGTAGCAGTTGCAAAACGGGCTATATATATATAGATGCCATACCATTGTTTACTTTTTTCGTGACTGTTATTTTTAGAATGTATTTCAAAGAGTTCGAAAGAGTTTGATGCAATCAAGACCAAATATGGAGAAGGCAGTCTTCATGAAAAGTTAGCTTTAATGTGATTATTTATTCCATTTGAGTGATGATTAAGCAGCACTATATAGGGATAGAGACGTCTGGATAATGCATTGTCTTCCGCGTGAAATGAATAAACTACCCCCGAATTTGCCCTTAAATGGTAATGTCTGACTTTAGGAGCCTTCTGCGATGGCGTTTTTCATATCTGCACACTGAGGTCAATAGAGTTTAGGGGATTCTCTATTCACATGTAATCAGTGCTTGGTAATCGAATCCAGTAGTTACCACGAGAAGGTTAAGGGACCTCCAGTGTTCCAAGAAGAGACTCTCACAACAGACAAATGTGTCAAAGCCATGACACAAGGCAGCATATAGTAAATGTATAAAGAACACTACCTCCACTGTGCACACATCTCTGCAGACTATAGCTGATTTATGGTGACATCTGACTACAAAAACCCTTCTGACAAGACTGAATCTCATGAAATTGTGGGTCTGTAATCCAAAAGGATCCTTTAGCGGTGCCCTTCATATGATCATCTAAGTTTATGAAACGCGACACAACTCTTAAGTCAACTTTACTTTTACGACTTCGATTATAGTCATCGCAATCTAAAAGAACCATTATCAGACAAACATAACTTACAGTTTGGAGCCTGCGGCTATAGTCATCCGACGCGTTGGCGTTTGGTGCGTCCAGGGCGCAACGTACCGACCGTAGAGCTCCCCAAGGCGGACGGCCGGGAACCGGAGAATCCCCGAGGCACAGAGCGCTCAGCACCCGGCATTCTTGCCTCTGTTTGAGCAGTTCCAGCTCACACAAGCCGGCCAAGCTGGCCTCCAGACGCTCCTTATTCCGTCTGCGCTCCGCTTTCATGGGCAGAGAGTACGCTAGGAACATGACTAAAAAGAGCCTGCAGCTTTGGTTCAGATCCTAACTTCCCGTTTTTTCTCTTCAGGGAGACGAAATAAATCTGCTGCAATGTTAATCCACTCTTCTTATTCTCTGGAGACCCACAACGGAGCAGTAGAGGCTGGAGGTTTCAGCTGCTGAATTCACCGCTGTCTGATTCGGACCCATTCCCCTCCTCTAGCCTGAGCTCCCAAGTATCGTAGTGAAGTTAGTTTTCATTTGGATATTCGACGGGCATTCACCCCGGACCAGAGACTTTATATGGACCCGCCCAAAGAGCATTTTTACATTGAAACGACGTTTTAAAAAACGACTATTGTCACCAGTAAAAATACGTTAAAAATTGTAAAAATTAGATAGAAAAACAGATTATTATTGTTATTTTAAGACATTGATGAAATGTTCACATTTAGCCCTAGTTCACTTCGATTTGAATAATGCATTTTTTCATCCACTACAATATGCTAATAACGGCATTTCGTTTCATTTTAAAGCCTAACTAAGGAACCACATCCACATATCTCAGGTAAAAGCTATTGCAAATCCCTGTGAAATATCTTTTCACCATAACTATTAAACGCCTTTTAAACTTAAAAATGCTCACTGTTAAAATTGTAGCAATTTACATATACTAACCAGTCAACAGTGTCCACTTAAAGGACAAAGAAAACCATGTGACACAGGCAACAACAATTGAAATATAACATGAACAATGTTCTAACTACAATCAAATAGAAAATACATGATTGTTGACAGTAAAAACAATAACAACATCTCTCATTCCTTCTTTAAATGTTGTCAAAGCCAACCAGGAGTTGGTTTCAGATGGTCTGCCATATTTAAGGTGGACATCTGTAAATAAAATATAGGCACATATAATACATATGGTATTAGAAAAAAAGATTTACTTTTGAACCAGTTTTGAACGTCTTTTCACCAGTGAACAGTTTTCTAAACGTCTCTTCAACGTAAAAATGCTCACTGGGATATTACATAGTATACACTGTTTGTATGTTGCTGTATGCCAAACAACAATGTTTAGACACTCTTCTTGTTTGCACATAGCATTATTTTACTCACTTCCTCCTCATCCCAACTGTATAGCCCCACTCGCTTTCTGTCGTGTATTTAAGATGTGAAATGGTCTAAAACTTCTTGTTAGCAGCACACAGTCTGTGTAGTTCCATATTGATGATATTTTATATGAAACATTAAATACGTGGACATTTTCCATTAAAGTATATATTCAAATGAATAGAAGCACTAAAATCCCATTTGAAGAGGTGAGTGTCCATAGCGTTTGTGACTGTAGTTCTTGAAAAAAAATGGCATTGTTTTCTCTTAAAATATTTATTTAAAATAAATGAACTACATATTTGTAGACCTGATCAAAAGAATTGTGCTTCAGGACCAGTGGCGGCTGGTGGAAAATGTTCTTGGTAGGGCTGTGCCACATCCAATCAATTTCAGCAAACATCCCAGAATGATTTAATGCAAACAAATTAAGGTATCAAACGCGCATTACTACTTTGCAGTTAAACATTTAACATTTATTCCAACACGAAAAAAAGCAGTAAATAACACTTTCACAAACACGTCAGGACATCTTATTTTAGTCACCCTCACAGGGAGTTCAGTATAATATAATATATATAACATATAATAATATTCTGTATAATATAATAATATATATATATATATCATATAATATTCTGTATAATATAATAATATATATATCATATAATATTCTGTATAATATAATAATATATATGTCATATTCTGTCCCCGTTGTTTTAAAAAGATAAATAAGTTATTATCATGACGTCATCCAGCTAGTCAAACCTGTCTGGTGTACAGCTAGTAGAGAAGCTTCATGTACTGCTTCTCTTTCCTGCTAGTCTGCTGTCTGATTGTGAGGTCAGGCTGATCTGGGATCAGCTCTTTCAGTAGTTTCTCCTCTCAGTTCTCCTCTCAAACGGGTCTTGGAGGAGTAGTGCTCGCGCTGGCGCTCTCCTGTAGAGACTTCTCCTGACGAGAACGCGCAGCTTGGGGCAGGAAAAAAACTGCCCCAAGCTGAATCTATTTGAGGACGCTGATTGGCTGAATTGTATGTCACTCATTTATATCTTTACTCAGCATTGGCTAAACTGCTTTATAGACCCGCCTCTTTGGGGCAGTTTTTCCAGCGCCCCAGCCAGCTGAGACGTGCACACACAGAGAGGAAGAGCAGACAGGCAGAGAGGACAAGCAGGAAAAGCATATATTTACCGCAGATATCATATTTTACACATATTACTGGGTGATTCCATGTTTCAAAAACACAAATATTGACAATTTGTATAGTTTATTTTTATTTTAAATTTTATTTTTATTTATATTTTTATTTTTATTTTTATTTTTATTTTTTGTAGCTCTAGGGGGGGCGGCGCCCTAGCGCCCTCTATGGACCAGCCGCCACTGTTCAGGACTAATTCAGTTTAATTTAAAATGGTCAACATTCACATATATCGGCAAGTTAGCATGAGGTATTGAAAAAAACATTGACTCTGTGTTATTTCAACAGTAATGTATTGATGATGTCTAAACCAGCTCCCAGCATCTAAACCGGTGGGCTGGGAGGTGAGGTAACTGCATGCCCTACTACTGCCTACATGGAGTGAAACTGAAGCCACTCGGTCCTGAGTGACTGTCTGTCGAATATCCAATCTAAAACTAACTTCATCACAATCTCGGACGTGCAGTCTCTTTCGGGCAGCTGTTTGTGGAGCCTGTAAGGCAGGGGTGTCAAACTCAATCACAGAGAGGGCCAACATTTAAAATTGTGACTATGTTGAGGGCCAAATAGAGTCAACATTTAATAAACAGGATAGAATGGATATTGGAGAAAGTGCAAAAAGAAATAGGCTACATTATTTTATGCATATGTACCAGAGCCACATGTTTGGCATTTAGTTGTGCAAGGCCGAGAACCTCCTTGTGGCACTGGCACCTCAGTGACTAGTCAGTGGCACTTCAGCGGCAAGCGGCAGTCAGGCGTCAGTCAGGTGCCACAACTGTGGCAAGCGAGCGGCACTCGTTCGGCACCCGTCAAGAAGTTGCCGAGCTGAGCGGGCGGAGCCACATTTCCTGAGAACACCCATTGTTGTCACGATAGGATTTTGATTAAACTATATTACGAACTGTATTGCATCAAACAATCGACAGATTAATCGAAAAGTTGATTATTGCTGTGTACATGGATACATTAATATTAAATCGCATGTAGTCAACTATTGTTGCTAACATACTCCCATCGGCCCACGTTTATTTATTTATTTTTCTTCTAATGTTACCCTGGTATGTGCTTGCATCATAGACTAACAATTTTCTTCCATACGGTCATTCTATTGCCTTGACTTTTATTTTGACATTTTTTTACTTCCGGACACTCTTCTGACTACTGGTGGCACTTCTCTGACTAGTGGTGGCACTCCTGTGACAACTGTTGGCACTGGCAGCTTGTGGCACCTAATGACACCTACATATAAATAATACCAGTGTTGTGCTTAGACTAACAGTGCAGTTTCCTCAAAGTAAAGTAACATAGTGGTGGTATAACAGTATAACATGATGTGTTAAAAATTTGAAAAAAATTAATTTAATTAAATAAAAAAAAGGCTGGTATATTATATATGTTATGGTATATAAGTGTAATATATTATGAAGTGAAATGTAGTAGTAGCAAAACAATATTCAGTATAGTACAGCAGCATTGCATATTGTAATTATTAAGTCTACAAATGACAAAAGAAACAAACGCAGCTCATCTGACTCAAATAAAATCCATACTATGATGATAAAACTGATTTATGGCAGCTGACCTCTCGTGACAACAATGGGTGTTCTCAGGAAATGTGGCCCGCTCAGCTCGGCAGCTTCTTGACGGGTGCCGAACGAGTGCCGCTCGCTTGCCACAGTTGTGGCACCTGACTGACGCCTGACTCCTGCTTGCCGCTGAAGTGCCACAGACTAGTCACTGAGGTGCCAGTGCCACAAGGAGGATCTCGCTGTCTCTCATTTATTTTGGCTGTCGGTTCATTATTGTTTGGGGTTAGGTTCTGTGCTGTGGAAACCCTCAAGATGGAGTGAAGGTGTGCATCAGTGAGACGACTCCTGTGTGGGTTTTTGTTCATCTTCATCACAGAGAAAAGCTGCTCACACAGGTATGTGCTTCCAAACATGCAGAGCATTTGAGCAGCATGTAGGCGGAGTTGAGGCATCGTTTCGGGGATGAAACTTGGAAACTGTGCAGCGCCCACAGCGTCATAGCCACAGCCTTGAGTGTGTCATTACACTGGAGGTCTATCAGATCCATTTGGATGTGCACAGGTGCTCTTTCCATGTTAACTGCAAACGGATCACTGAGCAGTTCAAATTTAAATTTCTGAGTTGCAAAGTCGGCAAATCGCAGAGGGAACAATGTGCCAAGTGCACCCAGTTTATCAGCAAAATGCGCATTCGGGAACACAGCGGTGAAGACACAGTTTGTCAGTGTTTGGCAACACTGAAAGTGACCCAAGTTTCCCACAGGCGCAGCTTGGCTTGGAAAGCTTTCACTGCATCATACATGTCTGTGATCACATGTCCCTCGGAACGGTAGAAAGGCATAAAGAAGCCCTTCTGGCCACGTGTGAGCCAGGGCATCCTGACCCAGAGGACTGGTCCTCTCCGTCAGGGAGAACTAGTGGGGACAGTGGGTCGACATCTCCGAGGCAAAGAGATCCACCTCTGCCCTGCCGAAGAGACCCCGAATGTTCTGTACTACCTCTGGATGAAGCCGCCACTCCCCCGGTGGAGGCTTGTGACGGGACAGGAAATCTGCGACCTGGTTCCGTTCTCCTGGTAGGTACATTGCCCGAAGGCTGGTAAGGCGAGGGGCAGCCCAAGTCAGAAGGGCACGGGATACCCGTAGCAACTCTGCGGATCTGGTGCCCCCTTGATGGTTTATGTGGAAAAACCGCAGAGGGGTTGTCCGACCGGACAAGCACATGCTTTCCCCTCAAGTATGGCAGAAAATGTTTGAGCGCTAGGTGCACGGCCCATAGCTCTAGAACATTGACATGCTTTGTGCGGTCTTAAGCAGACCACTGCCCCTGAGCAGTCCTGTTCTGCCACACTGCACCCCATCCTGAGAGGCAGGCATCTGTCGTGACCACCTCCCGGCGGAATGGGACCGAACCCATGGGACACCGTTTGCCAGGTATGCTCTCTCCCTCCATGGGGATAGAGCAAGTAGGCACTGTTCTGATACTGCTATTGCCTGTGTCTGTGCCGCTTGGCATCCAAGTGAAGGCTGTTCAGCCATCTCTGCAGGGGGCGCAGTGACAGCAACCCTGAGGCAGCTGTCAGTTTGCCCAATAGGCGGAGAAAAAGAATGTAGGGCAACCGCCTGCCCCCTCGGAAGGGAGAGAGGCTGTGGAGGATGTTGTCCACACGCTGGGGTGATGGACAGGCACTCATAGTGACTGTGTCCAGAGCCAGACCAATGAAGGTTATGCTCTGAGAAGGGCTCAGGGAGCTCTTCTCCCTGTTCACCCTGAGGCCCCACCGGGCCACGTGAGAAAGAAGGCGAGCAGTGTCCTGTGCCGCCTGAAGCCGGGATGGCGCACAGATCAGCCAATCGTCCAAGTACGGCAGTATTTTCATGCCCTGTGATTACAGGGGAGAAAGGGCAGCAGCAACGCACCTCGTGAACACCCGTGGGGAGAGGGAGAGTCCGAATGGGAGCACCCTGAACTGGAAGTGACCGCCTTGAAAGGCAAAGCGAAGAAACTGCCTGTGGTGAGGCACAATGGGAACATGGAAATAGGCATCCTTCAGGTCGACAGACGTGAACCACTCTCCCCTGGTAACAGCCCGAAGGATGTCTGCTGTGCTCAGCATGTGAAACGGTAACACCTTCAGGAACTTGTTGAGTCCCCTCAGGTCTAGGATTGGGCGCAGTCCGCCGCCTTTCTTTTTTACAAGGAAATAAGTTGAGTAGAACCCCCCGGGTTGTGACAGGGGGTCCACCCTCTCGATTGCACCCTTGACCAGGAGCGCGGCTAACTCCTGGTTCAGGACTAGGGATTTTGCCGGATCGGTGATGCTGGTCATTTTGACCCGGCTGGAGGTTGGGGGCCGGCGTCGGAATTGAAGCTTGTACCCCTGGGTTAGGGTGGACACCACCCAGGGGTCCAAAGTATGAACTGCCCAGTAGCTGATGTGCTTCTGGGAGAAATAACCGACGGCCGGCCAGGAGACATCACATCATCTCCTGAGCCCCCTGCCTCTTGAGGCTCTGGGGGGGCGACTGGTAGTCCCCAAGTCCGGAGGTTGACTGGGGGGGACGTAAGCGCGATTGTATGGGTAGCGGGCCGGCCTCTCAGCGGGACGCTGAGGCCTGTGGCGGCTACTGGGGTGAGCTGGGGGCTGAAAACGACCTCGGGGAGGGCATGTCCCTGCGAAGACCAGAGAACAGCTGCCTGGTCTGGCTAGCTTCAACAGTCCGCTGAAGCGCCTGTACAGCAGCTGACCCGAACAGCTCACCAGGTTCCACTGGGATAGTACGGAGGGTCCTCCTACATGCCTCAGACAGGGGTGACTGCGCCAGCCAAACCTGGCGGCGAGTCTGGACCAGGGTGGATATCACCCGTCCAAGTTCTCTCGACATGAGCGCAAAAGCCTGCAGTGAGACGTCACTGAGGCTGGTGGCGGAAGCGTCGGAAGTAGCCTGCTGCAGAGAGGCTGAGAGGGCAAGCATGAGGTGGGAGAGGGAGTTGCCAATATGACCCATGCGCGCTGCTGTGTCATAAGCCCTGGATAACATGTCATCCGTGACCCGACATTGGGGTCGAGGGCACCTGGCATCGGGCCTCAGAGTCTCCTAAGGGGAACTATGAGGGACGCAATAGTCGGCTCAACGGCCGGCATACGGGCGAGGCCAAACTTTGCCGCGTCCTGCATGGTTGCCAGGGTTCGTCCGTCCGATGTAAGACGGGACAGAGTCCCGGTGTCTCTCCAGCATGCATGCAGCTCCCTCTAATATTCTTCGGAGGGAGGAACAGCAAAGGTGGTGGGGGCGGAAACGCGCCTGAAGAAGGCACTCGCAGGAGGGGGTTCCGGCTGCTGTGTATCTAACTGCAGGCTTGCCAGCGCTAGGGCTGCACAATTAATCAAATTTTAATCGCGATCACAATTTTGGCTGCCACGATTAAATGAGCATGATCGTCGGCGATATTGACGTTTAAAATGCGTGCTCTGCTACATATCAAATCAAGCAGTTCCTCAACTAAGAGTCAGCCAACCACCAGGGGGAGAACGAGATGGGAGGTGTCATGCACGCACCCTGCAGCGGCAGCCTCAAAAAAAGTTCTGTCTGCAGTCGACTCCGGTATTAGTAGAAGAGTAGAGAGAGACAGACAACAGAACAGAGAGCAGACGGTCACGGGTGTCGTGTGAAAGGTAAATAAAATGTCAGGAGCAAAAGGCGAGGAGCTAGTCCCTCGAAAAGGATCATCATCAGTTATCTGGAAGTTTTTTGGATTTAGGGCAAGTGATGTTAAACAAGAAAAAATCATATGCACAGAGTGCGTTATGCTGCGTTCACACCAAACGCGGTGCGAATTCATCGCGCCGCAAATTCGCGTCCATCGCGCCGCCGGTCTCGCCGGGGACCATTTGTGTTCATTCGCGTGAATCGGAAACTGGACGCGCTGGAGAGGGGGCGGGGCTTATCGCCCTGAAAGCCGTTCAACTGTCCGCCATCAACAATGGAAAAAATAACCTCTATTTCTGCTTAGTACGTGTTGTGGAAGTCCCAGATATCACGGGAAACTAAACGCCGTCATGTCTGGGTTAATAACATCATCCGGAGCAGCTCCGTGTATTTGATCGAGATGTATTCACTGCATCTAGCAAGCCACACGTCCGCTGTTTACTACAGCTGTATGAGCCCCAAATAAACTGATTTGGCTGTGATTTAACTGCAATAAACCGACAAAAAGGGACTCCGAAATAACTACCTAATGATGCCGATTTGTCTGAATTCATGTTTTGTTAGTTTTCTCCGCAAGCAAATAACTTTTAAAATACTTGTTTTCTCAATGGAGCTCGGATCGATCGATCGGTGCTAGGCTATGCTAACATGGTAGCAGCTCCATCAACACTCACAGTAAGTGAAAGTGCAATAAAAAGATGTCCCTAAAAATAATGAATAATCGTGATGAATAATCGTGATCTCAATATTGATCAAAATAATCGCGATTATGATTTTGGCCATAATCGTGCAGCCCTAGCCAGCGCCATGCGAATGACAAACCCCATGGAGCTATCGACTGCCCCTTCCGAAGAGCCCTGAGCTGAGGGACGGGAGCCAGGCCCAGAAGCCTGGGAGGTCCGCCCTTCACTGTACTCAGTAAAGAGATTGGCTGACGCTGCCAGTGAGAGAACGTCCTCTTCTGAGCCAAGCTCAGCCGCGGGTGGATCTGGTGCTTCAACCCCCCTGCACTAGGGTGGAGGGTCAAGAGAAGCGACTTCATTTGAGCTAGCTCAGCGGTCAGCAGATCCACTCTAGAAGACAGCCCGCTGGGCTTAGCCCTCTTGGGGGGAGCCCTCTTGGGGGGAGCCCCTGCGGCTTCTGCGGCCCTGCGCTTGGTAGGTTGGGCTGGATTCACCTGCCCTGACAGGAGGAGGTCGACCACACCCATCAGGTGTTCGGCCTCGGCGAGCCTAGCAGCCCTTACTGCTCAAGGCATGATGCCACAGTTCATGCATGGGTTCTCCGAGAGGCCTTCCCTCAGATGCTCGAGGCCAAGGCAAGTGGGGCAGAGGTCATGGCCATCCTCCTAACTGATAGCTGTGTAAGGAGTCAACGAGCACAATGTCAGCGTCGATCTAGTCTAGCTAGCATCACACCAAGTTAGCTTGAGCGGAACTGCTAACTGTGAAGGGCGGCCCGACTGCGTAACTCTACGCTCACGTTAGCACGCCACTCGATTAGCTAGAGCGGAAGCGCTCTGCAAACCGTGAAAAAACGAACAATGGTTATAGACAAACAATGTTAGTCGATCTCACCAATTGCTGTCTTCGCGATTTTGGTGGCCCCTATCAGACTGAGTCCGGGGCTCGATCCGCACGGCGAAACACGCCGTTCCCTCCTAAGAGGGACAGCTTGTCGCAGCCTTTGGAGGGCGAAGATCCGCAACTCCGACCGGTGGTCACAAGGCTACCGCGACAAACTCTAGTATGTCTGATTGTAGACAAAGTATTTTTTTTTTTTTTTCGTTTAAGTTTCTACTACCATGGTAGTCAACCTGCGTAGCGAGAAGATTAAAAAGGACTGATATCGGAACGACACCGGAACTTATAGACGACGGGGGTCATCCGAGGTCACAGGTGACTTTGTTGATATAAATATTCGACCTGCGCATGCGCGAGACAGAAGATATCCATCAGCTTCCTGCTTCTTTACAGTGCAGTCACTTTTGCTGCTTGCTCTTGCCTCTGCTTACATTTTCTTGCTTTTCTTGTTTTTCTTTTTCTTTTTAGTTTTTTACTCAAATTGCCAGATATATCACATATATCACTCTTCAACATTTGAGTGAAGACAAATCCAGAAAGTCGTCGAGCTATTTGGGTTGTTGGCTAATGCTAACTAGCAGCTAAGCTAAAGCTAAGTAGCAGCAAGATGCCTCCCTTCTCCACGGATGACTACCACAAACTCCTGCAGAAGATTGCAGTCTTGGAAACAAAAATCCACCGACTAGAAGTAAACGTGGAGGTAAATGGACTGTGTGGGAATGATATCACTTTACCATGGACTCAAAACATTGGACAAACGCAAGCGAAGACACAGCTAACTAGCACCACCAGGCCTACCAAGAAATGGGAGAGAGCAGATAGTGTATCTTCAAATGGTAGTCCTCCCTGGAACTCTCTCGGTGCAAAGCCGAAGAGAAAATCATACCCTCAGGATGTGGGAGGACGACTAACAGGCAGAGCCCAGCGCCCTGAGATTTCTGATGCGACTGGCTGGCCTGCACTACCACACAGGCAGAACTCCTCCTCAACCCCTGCACTCAGCCGGACAAAGCCAAGGACAGCTGAGAAAAGTAAAACCAGCAAAAAATCTCCACAACAACCAAGCTTACAACTTCAAAACAAATTTGCTCCATTGTCGCAGGATCCTAAATCTCCATCTGATGACCTGGATAAGCAGCTATCTTCTCAAAGCAGGGTAAGAACTGAGAGTAAATGTGAGAGTAAAAGGCCGCAGGGAAAGCTAATGACTGGGCCTGAGACTCTGATTGTTGGTGACTATGCTGTAAAAGATGTCAGAACACTGTGCAGCAAGAATACCAAAATACTCTGCTTTCCGAAAGATATGGTCTCTACCATGAGAGACAAAATCCTGGACATCGTGGCTGACCATCCCACGGTGAAAAACATCATCGTGCATACAGGAAGCTGTGATATTGTGAAACAACAGTCTGAAGTTCTGACTTTATTGATCTGTTAAACACAGTCAGCTCTGTCAAGGCTGAGGTGTTTATCAGTGGTCCTCTTCCACCAATCAGAGGAGGAGATGAAGGATTCAGCAGGCTGTTCACACTGAACAAATGGCTGTCAACTGCATGTACTGACCATTCAGTACATTTTATCAACAATTTCTACCTTTTCTGGGAGCGCAGACATCTTTTTAAGGCAAATGGAGTTTGCCTGAACAAGTCAGGGGTAAAACTGTTTACCTCTAACCTATTTTTCTTCCTGCGTCACCCGTCTGTTCCCACTGCCAAGGACAAGAGACAAGAGGAGTCTACACAAGAGATAGCCACACAGCATCGCCTTGGAGACTTTACGGGAAGGATGTCCCCGCCTAAGGACAGCCAAGAGGAGGAGTCTCCAACCTCATCATCAGGAACCGCCTCTGATCTCCCACTTTCCCCACCCTTCCGAGAGGAGGAGTCTTTACCTCCCTCCCCAGCACCTACTTCCACCCCCCAGACTCCATCCAGGTCCCTTTCCTCTCTCACACTCTCCCCATCCTCCCCCCACCTGGAGTTCACTGACTACATGAAAGAGCTGGTCATTGCTGGAACCAAACACACTCCTCCCCTTTGACTGTGTTGTTATTGTTGGCGATTTTAATATCCATGTTGATAATCCCCAGGACAGAGGGTCTATAGAACTATGTGGTGTCCTTGAGAACTATGATCTGACTCAGCATGTGACAGGACCCACCCACAACAGGGGGCACACTCTGGACCTAATCATCACCAAAGGTCTAAACATTTCCAAGGTCGCTGTGACTGATGTTGCACTCTCTGATAATTTCTGTGTTTTCTTTGAGAGTGCAATCTCCTTGCACACAAATGTCCAAACCGAGGTTGTGAAAAAGCGTTACATCTCTGAAAACACCGGTGAACTATTTATTCAGAAGTTCTCCTCCACACCAGCCCTCAGTCTTGCATCTCAGTCAATGAGCTTGTAGATAGCTTCAATTCTAAAGTTAAAAATGTTATTGATGCCATTGCACCCACTAAAGTGAAGGTTGTCTCGGGTAAGCAAAGATCTCCTTGGAGAAATGCCACGCTGGTCAGAATAGAGAAACGAGAGTGTCGGAAAGCTGAGCGCAGGTGGCGAAAAACAAATCTCCAGGTTCACTGTGACATCTATAAAGAGAGACTTCGCAATTATAATTTGGAACTTAGAAATGCAAGGCAGTCCTTCTTCTCTGACATCATAACCAAAAATAATAACAATACACGCGCCTTATTTGCTACCGTCGACAGGCTAACAAACCCACCAGTGTCAGTAGCTGCTGAGCTCCAATCCACCTGGGCATGCAATCAATTTGCCTCCTTTTTTACTGACAAAATTCAGAAAATTAGACAAGCAGTCAGTGCCTCCACACCAACCACAGGATATGTGTTGTCCCCATCTCTGAATAACATCCATTCAAATATCATGACACAATTTCATTCAATCGACCATAGAAGCTTAGAAGACATTATACAACATCTGAAGTCATCCTCCTGCTGCTTGGATATTCTACAAACTGCATGACCACTGATCTTTTACAAATTGTAAACACATCCCTTCTCTCAGGTGTCTTCCCACAAGCCCTAAAAACTGCAGTTATTAAACCACTCCTAAAGAAGGCTAATTTAGACTCCGCAACAATGAAAAATTATAGGCCAATATCAAACCTCCCATTTTTAAGTAAAATAATTGAAAAAGCGGTTTTTCAACAGCTGAACAACTTCTTGGCCGTAAATAACAGTTTTGATGTCTTCCAGTCAGGCTTTCGACAGCACCACAGTACTGAAACTGCTCTTGTTAAGGTTTTCAACGACATCCACTTAAACACAGACAATGGCAGAATTTCAGTCTTAGTATTACAGGATCTCAGTGCTGCATTCGACACGGTCGACCATGACATACTACTAGAAAGACTAAAACTCTGGGTGGGACTCTCTGGCACAGCACTTAACTGGTTTGAATCCTACTTGAAGGACCGAGAATACTTTGTGTCTGTAGCTAATTACACATCAGAACTGACTAAAATGACATGTGGTGTTCCCCAAGGTTCAATACTGGGGCCTATTTTGTTCAACATCTACATGCTTCCACTAGCTCAGATTATGGAAAACAACAAAGTGTGTTATCATAATTATGCAGACGACACACAAATCTACATAACTATATCACCTGGGGACTATAATCCCATACAAGGGCTGGGTAAATGCATTGAACAAATCAACAACTGGATGTGCCAGAACTTTCTTCAATTAAACAAAGAAAAAACAGAAGTAATTGTTTTTGGTACCAAGGACGAACGATTGAAAGTCAGCGCTCAGCTTCAATCACTGATGTTAAAAACCTCAAACCAAGCCAGAAATCTAGGTGTAGTTATGGATTCAGACCTCAACCTGAACAGCCATATCAAGACAATTACAAAATCAGCCTACTATCACCTGAAGAATATATCAAGGGTTAGAGGATTCATGTCTCAACAGGATTTGGAAAAACTTGTCCATGCATTTATCTTCAGTAGACTTGACTACTGTAACGGTGTGTTTACAGGTCTCTGTAAAAAGTCAATCAGAAAGCTGCAGCTGATTCAGAACGCTGCAGCTCGAGTCCTCACTAAGACAAAGAAAGTGGATCACATCACTCCAGTTCTGAGGTCTTTACACTGGCTTCCTGTCCAACAAAGAATTGACTTTAAAATCCTGCTGTTGGTTTATAAAGCACTGAATGGTTTAGGGCCAAAATACATCTCTGATCTGCTGCTACCTTATGAACCATCCCGACCCCTTAGGTCGTCTGGGACCGGTCTACTTTCTGTTCCCAGAGTCAGAACTAAACGTGGAGAAGCAGCGTTCAGTTTTTCTGCTCCACATATCTGGAACAAAGTCCCTGAAAGCTGCAGGTCTGCTGAGACCCTCAGCTCCTTTAAATCAAGATTGAAGACTTTTCTGTTTGCTGCTGCCTTTAATTGAACCAGATTCAAGGATATTAATCAATCTCCTGCATTTCTGCATTTTACTACTGTATTTTATTTCTTACACTGCTTTTTAATGTTTTAATGACTGTTTTTAATGTTCAATGAATGTTCTTAATTGTTTTTAAATCTCCTTTTCTCCTTTTCTCCTTGTTTTGATGCTTTTAATGGTTTTATGTGAAGCACTTTGAATTACCTTGTTGTTGAAATGTGCTATACAAATAAACTTGCCTTGCCTTGCCTTGCCTTTTAAACACTGCCTCTGGCGGTCAGTAAGGATGAAATAGAACTACAACAGAGGACGATTAACATTTATTACAACAAGATCAATGATCTGCTAAACAAGTCTTTTACAAAAACAGAACTGAGCCGTTGTCTCAAGGAAACCAAAATGTGTTACATCAGGCAAGGATCACATTAGCTATATAATGATAAACAATCACAGTAAATCATCCAAGTGTTATTCCTCAAACTATATAATTAAAGTTTGGAAAGGATGCTGTTGTAGTCCCAATTTGAAAACCCAGAACATATTGCATGAACTCATGGAACTATAGACCAATTGCTTTGACATCAAACATCTGCAAAATAATGAAAACAACGATAAATGAAAGGTTAATATATTGTGTAGAAAGTAAAGGATATATATCCAAATAGCAGAGTGGCTTCAGGAAAGGGAGAAATACAATAGATCCAGCTTTATTTTTGAAACATGAAATTAGGAAAGCACACATTAACAAAGAAAGTGTTGTGGCTGTCTTCTTTAACATAGAGAAGGCATATGATATGATGTGGGGAAAAGGGTTATTATTTGGATTTTGTAAGTTAGGTACTATGTATAGTATGGATAAAGGATTTTTTACTAAAATGATTAGAATACTACAGTCAGAATAGGAAAGAGCTATTCCGTTTGTTATTGAAAATAGAACACCTCAAGGCAATGTAGTTAGTCTTTTGTTGTTCTCCATAATGATAAATTATGTGTTCATGAAAATAGAAACAATACAATTTTCCGATGAAGGAACAACAAAAAAAGAGTGGTCATATAAATGGAATTTTCAGTAGATAAGACAAAGATGAATTGGTAGTGAAGTAAAGCTAAAACTATATAATCAAGAATTGGACTTTACATTTTTTGGGGTTGTGGTTTGATGAAAGGATTACATGGGCTCTGCATATTAAAAAAGTAGTGGCCAAATTCAAGAAAGTGCTAAATATATTGAGGTGGAAGTGAAAGGGGATCAAATAAAACTGCTTTGACAGCCATGTGGATTAATTAGATCACTATTGTGTAGTGTGGTGTTTAGATCAGCAGCAAGCACTTTTCTCAAAAAGTTAGATAATATTCAATATCAGGCAATGAGAAAATATGCGCAGGTGCTTTTAAAACAACCCTAGCGGCTGCATTACAGGTGGAAATGGGAGAAATGCCTTTAGAATTAAGAAGAACACCGTTAGCATATAGCGGCTACAGGGTCACAGTAAAGAGCATCCAACACAGAAAACTTTAAAACCTTGTTGCGATAAGGAGAGGAGAGAGACAATAACCTTTGGATGGACATTAGCACAAAAAACAACAGAACTTGGCATAGCTAAATTAAATTTCAGTCCAACAGTTCCATTGCCAGCAATAGTACCATGGATACTTCCTGATGCCACAGTACCCTTTGCATTGTTAAAAAAGAAGAACAATGGATAGATATAGTAAATGATATCTATGTTATGGAAAGGATTACTTTTTCCCTTCGCCTTCAGAGAAGTGTGTTTATTCAACTCTGGGACAAGTGGGTGAGATATGTAAAACCATTACAAACAGATTTTGTGGAGATAACAAATGAATGACCCTGTAACATTGCTTTAGTTTAGCAAACCTCATCGACCTTTATCCCATTCTCTCTCAAGTCCCCCCCTGACTGATGTTTTTCTTTGTTTGTATGTGTACACTCTCCCAAATTGTACAAAGTTACCCAATTTTGAAAAACTGTGGACACTATATATGCTGGTGTAACCTAAGCTACTGTCCAAATACAAAAAATTACAAAAAAAAGAAGAACAAGGGTAGAGGGGTTATTTTCAATTTGCATACAATACAGGCACATGATATTATTTTAACAGTTACCACGGTTATGTCAAGATTTTCACAGATGCATTAAAGAGTTCAGTTTAGAAGGCAGGAGTAGCATTTATTGTTCCAGAATTCCATGTCAAAATGGGGAAAATTATCAATAAAGGATAATGTACAGTGTACAGAATTGCTGGCAATAATGTTAGCACTACAGGGATAGAGGACACAAGATCATTAAGAGCAATTGTTGTGGAAAATAATCTTTTTAACCTCCCTGTGAGAAATAATCACGATGGAAACTTCTTAAAATATTAAAATCATATTTAATGAACAGACACTTCAATAATAATTCAGCTGAATGGATAGAGCTCTTTCCCCACATATGGTTCAGAGGTCTAACCCTGATGAATAGACAAAACAGAGTATATAAATGTACATTATCCCATCTCCTCTCCCTTCACCCCCTCCCAGATGTTGTCCTGTCTGCCGCTGCACCCACAAGGCCAGGTTCCCGGCCTTTTCAGCGGAAGAGGGTTAAGATTATATGCAGGTTTAAGTAATACAAGTTATAACTAAGAACAGTATAATACATTTCTCCAACAATTTGTAACAACATTTGTAAGAATTCTATCATCTTAAGTAATTAATAAACAATTCAATTGATTTATTTATCATGTAATCACATAAAAATGGGAATAAATGTAAGCGGTAGCTTATTTGTGAGATTATATTTCTAAAATAGCAAGCTATAGTAAACATAAGTATTACACAGAAATGTCACTTTTGTAATTCTCCTCTAAGGAAGGAAAATAGTCGGCCATTGGAAACAAGTCAGATGGGACACAATCGGCCTGGGGAAGATTCACATACTGGGAAACACTCAGATTTTTCAATCAGTTGTCTAGTACATGGAATGACGCAACAACCGAATAGGGCAACAATAGTTACACAAACCACTATGATAACGCCAATTCTAGCCAAAATAGCACCCTAGCAGCCAAATAAGTTTTCAAACTATTTTTCGGTCCACGCATCCGCACCAGCATTATCCTTGAGTTCTTTAGCCATTGTTTTAAGTTTAGAGAGGGCTTTGGTGAATGAGCCATCTGGAGCTGTGTTGTTTGGAATGAAAGTGCAACAAGAATCCCCAAACATAACACAACCCCCCCCTTTTTCCGCTAACAACCATCCTGTTCTGCCATGCTACCTGGGTCGTAGCGTGGAGCTGCTCACCCAGGGCCTGCACAGCATCTCTAGTATAGTTAACAAATCGCTGTTGATTGAAATATACATAATTTATCCAAGCTACATTTTTGTTGATAGTTACCAGGTAGAAAATAGATTCAAAACCAGCTGCTATCTCATCTCGGGCTTTGAATTCAGCAGGCACGCCCCTGGGGACACCTATGGAGTCTATCCATACTCTGGGGTCCTCCGTGAATGACCTCCTCTCCCATTTAGTCTCCCCCTGCTGAAAGACACTATGTTTAAGATCATCATCAGCTGGCACAATTAATGTCGGTTGGATTAGTCTAACCATGGCACATAGGCCTCTCCATCCCAGTGGGAGGCTGGGGTGCAGAGTGCTGCCGCAATACCACCATGCATCTATCGTTGGCATATCAGGAGAGTGTAGGGGTGAAGTAGGTGGGCGGATTGCTAATGGAACAGGAATAAAAAAACGTGACATTGTGAGTGTGACATATAATGTCTCTCGTTCATTCATTCCGGATAGTAGCGCATCGTCATTGTTTTGGTGTTTCGGTCTAGTTGTGTTCCATGTATATTTACACGTAAGGTTCAATCTGCCTACATTGCGCCCGGTGCCTTGTGATTCAAAGCAGTCAGTGAAAGTAAGATTCTTTGGAATGTGAAAGTTTGTCGGAGGGATGACGTCTGATGTTGGTCTGCCAAAATCTTTATGGTGCAAGACATGTTTACAGGAAGATCCATCTTTGAACAATTTAGCGAAGACTGAGTTTGAAAAATAGATTAAACAGCGGAACGCGCATGTGTGACGTAGATTATGTTTTAGATCTTTGGCACACTCTTCTGAGGTGTGTTCTATCGGTACAAGCATGATCTGTGGTCGTGTCTTTAAATTAAGCATGTCACACATGAGTAGTTGGTGTGTTGTCGGACAGTGAATTTGGAAGGGGAAATTGTTGGTGAGGCTGGGAATGTTGATTCTTTTTCTTCTTCGGACTGGTGGTCGGCTGACTTTGTCCGTGGTTGAGGAGCGTATGGCACGGAGTCCAAATCGCCAACTTTTCTCTAGTTAACTGTCTCAGAATTTTAAGAACAATCTGGTCCAATCAATCAACTTGAAAGGATACACCAAATCTTCTATAAAAACTACAAGTTATACCAGGACTCTAATATCCAGCACCCTTATGTGTGAGAATTAAGTTTACCAATTCAAAAGTGTCTGTTCCATCACAAAATAATCTCTCACCGGGTGGGATTCTTTTCCGGTTCCAGGATCGGAGCGGCAATCTCGAACACCGTCTGAGGACAGCCTCTCACCTTCCGGGAGGAATCAGCTATATAGTAGTCGACTTCTGTCGTCCAACGGAGTCCAAATTACTCGTCCGATCCCATCCTCGTCGCCATTTGTTGTGGAAAATAATCTTTTTAACCTCCCTGTGAGAAATAATCACGATGGAAACTTCTTAAAATATTAAAATCATATTTAATGAACAGACACTTCAATAATAATTCAGCTGAATGGATAGAGCTCTTTCCCCACAGATGGTTCAGAGGTCTAACCCTGATGAATAGACAAAACAGAGTATATAAATGCACATTATCCCGTCTCCTCTCCCTTCACCCCCTCCCCCTCCCCCTCGCAGATGTTGTCCTGTCTGCCGCTGCACCCACCAAGGCCAGGTTCCCGGCCTTTTCAGCAGAAGAGGGTTAAGATTATATGCAGGTTTAAGTAATACAAGTTATAACTAAGAACAGTATAATACATTTCTCCAACAGCAATCATCTGTTTAAGTTCAGATTCAAGTTAATCATTAGCCAAATAACAGAAAAGCCTTTTAGACAGTAGACTAGACATTCTGATTGAAATACAACAAACATTATACAGAATCCAAATGATGGGTCTGACAGTAGTATTTTTATGGGAACCAGCACACATTGGTGTCAAAGGAGATGAAATGGCAGATAAAGTTGATAAAAAGGCCGCAAAAAATAACTTCACTAATGTGGCTGTCAGCTTTAGTAAAACTGAAAGAAAAAAGAGATTATTATTAAACATAGGTTGAAGGAAAGGTTGCAGAAGCAATGGGAGGAAGACAGAAAAGGATGTTTTTTCAAAAGAAAGTAGAAGCAATGAGATGTGAGGGAAGAAACAGGCAGGCGTGAAAGTAGGCTGGTACAGTCAGGTACTCCATACCATTAAAAGATTCCGTCCTGGTACGCAGTACAGGGAAGAGGGGACAGCAGTTGCTTGTTTGTGTCCCAGTTTTGGAAGGCGTTCTGCTTCTTGCTAGGTGCCACCATCCGTCTCTTCTCTGGTTACCATCCTCAATCCAACGGCCAGAACTGCCTGGTATCCCAGAATAGGCGGCCATCTCTGTAGTTTTCTGCCATCTCTGTAGTTTTCAATCATTTTATTTTGTAGGCCATGCGGCCTCAGGCCCCATTTTTAACCCAAAACACCATTTTGTCTGTGTATCTCACGCAATCACACACACACATGCACTCACTCCCTTTGATTTGTTTTGGTTTGGTTACATAGTTAGATTAATATTGTGTTTTGACCATTATTATCTTGAAAAAAAATGTTGAGAGTGAATACTGCCAACCTTTTGTGTGTCAAAATATGTGCAAACAATGCCTATTTGTCAAGCCAACAAACAAATCAAACCACGGGAATCTTTGGATATGGGAAACACGCTTTAGCCGTGTCACTGATTTATCCATTTCTGTACAATTGAGTAAAGAAACACACAAAGCCAGCAACTAAATTTCACATTGATCATCACAATTTGTCTGCTGTTAATTTGTCTGCTGAGATATTCATCCTTCCCCCATGAAATGGTGCGGCTGGTGCAGCGGCCTGTGGGCCACCGACAGCTTTCCAGACAGGGTTTTACAGATGACAGCAGGCCAAGCCGCAGCATGCCCTGGGCGGACTACCGGCACTGGAAGCGAGCCTTGAAGCCAGAGTGACAGCCAGGAGCACCGCAGGGGTTGTCTCAACATTATCAAGAAGCGAGGTGGTCACTGCACTGACTGAGCCACAGAGTGCTACGACCATTGTTGACATCTGTTCAGGTAGTCCATGTGTAATCGAAAAAATTACTCAAAATGTAAACTGGTAAATCCCGCGATCTCAAAGAACAGGAAGTGTGATGTCTTCCGGACTGTCAATCATTCAAGAACAGGTGGGATCCTAAATTTGTGATTTGTGGTTTTGGTTTAAATTAAATTAATTGAATCTGTTAAAGATTCTTTCTTGATGATTTGTCCTCCCAATTAATGTTAAAATCACCCATAATAATTACCTCTTTATTGAAATTACATTATTTTAATAGTTTCTCAAAAAGTTAGCTCTGAGGAGGATCTGAGGAGGATCGAGGATGGAGGAGGGACCTCGGAGGAGCCATGAGCGAGGACCCACGAGAACAGACTTCCAGGAAGTCTTTTAACGGCCGACACGCCCCCTCATTGTTTATCAGTTATGTGATTGGACGGTGCAGCCGATCGGACAGATACGATTTTTTTCAACATGTAAACAGTGAAGACGGATCGCAGATTAAACTCAAGCTTTATATTTGATTAGTTTTCTGATTCACCGTCTGGTTTAAATATATGTTCATTGTAGACTGAATAACAAAAGAACCACAAACAACTTTCTTCATTTATTAGAAAGATTTGTGTTTTCATGATCTGACATTTCCCTCAATAACTTTTATTATGGAAACAATTAAAGTCAGAGAGAGCTTTTTACATCATTTATCATCATTTCATTCAGTCACGTGAGGCTGATCATTCCTGAGTGTCAGGTTTGATGAGTTATATAATTTAAGAGAAACAATAATCATATTCTGGGTTACTAAATAATGACTTCACAATCACGATTTCAAAAAGGAAGAAAATAACATATAATAAAGGCAGTAGTTCTCTGTGTATCTCCATTCAACATTTAATTTATATAAAGAAACATTTTCTGTGATACAAATATCACTCTTTCATTCAAGCAGAGGACTTTAAACATGGCCTTTTCAGGTAAGACCACATACAAATAAAAGTCTGCCATTCATATCATGAGAGAGAGAACAGGCCCTTTCGGGCATTGTGTGTTTGCCCAACTGTACAGTGAGCTGTAGAAGGACTTTCATATTTACATGTTTCAACAGGGTACATAGTATCTTGTAATAAATGCAGACAACAGGCAAATCCGGAAATTTTTAATCAAATGAAAACCAACAAATATAGATTTATGAATTTACAGTTTGATTTCTATGACCAGTATTTTGTATCTATAGGACTATAATGTCTATACTATATAAACTTTGAGGCAAAACTAACAAATTCTTCTTATTGGAATTTAATATCTTCAGCATGCATATAACTAATCCTTCCTCATCGTTTATTGGAGGATTTCCCCCCAATGATTTATTTCAATTTTACACTGTATGCATGGTTGGAGCTCAGGAGGCCTCATTGCATCGATAATGGTGCACATTTCCAATTAGATTGGACATGGATAGAGATATGAGCCCGTTTTTCATTGTTAAGGAAAGAAAGATGATGAAATCTGACACAGCCTGCTTCAACAATAATGCCAACACAAATGTAAAAAGAGAGCTGGGAGAGATGAAGGTCTTTGGAAAGTATAGTTAAAGTATTGTCGATTATTGAATGAATATACTGGGAACTTTAAGAAAATCGTACACAGGCTCCAGGTAATGAAAGTTTAGGTGCCCTTAATGGCTTTTTTTTTTTTTTTTAAACCAAAGGGTCTGTTCACCCATAATCCCCCAAAAATCTTCTCACTTCCCTCTAAAGTGGTATCTTGTAATGCAAATAATTTTGGCTTGATTTGTACAAGTTAAATTGTATGTCTTTTAGATTTCCTAACACAATGGAAGTGAGTGGAATCTCGTTTGTGGTGCTTACAGCTCCTCGAATATTGTTTTTTTACAACTAACGTGAACCATTTCAATGAATATATCAAGTGTTTGGGAGATTGCCAGCTTGTCACCTCGGCCATTTAGTGATTAAAACACAGATTACACACATTATCATCTACAAGTCGTCTCCAGTCCTCTAATGCTAAATGTGGAGTAATATTAAATTAGAGATATAAATAAGAGATAGAACTAAGATACTTCTGTTTCATTGAAATAATGTTATCTGGGGAGAAGGTCACGTTCAAACAAGTTCAGTCCATGAAATGACTTTGCCAATTTACTTTCTATGGAACAGCTCCAGGGTTTTATGGGCTACAGGAAGAGGTCATGGGAGAAGAGGGAGTATGTGGTGTGACTCACAAGATAAATTGAAATTGAAATTGGAAAAGTGATGAGAGGCAGATTATTTATTGAAGGTAAGATTGTGATTGAAGAATGAGGAATGGAAAAGAATCAGGTTTGTCCTCTCTGCTGAATGGGAGATGAGGCACAAGGGCAGGAGTCTGTTGGCTATGACTAGTATGCAGTAGGTCAGATATGAACGGAGCTCTTCCCAAAACCTACATTAACTCTGATTCAGTCAGGAACACTCTCGTCATAGATTTTAACCATTTATTGCAACAAATGGAAATACAGTTAAACGCTCTTTGAATGCTCCCCGGATTAGCCAGCAGCTACCAAGCCAATATGGGGAGCACCGAGCAACAACCCCCAAGGGTTTACAGCAAGGGGTCACTAATTGGCAGACCGCGGTCCGGATCCGGACCCAGACGCCGTTGTATCCGGACCCAGGACCTAAAACCGATTGAGATAATTGAGAATTCTAAAATTTTGACGTAGCGCTTCTATTTTAACCGGTGTTGGGGATTTTACCTCGGGCTAAAAGCCCACTGTATAATCTGACTCCAAAAGACTACACCTTCAGAAGGACCCCGCGCAGATCGTTTGATTGGAATTACGTTCGATGAACAGAGTATGCTGCAACGATCTGTATAGTTTAACAGTTTAATAAGTCAAGCATCAAAGTAACAATACATAGATCTATGGTTTCGTCCTGTTCTCCAGGAGAGGGGAGACGTCGTTCTGGCCTCCACCTGTTATTGCTACACTATATCCAACGGATTTACCCGTTTTCACAACACTACTAGTTATAAGTTTAAGCTAAACCACCTGTGAGTCAGAGCTTCTTCTTTGTACGGGGAGCCTCGCCCGGGGATTCAAACCTTTTGCTCTATGACACACGCAACACTATTGCAATAAGCACACACTTTAATACTCTATATATATTTCTACACCGGCGCAGCTATTCCAGCATTTAATATACACAAAGCCACAAAATATAATATTGTGGCTATTTTGATTGACATCACTTCACATCTGAATGAACTGAATTTAAAGCTTCAGGGCAAATCGGTGAAATAGATTTTTCGAAAATGAATTACTTCATTTTAAGATGCACATTAAAAAGCTTTCTGTTATGTCAGTTATTCTTTAATCCAACCATTATTTTACTTGAAATGAGGAGAACATTTATTTATGTATTTCTATGTATTATTTATAATCCATCCAGTTAAATTTGAAAACTGAGAATAATAATTGTTAAAATATAATTGATGTGTACTTTCTTTATTTGATTTAACAGTTGTTGACTACACAGAGACATTACTACTACTAGGCTTCTTGAATATATATATGGCACTACATAGTGAAAGTTTGATATTATTGTAATCTTCCGGACCTTTGCACGAGGAGATTTTCTCAATCTGGACCTTTTGGAAATTTTATTGAATACCCCTGCACTACATGTATTATAATGTTTTTCCCATTAGCTTATTTTCTCATTGCACAGCTCCTGTCTTCCTCTGTTGCTCTGCTTCCAGCACAGCTTGTTTTAAGTAGAGCTTTTATCCAATCAGATTCAGCTCCTATGTCTATAGGTAAGAAGAGAGGCCCGATGCCCTCTAGAGAGCCTTTGCAGTTTAAGTATATGGGGACGATATTGTTGATTGTCATAGTCTTCAACCAATCAGATCTTTAGTTTGACATGTTGGGCGTATTCTTTGACGTGCCAGTGCTACCCAGGTAGCCTCCTAAGTACGTCTTAGGAGGATTGGTCAGTGGGCCAGCGTGACAGCGTTTAGTAAGAGTTCAGGTTGAAACATATGTAAGAGAAGTTATGACATTTTTTGTGTTTTGCTTGGTGTAGATTCTTTTATTTTTTTTACCTAGCTGTGTTTTTTTAACACTCAATGGCTGAAGGAGGAGAAATTAATTTGGGAGATACTGACTTTGTTAACAAAGAAAGGAGGATGGACTTTGTCTTTAAGTGAAGGCAGCTGTGGTAAGTTAACTGCTTTTGCGTTTTTACATCTGCAGTAGTAGCGTTACTACTGTGTTAATTTGTCTATCGTGTCGTTTTTTATGAATAATATGAATGGCTCGTGCTCTAGCGCTGCAGCGTTGCTGGATTGATTTGTTGCTTTGTTGTCATATAAATATATGTGACTGGTTCTTGTGAGTTTGTTCTTGTCATTGTGTTAATTACATTGATTTGGACTATATGCATTGTCCGTTAATTACGAAGCATCCCGTCATGCGCGGGGTTATTGTCCGGACAATTGAATCCGTTCGGGCTGTTGTTTTCTTTTACAAAGCAAGAATGATGGTCTGGAAAAATGGGGATTATGTGGCGATTGCTTTAGCCCTGTCTGAATCAGTAGGGAACAGCTAAACGCTGCGGGGAGTGTTCGTAGATTGTGTGCCGCAGTTGTTTCCCCGCTAAACTAGATTAGCTTAGCCTAGCCTCCCTGAAGTGCGGGGCCTCAGCTGTTTTTTGTTATTGTTCCGGGTTCAAAAGGTCACATCCAGTTGTCTGTTACGTGAGCGCAGTCCACCGAAAACATTATATTTCCCACAATTTAAGCTTCTTTATTTTCCAAATGCACTAGTATTATTCAAACGTATTGTTCGGTTCTTAAGCCTCGTACCGAACGGTGTAATACGTGTATTATTACACCAATAGAAACAAATAGCTTGCGTGTCATAATGAGAGTATTAGGAGCTGGCTCAAGTGTAGTAGGACAGCACAGAAGGCCCAGGTATAAAATACACGGCCCGCCACTGGTACGCATACATGGCCAATAAAGCTGATTCTGTTTTTGTTTCTGATCCATGGCTTGTTGTTGGGGAAGCAGTGTACAATTTAATGTATTCCGTGATGCAGTCCATCATGCTGTTGATGTCCTCCCTATGTGGTCCACACAGCACATCCCAGTCCATTGATTCAAAGCAGTCCTGCAGGGCGTCTTTAGCCTCCTGTGTCCACCTCCTCACAGTCCTGGTGGTTACAGGCTGCCTCTGCACCAGAGGAACATACTTTGGGGTTAAACGGACCAAGTTGTGATCACACCTACCAAGGGGGGAAGGGCAGTGGCACTGTATGCATCCATGGCATTAGCATACAGCAGTGGCGGGCCGTCAGGGCCTGCAAAGCCTTCTCTGCTGGCCTAAACAGAATCACAAAGTTATATCTATTTTATCATTTAATAATTTTTCTTAAATACACTACATGTATTATAATTTATAAAAATATTTTCCCCATTAACTTATTTTCTCATTGCACAGCTACTGTCTTCCTCAGTTGCTCTGCTTCCAGTGCAGCTTGTTTTAAGTAGAGCTTTTATCCAATCAGATTTCACCTCTGTGTCTCTAGGTAAGAAGAGAGGCCCGAGGCCTGCAGACTCACAAGTGCATCCATGTGCAGTTTAAGTGAATGGGGGCGATATTGTTGATTGTCATAGTGTTCAACCAATCAGATCTTTAGTTTGACATATTGGGCGTATTCTTTGACGTGTCAGAGCCTGCTAGCCGACCTATAGCTACATCAGCATTACGTGCAGCTCAGTGTCCATGTGCAGCTCTGCCGCGAGGTGCAGAGTGTGCTGTGATTGGTCAGTGGGCGAGCACGTGACTATCGTGAAACGAAACTTAACAGCAGAGGCTTAGTCGGCGTTGTGAATCACGTCACGTGATGCAGCTCAGCCAATCAAATATGGGCATTCTGACAAGCTTCCTGACTTGAGTACCACACACCGTGACACAGGGGGCTGTGCATGAGCACAGAAAACATTATGTTTTCCTGAATTTAAGCTTCTGCATTTTCCAAATGCTCTAGCATTATTCAAACGTATTGTAAGTCTCGTACCGAACGGTTTAATACGAATAGTACATAGTTACAGCCTTAGAAATGAATAATAGCTGTGGCGCCATCATGTGGTTATAAGGTGGTATTTCAGCTGCATGACAGCAGTGAAGGCCTGGGTATAAAATGCACGGCCCGCCACTGGCATACAGTAGGTCCAGAGTTTTATTGTTCCGTGTGGGGCAGTTAACAGTGAAAAGTTGTCAGTGCTCTATCCAGTGTGGTGTGGTTAAAATCTCCAGTAATTGCCAAAAATACACCAGGATGTTGAATCTGCAGTTTAGACACAGTGGAGTGGATGGTGTCCACTACTGCCTCTGCGTCAGCTGATGGAGGTACGTACACAGCGACAACAATGGCGGATGAGAACTCCCTCTGCAAATGATACGGACGCATCCACACGGCTAGAAGTTCAATGTCTGGGCTACAGAAATGTTCCTTCACACACACATGGTCGGGATTTCACCACCTCTTCCCCACCAAAATACGACACTTTCCGTGTTTCCCATTAATAACTTAGAATTTGGCGGGCCGTCATTTTACTCATGGACTGTATACAAGAGATTTTACTCCGCCATAGTTTTATAATTAACCAAAAATGTTTTTACATTTCTCAACGGGAGGCTGGCTCTCTCCATGAACATTTCCTCCGCAGCGGTGCACAGCCACTGGCTCTAGTTTGTCTCATTTACAATGCTGTGCTTTGTGAGTGTGACTTTTTCTGGCATACTAAATATTATGGTAGTAGGAGTATTGGAACGCATCTATGTCACCATTGGCCTTGCATTGGCTGATTAACTTAAACAGTAAATCGTTTTAAGTGAATTTCAACAGTATGAACATAATTGCTCCAAGGTGAGAGTTGAGGGGAAGAAGCTCTTCCTGAGCCTGCTGGTTCTATGGAGAGTGCTGGAGCATCTCCTATTGGAGGGAGGAGGGCAGACAGTCAGCGGCTGGGTGAGAGGTTTCCCTGACGATGCTGTGACCCTCCGCAGACGCCTCTTCTCCAGGAAGTGGAGAATCGGTGATGCATTTTCACTTCACTCTGGAGTGTTTTCCAGTTCGAACCAGAGCAGTTGCCATACCATACGGTTCACCAGAATCTGAGGAGACAGATGGACCTTCCTAAGTCTCCTCCAAGAGAAGAGACATCACGCAGGTGAGCCTAATTGACCAAGGCCGAAGTGTTATGGATCCAAGAGAAGTCCTCGGAGATGTGACACCCAGAAACTTACATCTGTGTCATTGACACAGATGGGAGTGTGTGTGTGTGTGTGTGTGTGTAGGTGTGTGTGTGGTCTTTCTGAAGTCCACGATGAGCTCCTTTGTCTTCTTGGTGATGAGGGCCAGGTGGTTGTCAGCGCACCACGCGGCCAGGTGCTGGACCTCCTCTCCGGCCCACTATTGTTGTTGATGAGGCAAAGCAGAGTTGTGTTATCTGCACAAATGTTAACTTGATAATGGGTGGAACGCGGTCGATGGTGAAGAGGGAGCAGAGGAGAGGACTCACCACACAGCTCTGTTGGACGCAAGTGTTCAGGCTGAGGGTTGAAGTGGTGTGGTTGCGTAGGTGTGGGCAGCTGTGGCGGGTCGTCTTCCAATCAGAAGTTTTTGAGGTTTGATCCCGGCTCCTCCAGTCCATGATGTGTCCAGTAACAACGTGACAGGTTCATCTTTTACAAAAGGACAACACCAGCACAGCCTGACCAATAACAATAGAGCCTCTATGACACAGTGTCAACGAATACTGAACATTAGATGTTTTCAAAGGTGAGACCTGAAAATCAAACCTTCATATGAAGCACAGAAGAAGGGTCAATTTGTTCAGGTTCTAGAGCACAAGTGGCTCACTTGCTGTACTGGATTGAACCAGGCAGCCTCTCTCTGGCGAGGTCTTATCAACTAAGATTTTGCCATATTTAGTTTAGATGTTTAGGTAAAACTATTTAGCAGAATTAAAATTCATAGATATTCTTGATATAAAAGTGCAGTAATCTGATTGATGTCCCCTGAGCAAGATACTGTGAGTTTTGCTTAAGTGTAGGGTTGGTAATCATCTTCAACATTTTTTTTTACATTTTTGTTGAAATTCTCATTACATCCTTCAATGCAGCAATCAAATGCTCTGACAAAAAAACTAGAAAAATCTGGCATCTGTGTTGCAGGACTGTAACAAGCACATCCAATCACATAATTCGGCCCAAATCAAATGATTGATACAAAAATTTGACAACAGTTGAACTGGATTCAGCCTACATTCAAGATAAAACAAAAGTAATATCAAGATGAATGTCATTAGATAGATAGATAGATAGATAGATATAAACTAGAAATAAGTTTATTAATGACTGCGAATGGCAGGAAATGTAATCGTGCATCTACTCATCTTAAATAAATACAATTTATGAATACATAAAGGAACTGTTACATTGTAGAGTCTGGCCTTGGTTTGAGATTATTCCAGCTGTGAATCATGTGTCTTTAATACATCAAGAGGCGCTAAAAACACTTCCTCAAAGGATACACCGGTGTTTCCTCACTCATAGCTCATCCGGCAAGCATCCTCTATCCTCGCTTCTTGCTCCTTGAGATGCATTTCAGGAATTGGGATGTCCTTCAAGATGGAGTGTTGTGATCAACATCCAGGTCACAAGCTGGAGTAGCAAGGAATCGAGGAGGCACAAAATAAGGAAATAAAAAAGCTCCAAAGACTCAAGCAGACCACCCCTGTGAGGAAACAAGTCAAACTTTGGTGTCCAGATACTGAGAGCAGAATACAGGACTGATTTGCACACACTGAATGGGATGTGCTTAAAGCTGCAGCCACAAAAGAAGATTCTTCTACGAACATAGAGGAGATGCTGAATGTGTGACTGGCTACATCAGCACCTACATTGACACTATAGTACCCACCATACAGGTCAGAAAATGCCCAAACCAGAAGCCCTGGATAAACAGCCAGTACGACACACGCTGGATGCTCGCCCTCTTGTCTTTGGATCAGGCAATGAGCTGGAATACAAAACGGTAAAGTACAGACTGTAGAAATTATTTAGAATGGCAAAAGAGCAATACAAACGGAAGCAGGAAGGCTACTACTCCACTGCTGATGTCAGGCAGGGCACACAACAGATCACTGACTAACAGGGCACCACCACTGACATATACATATGGATGGATAGATGGATAGATAGATAGATAGATAGATAGATAGATAGATAGATAGATAGATAGATAGATAGATAGATAGATAGATAGATAGATAGATAGATAGATAGATAGATAGATAGATAGATAGATAGATAGATAGATAGATAGATAGATAGATAGATAGATAGATAGATAGATACATGTAAACTTTATTCATCCCCAGGGGGAAATTTGTTTGTAGCAGCAGCAAGTTACAGAGTAGAATAAAATATAAAATAGGAAGTATGGAAATGCACAATATACAGTACAATAAAATAACAGCAGATATTGAATTTGAAGAAATGGAATAACAAAAAAAAGGAAAAAATAAGATAATAGAATAAAAAGGAAAAAGAAAAAAGAAAAAAAAGAAAAGGAAAATGCACAGTATATACAATGAATTAGAATGGTATTAAATTAACAACAAGGTAAACTAAACAGTAGTGCAAGGACCACCAACAACAAGCAACAACCGTGTAGCGTTGTTGTTGTCATTTGAAGGATGATGATCTGGCCAGAGGTGATTTATTATACAGTCTTATAGCAGAGGGCAGGAATGTTCTCCTGTATCTGTCTCCGCTGTCCCTGCAGTAGGTGGTGGAGAGGGTGATCCAGGTTATCCAATATGGATAATAGTTTCTTCAGTGTCCTCCTCTCCACCACCTGTTCCAGATGGATAGATGGATAGATGGGTGGATAGGTAGATAGTTAGATATACAAATAGATTCATCAAAACACAATCACAGTCACCACTAGACATACAGTACATACGCACTTTGTAAATGTGGTGGAGAAAATGCTCCTCTAGTGAACGCAGCAGGGTGTAATGAGTGTTGGTGAACTCAGGCCCAAGCCTGGCTCCTCCTTTAACCAATTCCCTAATAAGTACCAGAATATTAAAGGTACCTGTTGGCCTACGTAAGTTCATTCTTTTGGCCCCTGTTCGCTGTCTCTGTGGTGGCTGGTGGTGTTTGTGTTATGGGTATGTAGTTGAAAATACTTTTCTATTGCTTTGTTTGCGTTATATTGTTCAACCAACTGGGTTTGTTTGTTTTTGTTTCTTTTTGCACTAATTCCCTTTTCTTTAGGGGAAGTAGAATGCCATTGTTGGAAGGTTTGGCACCCGTGGTGAGGTTCCTACACCTACATGCATGTACAAATACTGGGTTTTGAGTGTAGACTGCACCAGTTGCACCTGTTGCACCTGAGGTGAATAAGCAGTAGCACCCCTGGGCACTCCCCACCAGTGGCCTTTGAATTGGTTTATGTTGGACAGGAAATTTTAGAGGATTAAAGGTTTTGATGTGTTTAGAGTTTTAAGTAAGGTCTTTTAGTTCAGATTGTAATAAAGAATTGTTATTCCAATTAATTTACATTTGGCCATTAATGTCCTTTCCTCTAAAGCAGCTCCTCTCTGCGTATTTGATTTTTTTGATTACTATTATAAAACCTTTGGTTCAATTTGAAAATACCACTCTCTCTTGGCTCAGAAACAAATCTGTGTACCTTTTTATATACTTTCAAAACATTATTTAAGGTTCTTAAGTGCTTATTTTCTGGGGTGTGATTCAGGTGGCGTTGTTGGTTCCCTCCTATTCTCCCCTTATTGCCCTCGCCACACAACAGTATGTCCAATCCCCTAGCGGGCCCTAAAGACGTGTGCTACAGAACAGTCACAACCTGCTTTAAAACCACTATCATCGTCCCAGACCCCAAAAGGAGCCCAGTTACTTGTTTAAGTGACTATAGACCTGTTGAACTCACTCCACTCATGATGAAGTGCTTTGAGAGAGGGGTTCTGGCCCACATCCAGAGTAATACACATGAGTCACTGGACCCCTACAGTATTTGTACCGCCCCAACAGATGCTCTGAGGACGCTATCTCTGCAGCTCTGCTTATAGCCCTATCCCTACTGGAAAGGATGCTTACATCAGAATGCTCCTCATGGATTACAGCTCAGCCTTTAATACAGTCCTCCCCCACAAACTCACAAATAAACTATAAACCTTGGCCTGAGACCCACACTCTGTGACTGGCTGTTAGACTTTCTTACTAGCAGACCACAATCTGTCAGGATCAGAAATCTAATCTCAAAAAATGTGATGAACTATGGTAACCCACACGGATGTATCCTCAGCCCCATGCTCTACACACTATTTGCCTCCCACCGTGTCGCCTCACACAAGGACAACACCATTCTGAACTTTGCTGACGACACCACAGTCATCGGTCTGATCACTGGGGGTGAAGAGACAGCATACAAGTCTGGTGAAATGGTGTGAAAACAACAACCTCTCTCTCAACAAAGTTAAGACCAAAGAGATGATGAGGAACACAAAGGCCTGCAGAGGCTAGAAATGACTACTAGAAAGATCACCAGGGTGCCCAACTCAGGTTTTTCACACTTTTGTTCTCAGAATTGTGAAATGCAGGATTGCTTCTGATAGATATGCTCTGAATTCCTTATTGAGCACCTTTAAAGCCTTACTTGCTGTGTCTCTTTTTTGGACCAACAGGAGCATACAACCATGGCCTCTGAAAGATGTGAGAGCCTCTGGAATGTTACACTTTAACCTCATTTCCTCTTTTCCAAAAACCCATTAATGTAACTTTGTTGTTTCTCCGGCAGTTGACTACTGACAGTTCCTGTCTCACCTGAAATATTCATGTTTGCATCTTTTTCATGTGCATTGTTTGCCATCTGCTGGTGAATTAATGCACTGTATTCACTAAGGTCCTGTTGCTGTACTGTTAGGCCGTGTACACCCCCTATAGGCTCAAACAGCATGACTTGTCGTTGGGGGAAGAGCAATGTTCTATTCAAGTGTCCCAGTAAGCCATGACAGGGGCCAGCATAATACCTGGCCCCTGAAACTGAAGCAGCTAAATGGAATTCAGTTATCATTAGTCATTATTTACACCTGTGCTTTTCCTCCAGGGACACGACAGAATGTCTGTAATGAAGAAGGTTCATGGTGTCACAATGCAAATTGTTGTAATCATGAGGTTGTGCTTAACACCTATATTTATTCTATTTGAAGTACAGCTGACAGTGGTGCAACCAGATAAGATTAACATCAAACATATTCAGTTGTTCATAATTTTTGCAATGGGGCTGAAGATAACGGCATTGAAAAAAAGACATTTGCAAATGATGTATTATCTCAGACAACTAATAGAGATTTGAAGGTTTTGCTGATCACTTTTACAGCAATTCATTGTAACTCCTAGTTATTATATATATAAATATGTGTGTGTATATGTGTATGTATGTGTTTATATATACGACTGTGGCTCAGTGGACCATTGAGCAGAGCACAGCCTCAGATCCTCAAGCAGAGCCCCTCTTGTGTTCCTAAATCCCGATTTAATGTCACTAAATGTGACCGGCCTTTTGAAGTCAGGACCCCTCATCCTGATGTTATTTAATTTTATTGTACTAAAGAGTTTTGTTTTGTCTATTAAGCACATTGTAACTGTGCTAGAGTGCTAACTGAAGAATAATGTATTAAATAATTGAATGTCAGTCAGAGCTGTTCGTGTACATATAGTGTTTGTTTTATTACTGCAGATTCTGTATTAACTTAAGTTCTGCACCCTATGTAGCCATGGATATTCTGAGTATATGACTTTATTGTAACCATCTAGTCATTTTCCATTTAGGGTAGTCAGCTGATCACCTCTTCCTGATTATTAACTGATACAATCAACAAGCAGGCTGCTCAGACACTTTGACAACATTCAGGCCTATCAAACGTACAAAGACAGTCACCAGTTAATAAGTACCCTTTACTATGTCTTCTAAAGAAAACCTAAGTCCCTAGTGCTCAAGAGATTGGACAGGCAATTGTAGCATTCTTTAGGAGATTAAAAATACACCGTGAAATACCACAATGTAGTTCCACTGCCGAATTCTACAGACAAACATTCAGTTTATATTATCCTTATTTTGTATTATTTAGGCCTAAATCTTCTACACGTGTCCTAAACATTACATTTGAGGACGTTATACTGATCTCAAAACAGCAGAATATAACGTCGCTTTCCATTGGTGAAGTCAAAGTGTCCATCAAAGGAAGTATCCACTCACAGGCAGCATTACATGTCGGGGTGGATGTGTTCAATGTGTACAGTATGCTGTAAAACTGTTGGTAATTTCACGGCTAAAGCTTTTTCGGGAGATTTAAGCAGCAAGCTGCTCGTTTCCTCCATTGCTGCTGACAGGTAGGTACTGTTGAACTACCGGTACACATTTCTCTAACCTTTTGTATCAGTTATCACGCGCACAAACACCCAGGAAACAAGTTACTAAACTGAGATAGATTGTAAGCAGCGTTTAGGAAACCCTTCTCGGGCTTTTCTGTAGCAGGCGGCAGCTTCTCTGGGACCTTTGTCACCGGACTGTGCTGGAAGGTGAAGTTAAGTCAGGGATGTTGTTAGCAAGTACAGGCTAGTCAGGCTAAGAGCACTTTGCGAACCGGGGGAGGGGAGGGAATGGAGCTGAGAGGAGAATCTCTCCCACCTCGAGGAAAACGAAAGTGCTTTCTCTCATATTCTATGACTGAACAAGTGTGTATTTATGCCAGAGTTAACGCTTCGTGGTGGTACTTTAGTGGGCTGAGGTCGTTTAATGTGTCGCCTTCGCCGACAGTAAAATTCATCATCTAGCGAAGTACTGCGTTTCTGTACCACTGTCAAGGTACACAGAATAACTAAGATGACTTCCGGTTTACGTTATGAAAATAAAAGTAGGCCAATCTACTCGAATGTAGATATGCAAATATTTGTGTCAGTGTTTCTATATTTTCCGAATATACATTTTACTGGCAGAGCGATAACATACAGTGTGCAACAACATTATATATAAGTTACTGACGAGGCAAAGTGGGCATTTGTGCTCCCAAGATTCACAGCGTCTAATTTGGCTTTTGTTTTTTACTTTGTTACACATGTTGTACATTTGCTCCAAATACGCACATCAACTAAGACAGGCCAGGTAGTATTCTTCCAGCACCATAGTACTGTTTTTTGGGCATATGGTAAATCCTCTGAGTAATCTGAATATGAAGGCCTAGGGCATCATAGGGGAATCAGGGACCATCATAATGTTGTATTGCTACATGCTCCATTGACACCCTTAATATCTTATTCTATTTTAGCACATTTTATTTTGTATTTCACTTTCCGCTTTTAAAAATCTATTTCAATGTGTCATTTTGTATTGTCATGTGTTGTCTTAATGCCTTTTGTCTTCTGTAAAACACTTTGAATTGCCTTGTTGTCAAATGGTACTTCCACAAATGAACTTTGCCGAAATAATTACAGCACCATTACTTCAAAAAGAAAAGGTGCCTCTGCATATTTGTTTGGGATGTAATTCAAATGCTGCTTTAAAAAAACGGTTTAGGGCAGCAGATATGGCTGTCATGACAGAATCCCTTTCACGTTATACTTATTTGATGGGCACATGCTCTGCTGAAAGATGTTGACGAGTCTTTTTTATTTTGGTTACAAATCGCCGTGCTTCCGGTTTGCGCGTGTCGTACATTGACGGACTTGACACATGTGTGTTCAGTACAGCCAGTGCTGAACTGTTATGATGTGTCAATAAGTTAAAAGGTGGACGGCACCAAGGATGAGAGGGCCCCCCCGGTACCTGAGCGGGATACTAGAGGTACGTCCAGACGTTAGGACACGGTCATGACAGAGAACTTGTGCTTGGGTTGCTTTGCCGTTTAAACCCGCTCGCTATCTTCTCAACCTCTCAGTCAGTCACTCTGAAAAATTGTTATTACCGCTGCTCTGGACATGATGTCCGCCTGCTGCCGTTCCTCTTTGAACGTGTCTGTTTCCCATCGACATTTCATTGATAAGCGATGTTAGAACTCAGATAGTGTTGTCGCTGTTACCGCGTTGCTTCAATATTTCGCCACTCCTGTGTGAGATCTCCGTGTAAAATAAATGGCAAAGCAACTGTTTCTCAGTGAGCGGGTATGACCCCCCCCTCTCTTCCTATCCGCATCAAATACACAGCCACAGACCTGCGTTGTATGTAGACGACCAGTTGCAGCAGCACAGACGAGTATTCTGACACAGTTTAGTCCACGAGTTTAGTCAGCAGCTGTTCGATAAGCTTACAATGTTTCGGAAACCATTGCATGTTAAAACCGTCACACGTCCAGTTAGCAGGCTATATAGCTAGCACGCTAACTAGCTACTTTTATTCCTAGTAACACTGCCAGGAAATGGAGCCACTGGCCAGCAAAATGCTGTCCACAGATGCATGTGCCCGGACAGAACATCCCCAGTTTAATTAATCACTGTGGATGTTTGGAGACATTTCGACGACATTGTCATTGGAGAGTTTGACAGCAATGAAATATCCCCACTACTGTACTGTACTTGGGGTTTCTCCTCCAAACCAAAGCAAGATGGACTCTCATTCGGCTCGTCCGTCTTGTCAGAGCTCAGATCGACATTTTTGCACGGAGATGAAAATGTGTGCTTAGAAGGTGGGAACACGTTAGGTAGGCAAACGCGTTGTTTATTCGCATAGCTTGCACATTTAGTGCTGTTATTCTGCGCGATAAGCTCGATACAGTGGCTCAACTCCCGAGACGGACCGTCCGATCGGGCATCAGCAGTTCCACCTGAGAACGAACTAACGTGAAACCTGTGCGCAGTGAAACCCTCACGGCTACTGTGCCTGCTTCATTAGGCTGTATGCCATGTATGAAAGGCGTCCAGTGGTCGCAGGGTTTCGGCCTACATGTTTTGGTTTTGGCCACAAGGGCGGATCACTGCACGATTGAAGTGATCGGTAATCAGATCAGACAAAATGTCCCACCGTACTTTGAAGCTGACGAGGTCTCGTGCTACGCAGGGTCAATCACTATTGCTCTGTTAAAGTTGCTTTGCACACATTTGTCCTGCAGCCGAGCTCATGTTGTTGGAGTATCGTTACAGAGATGACTGTGTAACGCATGACTGAGAGCGGTGTCTTGTATTTTATAGGTCATCGTCATTGCATGACAAAGGCTGTGGCAGATTCATCTTCATCACTCATACAGCATTCCCATAGCTTTTTCTTCTGTAAGTATCCCTGTTTTTTCACTCAACATTCATGAATACACACACGGGCATCTAGTCAAGATGACGTCCACACCAATACATGCATTCATTCATTGATTGCTAATTTCATTTGTGTCATAGATGCAGTGCAAACATGTTAAGGACAAACCAATGAATGAAATTATACAGAGATGTTTAATTCATTAGTAATTCCACTAATGTGTATGTGTGCAAAACATTATAATGTGCAGTTCATATGAGGAGAACGTGGCTGTTAGGATGCATATTGTTTTAAACAACCCTCTCTTGGGTTTGTTAGAGCAATTTCACTTTTCTTGACTTAGTTACATTTTGTTTAGCTGAATGACTTATAATTAACTCGTTAACAGCTTCAGACCATTATAAGACACCTTAGTGCAAGGATCAAAGACACTCTGCCCATACAGCAAATCCAATTATTGCAGTGTGGTTTTTCCATGATACCTACATTTTAGTAATTAATTATGTACCCATTTGATCTGACAGAATCAAGGAAATATTTCACCTATAAATCACTTTACATAGCTAGTGACTTGACAGCAGAGGTCTGCAACTAACTGACCACTTTCTGTTGTGACTTTGTCCCTGTTATCATTTTCTCAACAAAAACTAGCCGAGGAAAGCTCTAAGAAAGCACAGAGTCCATTATTGATCGTGTGCAGCTCTTGTGCTGACCAGTAACAGAGAGGAACATGTTGACCACTGGTCAACAGCAATGACTAGTAGAACCCTCGGTTTGTCAGATTCAAATCAGTAGTCCTGATGTTTTCTTCCATCCCGGTTAGAGCCCGACTGATACTGATTCTTGAGGCCGATACAAATATTAGGGAGTAAAATAATTTTGCTATGGGTATAGATGTGTGTGTATACTGTATATACTTCTTATTACATAAATACAGGGGTCGGCAACCCGCGGTTCCGGAGCCGCATGCGGCTCTTCAGCCCCTCTGTTGCGGCTCCCTGAGGCTACATCCACACTAATACGTTTTCATTTTAAAACAGAGTTTTAACAAACAAAAACGATCTCCGTCCAAACGTTTCAGCATCGTTTTCGAGATGATCTCCGTCCAGACTAAAACGCCTGAAAACAAATATCACGTGACTCTTCACGTACACTGGGCATGCGGGTCGGTGCCGGTGTAAACAGGAAGTAGATTGGTTGCTTAGTTAAAAAAAATATGACAGTAATAAAGTAGTCTTTAATAATGAAAGGTCGTGTTAAGATCTTCTCTAAAATCTGAACTCAAACAGACATATTTCTTGTAAAGTTTTAGAAGTTACATTTTTTAGACTTAGTTACAGAGCTGTGGGTCTTGCTCTATCTCTCTCACACATCACATTTACTTTAAAATGAACACTTACACATAAAAGTTTACTAGATTATGGGTCCATAAATGTGGTCAACACACGTCTCTCACTCGTTTCCTTGGTTTCATTGTTTCTGTTCTCACACGTAGCTCTGCTGGTGACTGATGTCTCTGTCGTACTGGAGAGCAATTCATGTTTTGTTCCTCTATAGTTTATGTGTGGACTTCACAATAGGTGTGCAGAACAAAATAAGCATTAATAAGGAAAGGAAAGTCCTCAGTTTTGTGTCCGTCCTCAAAGCTGCTAACGGTGACTTCAGACGTCCGCTCCGTAGCGCTGATAACGCCGCTGGACACGTCGCTCGCTAGTTGCTCCAATAACAGCTGCTTCCTCTGCAGAAAAGCAGACTTTAACTGGACAACAGCTGCTAGTAAAGACAACAAGGTCAGCAACACCTGTAATCAGGTGTCCATGTTGAATTAACCTGGTAGTCGATCGATAATCAAGACTGTTGTTTTTTGTGATCTTCCGGGAAAGGGTCACGTGATAGGGGCATGATGAATCAGGGAAGGACACGTCGTGACTGCTAAGAACCAATCAAGTATCGAACGTGGGTGTCTACGTCATCGTTTCACAACTTATGCGTTTACGACCGTCCACATGAAGAGGCAACCCCGGAGTTTTCAAACTCCTCCGTTTTCGATGCTCAAAAACTCCGACGTAGTTTGGAAGCTCAGTGTAAACGTAGCAAAACATATGGAATGGAAACGTAGTAGTGTGGACATGGCATCAGGCTTTGACAAAAAATAACATGGAAATAAATAACGGTTATTTTTATTACATTTTTTGCACAGTGGACAATCTTTCAAAGGGAACACCTCTTATCTTGGAGTTTGAGGTGATACTGTGTCACTGAAAATATATATATTTAAAATATTTTGTCAACTAAAATGTGCATCACATCCTATTACGTCGCTGTCAAGCGCCTTTCCCTGCAGGTGGCTAATCATGATTTGCAGACCCCAGCCCTCGGTAAACTATCAAAGGATAAATCCAAAAAAAGAAAAGTCACGAAGGAAATTAGAGAGTTTAATTCTGCGTGGACGTATTCATTTGCTTTCATTGTCAACGATGCTGGCTTACCTGTATGCTTGATATGTGGCGAGAAATTTTCAAACAACAAAAAATCTAATTTTGAAAGACACTTCCAGAACAAACACACAGCATTTGCTGAAAAGTATCAAGCTGGAGATGAACGAAAAATATCAAGTTTTTTTCTCCTCTTCATAAGAGTTTTATATTGTGTAGTGCTGGGCAACGATTACAATTTTTAATCGCGATTAACGGCATGATTTTTTTGCGATTCATCGCATTGTTATGCGCAAAATTCAATAATGAATTAAAAAGTAGTGTATTGCGCACTTTTATTTTAAAAGTACTGCTATATGAACAAAAGTGCAATAACATTTGGTTTGCAAACACTTTAAACAAATAAGGTTATTTTTAACAGCAGTATTCCCTTTACACAGTAGCAGTTATAATACAGTTATGATTCTGATAATAGATATTCAGCCGGTGTTCACAACTTTATCTTCATGTGTGTAAGAGATGCAATTTGAAATATACACCTTGAAAACTGCAAACCTATCTACGTCATGTTTTTATGTTTGTTAAATTCTCAGTAGTGATAACTAAATGATATGCTTAATATACATATTCCAAACAAAAACACTTTCATTAAAAACTCTAAAAAAATAATTAAAATGAATAATAATTTTTTTTTGTTGGTATTTTGGTCAGACACATATGCAACGCTGATTACCGTAATATGTGTGGTATTTGTTATAAATGTACATTGGTACATAGAGGGTGATAAGAAGCTGTACTGGAGGGACTTAGGACCCAGGGGAATGTAGGTGAAGGAAACAGGAAGAGACGGTAGAGACGCCACACAAACACAGCTGTTCACCGCTTGCTGCCGGCTGGTCGGCAGGCCGGTTCTTGTGTTAAAAATGTCCGTTTAATAATAAAAAAAAACTGTGTTAACGTGCGATAAAATAATATTAAGCGTTAATTAATTAATTAACGCCGTTAACGCAATAATAACGCGTGAACTTGCCCAGCACTAATATTGTTACAACAGGTAAAATAGCAATAAAATGTCAAGAATTGTCTTTATTCTTGTTCTATAATTTCATAAATTCAACAAACTATAGTTTTTGTATATATGATATAATAACTGTATATACAACTTTATAAGCTGTCATATCAAATAGCTTTTGAGGCTCCAGACACATTTTATTTGGTGGAAAATAGAGCAAAATGGCTCTTTGGATAGTAAAGGTTGCCGACCCCTGCATAAATATATGTAATAAGACGTCAGTTCATTGTTAAACTGTAAAATATTTTTTGGGCCGATTTAGATTTTCTATCTATGAACTAAATTTGATAGAAAATCTGACTAACTTTTTTCACCACTGTCCCAAAAAATGAGTTCAGCTGTTCAAAAGTAAGTATGCCTTCTTCTCTAAGTAGTGTGCTGACATAAAGCGGATGCAGCACATGTGTAAAAAAAATATATAAAAATGAAATATGAGACTGAAAACCAGTTTCCATCGACATCCTCATCATTACATCTTTGTCCCAAGTGTTTGGTAACCTCATTTGACTGATCATTGCAAACAAATAGTATGCTATCATTTCTGGAAACATGGGAAATGAACTGTGTGATTAATCCCTAAACTTCTTCAGCATTAGGGCAACATGCAGCAATGTAACATCAACTTATTTAGATAACATGTGACATAGCATTTTAGTTTTTAAGATCATGTTATATATCAAATTGTATACTGTATATGAGACTAGACTAATATCCTGATGAGAACAACAACCGTAAACTACTTTTTCACATAAGATGTCAGCTTGGGCTGAGATACATGAACAGTATATCATTTAGAAAATGTAGGTCATCCCCTGATGGAACCATAAAACTGACCTTCAACTACGTTAACAATCGTATGCTTAGATAGTTTCATATTGTAGTCACTCTATTCTTTGATAATGGTGGGTGGTGTTGTTGACATGTTAAAGATGCACTCAAACTGCTTTGAGTGCCTGTTGGCTGCAGCGCTACATCTTAACGGCTCAGAGTGACTGCATATTATTTAACCATTCTACTTGATATTATTATTTCGAACTGATCCCCTAGCAAAGTGCCAAAAATGCCTTTAAGCTGATATTTTCTAAAACAAATCCTGTATACTGCAGCTGCATCACCTGTTGCAGCTTCATAAAAAGAGCACTCCAGTGTGTAAAATAATGACTGGAGAAAACTGATTTTAAGTGTAATTACTTTTTTGCAATTCCAGTCAGACATTGTGGACCACCATGTAAACCATGACGTACATCCACTTAAGATTCACTGCTATCAGTTCTACTCATTGGTACGTCAGTGGAGCTCTGTAACCTTAAAGACCATGATTTGATCGTGAGCAGTACCCAATTCAATATCTAAGTCACTACTAAGTCCAGCTTTAAAGGGCCATCCTCTGCAGCTCTGTTTCATGTTACTCACAGGTCCACAGTAGAGATCTTCCAAGGCAAGTTAAGGGAGAAAATTAATATAGTAAATTTAGGCTAATGAACTAATGATCAGTGGAGGGGATCATTTGGCTTCTTCACTTGCTCCCTTGCTCCTGTTTAATCAAACCAAATATAGCCACAATATATTTATATTTATTAACTGTTTTCGGGATTACAGCCTGATGTGATTATTTATATAAAAGTGATTCATTCAAGTTATTGAATGTTCTGATCAGGTCATCTACATTACCACTAGTTACAGTTATAAACACTAATATTGTGTTAGTTGGTATATCTGCTTCCATTAGATAATAAATAACTAATGATGCTCGTTAGGATGCATGTTTTCACTCTGCATGTGTTGTATAGACATGGTCTGATGGTGTGCCCAATCTGTTGTAGGTGCGGTAGTACCATGAAGGGTGGAGGAAGGGGCAAGGAGCCACCTGTTGCAGGGGAGGTCACTGGCAAGCGCCCCAAACGCAAGTGCCTGCAGTGGCACCCACTTCTCTCCAAAAAGGCTCTGGATTTCTCTGAGGAGGAAGAAGAGGAGGATGAAGAGGAGCTGGAGAAGGTAAGTGTAGTTTATGGCTTGACAGGTCATGTAATCACCTCCGTCCACGCACTGAACAATAGATTGGTCAGCTTATCACACTGATGGGACAGAAAACAATCTGATGGTTTCTGAACTTGTTCTCAGCAGCCAGGGCTGTGTAGCCAGGACCAGGAGTCCCAGGTGCAGTGTGGCAGCACAACAGAGGAAGTGGAGGAGGACTCGAGTGAACAGCGAGCACGGCGGCCGATGAATGCCTTCCTCCTCTTCTGCAAACGCCACCGCTCCCTGGTGCGGCAGGAACACCCGCGCTTGGATAACCGCGGGGCCACCAAGATCCTGGCTGACTGGTGGGCTGTGCTGGAGCCCAAAGAGAAGCAGAAATACACTGACATGGCCAAGGAGGTGAGTCATGCACCTGCACTAACTTTATTTCTAACCATCCTGACAGTCGCGCCAAGGTCACTTTATAGTTTAGAACATTATCTGGTGAAATATTACTAACATTACTATAATGGAATACTTTGATTTTGATTTGACTTGATGATATGATACCAGAGGCTTCAAGGTTTTGCTTGTAATCAAATCTATTCTGTCCTTTCAGTACAAGGATGCCTTTATGAAGGCAAACCCGGGCTACAAGTGGTGTCCCACCACCAGCAAACCAGTTAAGAGCCCTTCCTGTCAGCCAGTCAGCAACCCCCGCAAAAAAGTGTGGTCCTTCTCTTCCAACTCATCCAAGGACTCCTCCACTGCCAAAAAAGTGCCCAAAACTGACAGCATGCCACAGTTAAACTTTGCCATGGCAGGTGTGTATAATATAACACTGTGTGTTTGTGGACTATATGACAAAATGTTGGATTGTTTTTGTAACTACTGTCATTGTCAGATCCTACAAAGATGGGAGGCCTTAGCATGCTGCTGTTAGCTGGAGAACACGCCCTCACAAACAGAGAGGTAGGTCACTGCTGGAGGCCACCCATGGGTGCATCCTTGTCATGAACCAGCTCTACTATCAGACTAATTACTGATGCTGGTTTCATCTGTATTTTATACAATATGCTTTTTAATATTCAATTCCCTTTTTGTTTAGCAGACCAACTAATATGGTGTTGTTTACCTCTCTAGATCCCTTCCAGCACTAAACCTAGTTTACCTGACACAGCCAACGAAGGGAACTCCTGTCCAGGGGATGAGGAAGAGGTTTGTTCTGAGACTTTACATTTTACACCAGATACTGGAGGTTGTGTTGTCTCTCTAAAGCAGGTCACTGATGTGGTCTGACTAGACCACAGACCACATCAGTGACCTGCTCTAGTGCAGTAGCTAGTTGTGGAAAGTAACCGAGTACATTTACTCAGGTCCTGGACTAATGTACAGTTTTGAGGTACTTGTACTATACTTAAGTATTACCATTTTATGTTGCTTCTACTCTTACTGAATACTTCAGATTATTAATATGAATATACCCAGCAGTATGTAGAGAAGTTCAAATTAGCCCCACTTTATCAGCTGCACATTAAAATGATGCTGTCACGTATACATAAGAGAATGAATCTAATAATATCATGTTATTCTGTAATGGGCCGTTCTGCATAATGAGTGCTTTTTCTTTTAGTACTTTCTAATCAAAGGATTGTAACAACAACATTTGTCTTGAAAGTTTGTGCTTTCCTCAGTTTTACTAAGATCGTTGGTGTGAATGGTGATCGGCTAAACACACTTTAACACTGATTTGTTATTTAATAACTTGCTCACCCTATCTCAACCTACAGATGTCTGGGAAAATACCGAACAGAGTGCCTGACCTTACTGAGAGCAGGGTTAAGTGTGCCTCTTCCCCACTGGCAGAGGTATGGCTGAATGTCGATGAATGATGCACCACTTATCATAACTGACTTTGTGTTCTACAGCCTCTGTCGTTACTTTGGTTCATGACAGTAACAACTTTGAAACAGTAGCTGACAGACAGACAAAGCTGTCCTTTATACCTTTTTACAGATATTTGTCAGATCCAGTGTGACTTCCTCCAGTCACTGCAAACACAAAGCTAATACTAATCAACCATGTTACTTCTCGGTAGAACCAAAATTATCACTGCCTTACTAATAAATAGCAAGAAAATGTTCTGCATAGCCCTTTTAGTGCCACCCTCAGGCCAAAATATCTCTTTCAATCTAACAGTTTGGGTAACTCGTATTCCATCACTGCAGACCAGAATAACATGAGGTGATATGTGATAATAATCCACACATCGTATCCTCTCATCAGATGTTAACTGCTTTCCTCTCTCCTCTCTCTGCTCTGCCAGTACAATCAGTCTGACATTCATTTTAACTGTATAATGTGCATACATAGTCATAATTTCCACTTAAATCTATGGTCTTATATCCTTACCTATATTAATCTGGATATTTTTTCTAGTATTTTAACATTTTATTCTTTTCTAGTTATGTGAATATATTTTATACATTTCACTTCGTTGATTATTACTTTTATCATTTTATAACATTATTTTCCAGCTGGTGTCACTGTTTCTTCATATCTTACTAAGTACACAGAGCCAGTTGATGACCAGCTTCATGATACTGGTCATCCAGGATCACCAGTGTGAGGCCAGTTTAACCTGAAGAGATCAGGCCCTAGGTTTATTCTGTCCTACTAGAACAGTAAACACGGTGACATCTGATGTAGACAGTAAATATTGCTGAATACTAAGAAAGCTGAGCAGTGTGATCTCAAAAAACAAACATGTTATTGTATGTTCACAGTCATCTCTCTCTGCGGCACCTGAAGGAAAACCATGCAGACAGTCTGCTCTCTTCCAGCTTGCTGAGGTAAAGCATTCAACAGTTTGCACATAGTTCATCTAAAGTAACACCATGTAGCTTTATTTAATGACTGGAGAGTGTTCATCTGTGAAAACACCTATTTTACCCAATACCATGAGTTATCTTTCACGTCAGATATTAAAATATTGTAAAAATGTGACTGAGCTGACAAAGTTGCCTTGTTTATGTGCTAGAAAGAGATACACCCAGAAAAGTGTATGCTAGCTAAAAGCAAACATTGACGATGTCTTCACTGTGACATTTGCGGTCTATATTTTCACACGTTTTGTCTTTTTATCCGTATACTCAAAAGTAAAGGTTATGGTTCAAAAGTAACTGTGTAATAAGCGTCCAAATGAATCCTTCACTGCCGTTGATTTAACAATGCAGACAAACATTCACATAAAACACAGTTTCCCCTAGGTTTACAGCTTTTGGGGGGGTGACACTAACACTTACAGGGATCATGGTGTTCATGTGTTTCTTTTAATGACAGCAGTCAATATAACAACTGAACAATGATTTGAACTGTACATTGAACTAAACATCGGAACATTTCTTTTTATGACAATTATCCACAAAGTGTGCAGCTTTTGTCACTGCAGTGTATCTGTCTGGGCTTCTGGAAGAACATTTCCAGAGCCTCTTGATATTTGTTTATGCATGTATGTAATGTATGTATTTACTTACTTACCAAGATCAGTCTTGTACAGCCAGGGGGAGTATTTCCCCTCTGACAGCCAAGCTGGGTCAAAACCTGTTATCCGGTGGTGACTGGACTTTAGCTGCCTGTCAGGGGCAGGGCGTGCAGCACTTATTGGGCTCGTTTCTGTACTTGGAGCAGGAGAGCTACTCCGGCTGCTACTCGCAGGAGAGCGAGTGTTGAGTAAATAACAATTGTTGTTTGCTTTTCAGGTGGTTGACGCGACATATTTTCCGACGCGCGCTCTCTGTCCGCTCTCTGTCACCTGTGTGTGCGCACACGTGTGTGTGTGTGTGTGTGTGCGCACGCATCGGGGCGGAACCCCGCCGTGCACGATACAGAGAGCAGAGGAGATTTGTAAATGCGCGACCATGTAGAGACAGAAATGACATACCGTCTGTAAATAAGATAAATAACATAAGGCTATTTAGTTTGTTTAATAAAATAACAAGGTATAGACCTGTTCTATAGGAAAGGGAACCTTAAATGACTTCTGTTGTGATCTGGCGCTATATAGAAAATAAAATTAAACAAAATTAACTTGACCTTCAAGGGGTGCAGGGGGGGGGGGGGCGCCCCCCTAATATGTAGGGGAAACACTGAAACAACTGTGTCTTTCAATCATTGGCATAAATCTGATTATCTGTCATGTGACACATTATCATTAATGCTATCAGTAGAAAATATAAAAGTCTGATAAGGGCACACTGTGAAGCGAGGGACCGATAGGAGGAATGAAGTATTCAGTCATGGCAAAATTGATAGAAAGGTTACAGAAACGTCTGATCCATTTAGAAAGAATGTAGCAACATATTATTAGGAGCATAGACTGTTGTCACTTTATATTGCTTTGTTTACCATTGAGTTCTTTTGTTGTGTCGGTGAAGATGTGCTTAGCGTCTGAAGCTGGAAAGATGGACACCGCGGTGTCTCAGCAGCCTGAGGACAGCTCTTCTACAGCCTCTCTCCAGCAAACCACAGTCAAGCCAGAGATCAAGGAGGAGACACAAGACGGAGACAACTGCCCCCCCACCTCTCACACATCGGCCCCCTCACCTTCGCTCTCCTCCGTCACTTCTACCTCCACTGATGCCATTCCCCCACAACTCAGCAGCCAAAACACACGTGTCAAAAACAAGAGCAAGAAAAAAGAGGTGGCCAAGTCAAACGATACCGATGAGATCCCCTGCTCAGCAAAGAAGATCCTTAAGAAGTGTAACCCTGCAGAGTCAAACGTGGACAGTGTCTTCAGTACAATCGAGGCAGTGGCCAAAGGGGCCTGGAAGGACACAGAGGAGAAGCCCAAGAAGAAGATACAGAGCAGTCCTAGTAGTGGGAACTCAGGTGTGCCCAAAAAGAAGAGTAAGCCCAAAGTCAAGGCCTTAGTCCAAGACAAAGAGGAGAAGATGGAGGAGGACGGCGGGCAGTGTGGGCAGCACAGTGCCTCTGAGGTGGAAATGACAGAAGAGATGAGTGACGTCAGTCCCAAGACGCAGGCAGAAGAAGCAGGTATAGGAAGCACAGACCTGCAGGACAGTATGGCAGAGCCCCTTCTCTCCCCCTGCAGCCCCTCCCCTTCTAAGCTCAAAGAGGAAGACAAGGGGAAGGAGAGGTCGAGTGAAGGGACCTGTGACTCCAACACAGAGAGCCACGGCTCCAGGAAGTCAGAGCGGAGCTGTAAAGGCGCCCTGTACAAAACCCTTGTTTCTGAGGGAATGCTGACCTCGCTGAGAGCCAACATCGACCGAGGTATCCATTTTCATTCTAGGGCTAACTGAGATTTTATGACTGGTCTTTTCCTGTTTGTCTGAAGCAGTGTATGCTTCATGTCTGCAGGTAAAAGAGGTGCTCTCCGTGCCTCTGATCATGATGCAAACTGGAGTGATGACAGCTGGACAGTTTCTCAGATAGGACCTAATAACCCCAAGAAGCTGAAGAAGTCCAAGTCCAAAGAAGAATGTTCACAAGGGTGAGTCTTATTACTATGTTGTACCTTTCTGTGGAGCATTCAGTCCAGTCATCTTCATGTCATTCCGTGTATTAAACATACTATTGGAAATCTGACCTATCGTTTGTAAATCCCATTAACTCTTAAAGTTATTTATTCTTTACCAAACTACACCAATCAAATTTTTTTGATTTATGGATGCTGTTTACAAGCCATGTTTATTTATTTTGGCACATTCACTTTTCTTTTTATTTTTACTCCTTCACGATAAAGAGATAATTAGAGGCAAATTACAGGATTTTATTCTCATAATTGTGGCCGTTCTGATTGTAGGTCATAATAACTTTGCACTCACCAACTCCGTTGTATAGACTCCCCAGTTTTGACATCAAATGCAGTTATTATGGTCCAGATTCAGAGTAACACCCAGGTTAAAATGTCCTGTGATTTTCATCATGTATTACATGCACTGGTGAGTGATTTTAATCCCCACCTGCAGTGCACATCTCTCTATACATTAAATTATAACGACATCCTCCCCGTTTTTAAGCGCACCACTCGCTGGTAACCAGTAATATTAGTCCCATCTAGAGAGGCACTAACATTGTGTGACAGAGTTTTTGTGTATAGAGCTGTGTTTTCTGTTACTGAGAAAAACGCTAAGATCGTAAGATCGCTAACCTAATCAGAATCACTGTAAGTGCTACTGGCATTGAGTAATAGAAGTTTGAACACACTGAAGTAGAAGGTTTTTATTTCCGCCTTAATATTTCTTTGCAAGCAGATGCCTGCAGATGACTATAGCTGTGACTTATTAGCTGGAAAACACAATGGGACCACAGCATGAAGCCTTACCTAGTCCAGGTTCACATTTGATAACAATACCACAGAAAATTAATATTTTACACATGTTTTACTAAGGGTATGCCTAGGCACTTCCCAAAAAAAGGACATTTGCAACAGCAGTCCATGGGTATTTATGGACGCAATAATGTGTTTTGGACTAAATATTTTACTGGATTGGATCGTCTGGACCTTTGGCAATGTAACAAGAGCGTTTTTGTGAAAATTCTTGACAGTGAAAATTAAACTGGAAACTCATACATTCTGTAATATTCCTGGGTGTGAGGAAGGTAGTTCTGATGCTCTCACTGTTTAAGATACTTTACTAATCTCTGGAGGGAAATGTATTATATGATGCTTTCACCTCTGTGTTGTTTTAAGGTTTGGTTATATGCTCAAAGATATAAACTCTGAACTTCACATGTCAGCCTAGGGAAACTGGAGGAGGAGTTTGAAAGGAAGTTTAACAGCCTGCCACAGTACAGCCCAATGACATTTGATAAGAAGGGGACCACTGTCACAAAGAAGAAGAAGCCTGACAGCCCCATCGTCCAAGAGGAAGTCTCTAAAGCCGTGAAGGGTAAGAAAGAAATGAAAGATATCTCTGCCTAATAAAACAGTGACTGTTCTTTAATATCCTCTCATCTCATCCATCTCCTGTTGGTAGAGTCATGTTTTCTCTTGGTTAAAGACTCCATAACATAGCATTTCCATGCTCCTTTTTTCTTTGTTTCTTTGCTATATCAGGGCCATCTCCATCTCAGAAAAAGACTTCATTCCACAAGATTGTTAGGAAGCACAAACACAAAAAGGAGAGACCAGGTGCAGTGGACAAAGGTGAACTAGAACGTTGATGTTTGTGCATTATGAAGCAGGGTATTTACCAGATGCCTCTAGCTGTTAGCCATTACCACATTCTATATGCAGCAGTCTGTATGTCTAGTTTATTGCTTTAAAATTCCTTTTGGCGACAAAAAACACTTGAATTACAGAATTTACCTTCAAAGCACAAAAAAGCTATTATTTGCATTAACGAGGCTGTACAAATCTATAATCTATGAACTACACTCATATGTTTCAGGTTGCACTATTTATTTTTATAAAGAAATGAATATATTCATAAGAAATATTTATTGAAATTAGGTGTTTAGGCCTGTTTGCCAACAACACACTTAGATCTGGTGAAATCACAACGATGCTAAATGAAAGAAGAAGTGTTGTCTCTATGACGTACCTTCTTGTTAAGAGGACTGAAACTCATGGGGTTTTCATTTCTACCTCTGAATTGTTTTCCCACAGCAGTGGTACAGAGTGACTCCACCACGCTGGATTCACATTCAAAAGCCAAATCATGTGCCCCCGTTGCCATAATGTGCCCAGATGTCCAGGGCAGCGCTACTATGGAGATGCTAGTTGGTAGCCAGAAGAGGAAGGCCAGGAAGACCAAGATCACACACTTGGTGCGCACAGCTGACGGCAGTGTGTCTCCAGTCGAGGGTGAGTGATGACCGATGGATTGATCAGTAAGAGTTGGATTATAAAGATCTGTAAAGTTTGAACCGGAATGTATCACTGTATGTTAAAGTGATACATGTTAGTGATTTAAATGGAACATTTTGACCATAACATCAAATCTATCATCGAATGTATGCTATTATTATTATTATTATTATTATTTTAGTTCACTTTTATGAGCTGTACTTTTAGAACATTCCTTTATTAAGGAAAGTGGAACTGAGAGCTTTCTAGTGTAGCTAGAGAGGAACTGTGTCCAGCAGCCAGAGAGTTCTTCAGACCTCTTCAAAATAAAGCTACATGTCCAGTTGACATCACAAGGCCTTAGAATTGTGTCTAGACAACTGAAAATATATGTAAATTAATAAATAACCAACCATTAACACACGGATTCATGGAATTTCAGTCAATATTTCTGATACGGTATAAGTGTCTACTTGTCATTTCTTTCTGTATGGATCAGAGTTAACTGAAACTAGTAACTAGTCACGTTGAAGATGTAAATTTACTAGCATGGCAGACACTAATGCATTGTCTCTTCAAATGCTGTTTTTTAATAACATCAATACAATGTATAAAAAGAAATGCTCTGCAACAGACTTTTTGATGGTGTTCCTGAAATTGTATATGTATTTTGTTTGTTTGTTTGTTTGTTGTCACAGAGGACAAAACTAGGGACCTGAACCAGGAAGAGGATAAGAAGCCATTACCCCAACAGAATTTATGCAATGAAAAAGGGTGCTACAGTAATCCCAGAGCAGAGGAGGAAGAGGAGGAGGCAGAGAGGAGCACCGCACCACAAGAGCTACCTGCTTTCTTCAGCCTGGCAGCCCTCGCTGAGGTAGCAGCCATGGAAAACGTTCACAGGTAGAGACACAGCCCAGCTTCAGGAAATAATGCAATGTACTGCTGTGGACCGGGACAGCAACACAACCGTTCAGACAACAAAGACATCCAAACCAGTTTAAGTTACAGTATTTGTACAAAGGATAAATGAACTGAAAGTGAAACGTGTCTACACTGTTTGGTGCTTTTTAAACAGAACATGGATAAGTTTCACTTTCAGTTCAGTTCCCGACAAGATAAAGATAAATATTCTAAATATAGTGTACACTTAGCTGAAATACGTCCACAGCAGTACTTTGCTTTGCTGCCTATCTATTGTAGGTCATGCACTGACTGGAGAAGTACCTCATACAACCCTGCTTCTAAAGGCACAGAACTATCCCTTTAAGTCAATGTGTCATTCTTTAATATTCAATTGGTTTGTTTGGTTTGAATTATTCTGTCTATTTAACATATCTACCAATTACATTCAAACAAACTAACAAAAAGTCTACCCAGATGTCACTGATAGCAAACTTAAATGCAACTATCTAGACTAGACTTCTGCTTGTTGTCACCTGAAGCTATCAGCTCCCTTTGTCTTTACATGAGGCCTCGTGTCTTTACATGAGGCCTCATGCAGGAGCCACGACGCTCATACAACTGATTTGAGAGTAGTTGGCACAATCACTATTTTTTTCCTACGGTCATGTGCAGATACTGTTTATCTTTGCTTTAAGAATGATAACGCGTCAATCTGAATGAATATAAATGTAACAATTCCTTTAATTCTGTTCGGAAAGCAGCCCCCTCAGGGTCTTAATGCAGGTCTCTGCCCAGGGAACGTCCTCCATTAGGACACCTCACAGTACATCATCACCTGTAATATAATGGCCTCTGACAGTCACATTGACTCGACCAGTCAGTCATGCTCCGCTTTGCCTCAGCAAGAGATTTTGTGACGTCTCACTTCATGTTTCTGTCACAGTGCAGCTCTTTGATGGACAGCTGTAGGGTTGTTCAGGTCCCCTAATGGGACTACTTACACTGCTTAATACAGGATGTTACTTGTTCTATTGCTGATGCCCGACAGCATAAAGCCCTGAACAGATAGCATTAAATGGAAATGTGTGAGATTTGATCATAAGCATAATCGAGTGCCTCCAAACAGGTTGACACTAGCGATTTACAACAAGTTTATGCAGGTAAGAGGGTTTGCTGAATCTGACTTGGAACACTCAAACAAACCTCATAGAGAAAAGTAAATGAGGTTTAACATAAGAATACTCAAAAACTGTTTGATGAGGCCCGTTGTGTCAGTCCTCATCATGTAATTCTCATATAAAGTAGTACCTTTCTCATCTTGAATGACGACAAAGAGCAAAAAAGTAGCTTTGTGCAGATTCTCTACATGGTTTAATAAAAAAAACAAAAAAACACTGGCTATTTGAAAAAGTGTGAACAAACTCTTCATCTTCTTAAACATGGTGTTTCAGAGGCCAGAGAGGCTTGGTTGAGAATCAGAAGAAGGAGCTGGCCCAGACTCCAGTCCTCATCTCCTGTGCTGATCAGTGAAACTCTGCTGCTGTTATGAGAAGCCCCAACATGGACATTGGCAGTGGAGCGTTACTACCTACACTGAAGGGAGACCCGATCAGGAAGCTTTGGACAGACTCCACCTTCCCCTTGTGGTGAATTTGCTTGAGCCGGGGTTCATGGTGTTCCTCGCTATCTCAGTGTTTCCCCAGAAAGCCTTCCTTTGGTTTGAGTGAGGATGCCTTTCTGAACTCCTCTCACCCCCCTTAGATGCTCCCTTTGGGCCTGTGGAAGAACCACGCTGTCCCCCAGTGCATGGCTTCCCGTGTAGAGATGGTTGTCATGGGTTTATTTTACACCGTTTTGTCAAGTAGAGGCCATTTTCAAGGTCAAGTCTTGCGATTTAAGAAATAATAGCATTTTAGTTCCGGCAAAAAACCCAACACTGCATTGGTTTTCTAGACAAACACAGCTTTCTGTCACCTTTTTACCTCACACACACACGCCTACTGAAGAGCTCCCTCCACCTCGGGTAGAATAGTTCTGATCCCTTGCATTCCTCCAGCTTCGACCCAAAATGACTTTAACCAGGGTAAATGATCATGATGGACAGACTTCCATTAACAACCACTTGCTGAGTGTGTCCCTGATACACTGATCTACCAAGAATCCGTGGTTGAGTATTTGATATGTAAGTTATGCTACTGTAAAATGGTATGTGGTAGCTTCAAATAATCATGTTAGACTGGATGTGTAAGAGTAAACCTGTGCATACTTAGCATCTGAGCTAGAGGTGGCTAGAGCTGAGGGTATTAGTCGTGCTGCTTATCCTTTAGTGGTAGGTTCACAGTGTCCCTGTCAGGCTTATGAGACAGTAGGTCAGCTTCAGAACCTCTTTGTGATGGGGAGGTTGTGTGCAAGTGATTCAAATATAGCCTTAACCCTCCCACCCAGACCCCCCCCCCACCCACCCAGACCTAGAACCAGTTTCTTGCTCGACGCCATCACAGTCCTAAAGTCAGTGTAAACATTTTAAATAGTGAAATGCAGTTTTGTCAATACTTGATCTTATTGCAGTTTGCGTAGCAATTAGAAAGGTTAATTCCTTGTGTGCAACTTATTTCATGGAATAGGTGTTTTTTTTAATGACATAAACACTGCACTAATTTGTAGCTGAAGTTTGAGTTGCTCTTGGAAAGGTAATAGATGCCTTGTCTCCACCAGTCACAGTGTTCCTACGCCATAGTGCCGTCACGTCCTCAGGACCTGGCTAAAGAAGCCTCAGGCTACAACAGAAAATTATCACAAGTTTGTTCATCGAAGTGGAATATTTGTGTCATGAATTTGTTTTATACTACATGTCTCATCAAATGAGCAATTTGAAAAAACTAAATACAGAAAAAATAATCTGATTTTGTGCGCAAACAATATTGATTGAATGTGTTGAAATCAGACGGCTATACTATGGTTGCTCACAGAGCTAATGGAGACAAGGCATTTGATAACAAATTCCCCTTTTTTGGCCTTTTGAGATTTTATTGCCAAGTAATGGTCTACTCAGAGGTCACGTGTAATCAATGTTTTCATTGTTTAGAAGTATTTATATTGTTTAGATGCAACTCTGTGTTCTTTATTTTTGGCTTTGTTTTGTTAATTTTTGGTCAGAATCATTCCATTTCCATGCCTCTGTCATGGCCACACGTTTGTTTACAGTGACCCAGCTTTAGGAGGAAAATAAGGAAGGAAGCAGTTAAGCTTCGTCGTTAGTCATCTTCCCAAGAAGCTGGAAGAGCTGCCACGAGCATGAAGGGTAACAGAGCTGATACCCCTCGCCTCCTTCCCTAGCAGCCTTTTGTTCCTCTGTGTAGACCAATACTTAATTTATCACATTTTAGATTCACATTTCTAACTTTTTATCGCTCTTTGTTTTCTATTTAATCATTCTTCTGTTAATGTGTCTGCGTTTATAATGCTCTTTTTACTAGGTCTTCTTTATGCTTTTTCCTGAGGTCAAGTTTACTGGATTAAGAATGTTGTCAAAAAGATCAAGCTCACAGACGATGAATGCATCTACGCTTACCTGCTAAGCAAACAGGCACTGAGATGAAATGCACGTCTCTAGACAGTGAGCTTGTCTCCTCACCTCTGGAGGTGTGTATTTGACTGCGACTGCATCACCGTTTCTTGGATATGTGTCGAGACGTGTTCAGAGTGTTGTTGGACACTTAACGACAGGACAGACGGATAAGAAATGAATGGGTCTTAGAGAACTCGTGCGTCTTGAAATGGAACATTTTTCCTATATCAAGGCATTGTTACATGGTAATAATGTTTTCCTGATAGGCCCAAATAGTACAGTACATGCAACAAATCTATAATTCCTCTCCAAAATTTGTCCTTATTATCTCACAAACTTACTGCAAATGTTTCCCAGGTAAGCTTAAGGAAAGCACGTTATGCTTTACGATAATCCTAATAATAAATGGTATATCTATTTTTTCAGATACGAGAAAAAGTTACATTAAGGATGATATCATCCAAGCAGTAAAATGTATAGTTCTTCCACTGGTGGACATCAGTGTAATTCTTTGCAAAGACAAAGAATTTGTCTTCCCCCGAGATATAGATATATTTGCTTATAGCAGGTGAGTTTAATGACATTTGCCAAAGAAAAGGGAAAGTTATATTCAAATGGTAATCCTGTTTTTTTCTTTTGTTTTTTTTAAAGAAGAAGAAAGAAAGCTGGCATAACAGTTGCACTGCATTTCCTAGGTGTGTAAATCTTCAGGTAACAATATCAGCACAATTCATCCTGTGTATCCAGTGGGATTTCCTCGGTGTCTGAGCTCAGAGTTGGAATGAAGTGCAACAAAAAGGCACCACTCAATGCCTCTTTTAATATACAGTATTTGCACCTTTATGTCCCAAACCAAAATGATCATGGTCTTTGAAGAAAAGATATAATTTTTACCCACTCTATGAAAATTATGCATTTTAACTATTATATATGCGAGAATCCAGTCAATAACAAATCCACACATCTACCAAACAGCCATAATATACTGTCATCTCCCATCCCGTCACTTTTTCTATCTAGAAAATGCTTCTATAAAGTGAAATTCCTATATTAGTTACCTAAATGACTATAATACCCTTTTGTGCTAGTACTGTCTTCTTGAATGTAATCATTTTGTACCTGTATTTTTCTAATTCAGTCTTGATTGTACTGTATGTATGCTATGATGGTATACTGTTCCTTAGGTGCATAGTTCGTTACAACCGACAGTTCTCATGACAGGATAGCTGCTGTGCTGCAAACTCAATGGAAACGTGTGGAGGTTTTAAGTCCAAAGGACTTCCTGTACTGTGTGAGCATCCATGAGACTGATAACTGAGAGATTCTTGCATTTTGAGTGGTGGGACAAACATTTTCCCTGGTTTGCTACTTCTTTTTTTTCCTTTGCAGTAGAAGTGAAAGTCTGATCAGGACAGTTTATAAAACGAAGACGCTCCTGCAATCAGATAGAACAATTGAATGCTTGAGTTTTAACTTATTTATTACTGTTCCTTTTTATAGGTTTAGTTGAATAAAGAAACAATAAAATATACAACTGAATATGCATCCATTTATACATGAAGGTGTATATGATAACCTACCCTTTACTAGAATGTAGATCATGGCTTCCTTTTGTTTCTTTTTTTGTGACGAAGTAATGCCGGATCTTTAAAGTCTCTTTCCTCTGATAGTTTGTACAACCTGTGCTTAATCTAATTTATGCTACTGGTGATGATCATGACAGATGTGTTTTTTTGATTGTTACCGCCCAGTGGTTAAATGCAGCCTTGCCTTACTGGAACCCCTGCTTAGTGAGGGATCCCTCAGCTACCTTACCTCCTCTCCCACAACTCCTATGTCATAACACTGTTTGCTGATGCAACTATTATTCCTTTTACACTTTCTGCTGACGCAACTATTACTTCTTGAACACCTATTAAAATAACATCTATTGCATCTGTGTCAAAATATGTGTTGTTCATGCTGCTTTGTTGAACTCATGGTTACTCTCCCCTGCCTGGACTGGCCATGGCTCACTACTTCCTCACAGGACTTATGCTGTGTGCAAGTTGAGCCCACAACAACAGATTCACACGAACTGTAACGTTGGTTTAAAAAACTTTTGATTTAATATTATTACATTTATATTGCATAATGTTATATAATAGAACAGTCAGAAGTTGCTTTGTATTTATTTATATTTCCTATTTACATGTATTACATTTAAATAAAATGTTGCAATAACTTACAATACATCACCACACTATAGCACATAACTGGGATGGCCAAACCACGGCCCGTGGGCCAACTGCTGCCTGCTGCCTGTTTTAAAATGGCCCCTGGGGAATTAAAAAGAATAATACTTAAATATGGCTTGAGCATATTTCTAATAAATGACATTGTGTGTACATTGCACATGCTGGTTTTAATACTAGATGTCAACTAAATTCAGTGAAATTATCTCTGTCTTAATTAAACCTCTTGGCACAGAAACCAATATTTTACCATTTCTGCCTGTATGGTGCGTTACTTGACAATATTAGGAAAATGCATAACTTACATTTACATTTGAATCATAATCTTTTAAAGCTAGGGTTGGTTTAGCAAGAGATGTTAGATTTAAAAACAAGATCCAACCTAAAAACCCAGCTCAGTGTTGCCAACTCCTTTCTTATGAAAGTAGCTAGCAGCACTATCTCCAAAAGTCCCTAAATCTAGTGAGAAAGTCTCCAAGTCCTAACTCTGACAGTCCTTCCAGGCCTCCCTCCAAAGACACTCCCCCAAAATGATCATAATGAATGTAAACCATCAACATGGCTTTTATTATTGTTGGTATAGCTGTTAAGCTAGCAGCTTGTGAAAGATTTAAAGATTTCATGGGCAGAATACATGAAGGTAGACAGGCATGAAATGATTGGATGGGCTTATTACAGTCCTGTAACAGCTACAGATACCTGATCAGATCACTGGATTCATTGATTGTGGTCGGGATGTAAAGAGCATTTTTACAAATGAAATATTTGTATAAGATTACCAACCTGTGGGTTCTTAGGCCATGATCAGGGACCAATATTTGGCAATCTCTGCCTTTTCTGCCTGATTAAACTTGACTTATTTACAGATGTATACATCACAAAGTGGGCACTTTGAGTTTAAAAGCATTGAATTCATTCTAACTAAATTCAAAGGAGTCAAATACAGAAATACTTTTTGTAATATATGGCCACACCAATAAACTACTGTAATGTCTGTTTACAGACTACTGTTTAGTAGTCTTGCATAGTTAATTTGATAGAACATTTATTTTCTATGGCACAGTGGGTTTAGGTAGAAACTGATTTCTTTCTGATTGCTTGGCTCATGATTCCTTATTTCTTTCTGTAAAAGGCCCACAATAAAAAACATCTGTCCACCTGCCCTATAATAACTACTATACTATGTTGTTATGGCTAGTTACTCATCATCATTATGAGGGTAATATTGCATTGTCACAAGGATATTTGTCTATCTTGCTCTGATCTGACTTTTAAAAAGAATGAGCTGCAACAAAAACAGAAATCTGTGTTTTAAAATCTCAAGTAAATTGGAAGTCCCCCCCCTCCCCAAAAAAGCGCTTGTATTAAGCTCAAGAACAATAAGTGTGGACTGAGGTCTGTGGGTAATAAATAATATTAATAAACAAAATGCTGTCAGCAGCAGTGACCGGGTAGCCCACGTGACTTAAGTGTCACATGACAACGCCCTGTTAAAGCTATTTTGCTAACGCTAACAAAATGGCAGCGTTCTTACAGTGGAGAAAATTCGTCTTCTTTGACAAAGACACGGTGAAGGACCCTGTGGATAATGGGAAACACTTTGTTCTTCCACACGGAATATCGGCGTGTGACTCCGGCCGCGGTCATATTGTTCTGGGAGATATCCTTCAACAGCACTGCTTAGCTAGCTCAGCTAATGCTAGTCTAGGTTACAGGCAGCTGATGCTAGTCACGACTCAGCAAATGTGAAAGCAAACCTCCATCAGAGGTAAGCTGCGACCTGTTTGTGGAAGGAATAATAAGTTAGCCTGAACAGTAACGAAGCAGTCGGCTGAAGACTGCGCGGTGCTGCCAGGCTATGTTCCGTGTTGTGGTACTGGAAACAGCGTCACACCAAACTCTGTTCTGACATCATATGTATATATATATATATATATATATATATATATATATATGTGTGTGTGTGTGTGTAAATATATATATATACACACACACAGTTAAGTGTGGACTGGACCTGCTGTCAAACAACACCACACGTTACTTAACGGGACACTTCATGAGTGTTTGGAAGCTACTCTCCATGTCGGTCCATATTCTCCACACTGAACAGGCACAGCTTCATGACTTCATCAGTATTGATACATCTGTAGTGCTTTACTGGTAACTAGGCCAGGTTTCAGTCACAGTGTGGCGCCGCGCTATCATTACTGAAATATCAATCCAACATAATTAAGTGTTTAAACAAAATAGTACTTTGCATGCTGATGCAGAGGATATATTCTGTCTCCACATCATGCCATGCATGCACAGCTTTTGTATTTTTAGATACAAAATATCACTTCCTTAAGTGTCATGAACTGCCATTCATTGCATACATGTCATCGCTTTCTACAACTATACATATTTGTTCTTAACCACTACAATGTTACATATGGATGGCAAGATCTGGCTTTTGACCCGCTCCCTGCAGTTGACATCTTTTCAGGCCTACAAGTTGCGGGTAACGCATCTCTACCAGCTGAAGCAGCACAGCATCCTTGTGTCAGTGGGGCAGGATGAACAAGGAATAAACCCTCTAGTAAGTCAGCGCTTCTTCACAGAACCCTAAAACACAGCAATTTTGGCAACGACTTAAACGGACCACCACTAAACTGAATCTGTACTTGTTTTTCAGGTAAAGGTCTGGAACCTTGAAAAGAGAGACAGTGGAAATCCTCTGTGCACTAGGATTTTCCCTGCAATTCCCGGCAACAAACCGACAGAAGTGTCTTGCCTCAGTGTACATGAAAACCTCAACTTCATGGCTATTGGTAAGACACAAAGAAGGGGCCTGCTCTCTGCCATTCGACTGCTTGGCCTCCCAATTTATAATGGTTGTTGTGTTGCTTGACAGGCTTCACAGACGGTAGCGTGGTTTTAACTAAAGGTGACATCACCAGAGATCGTCACAGTAAAACTCTGACTCTTCATGAGGGAACCAGCCCAGTCACAGGCCTCGCTTTCCGCCAGGTGGCAAAGGTCACCCATCTGTTTGTTGCCACTCTGGAGAAAGTCCATGTAAGTCTGATCACTCCCAGAACATATAACTTTTTCTGTGACTCTTCTCTAGATGCAGTCTGACCTCCTGTCCTCTTCCTGCCCAGTGCTACACCCTGTCTATCAAGGAGTACGCTAAAGTAGAGCTGGACACACACGGCTGTGCGCTGCGCTGCTCCTCCCTGGCAGATCCCTCCCAGGACTCCCAGTTCATTGTGGCCGGTGAGGAATGCGTGTACCTGTACCAGCCCGATGAACGAGGGCCCTGCTTCGCCTTCGATGGACACAAGCTGTTGGCGCACTGGCACCGCGGATATCTGTTTTTACTCATCAGGGATGCCAAGTCGCCCAACAAGTAAGGACAACACTGAATGCATTGGATGAAGGTGTACAGGAAATCCTTCATCTTCACCAATTTGACAACACATGTGCAGCTTTTTAAAAAGAAATCTGCAAATTAGAAAACAACCAAATAGAGAAACACACTGCAAAGCGCACACAACAGTACGGGGCCTGTTTCCGGGGGACACTAAAAAGTGACGCACACGGCTGGGACACGCTGCTTGTTGGCATGGTTTTTGGCTTATGAAGTTATTGAAGTCTGCTATCCGTCAGTGGTTTTGGAAAATGATCTTTAATGTAGTTTTAATTGTTTGGTAAATTTAACATAGTGATCACATGATTCTGACATTATTGCAGATATCTGCTGTTAGTCTAGCATTAGCCTTTTGATTCTTATCATCCTGCCAATTTATATAATCTGACCAAATACACACAATTCATTATGAAATAGGCTAATGTTGTGTTAGCTGGGAACGTTCAAGGATGAAAATGTATACTGCAAATTGTTTAATGACTGGTGTTAAACAAGTCAAAATAAGTTGTGTTTTGACGTCATGAATCATAATTTAAAATGTATATCGTAATAACGAACAGGCAGCCTTTAGGTAATTGTTAACTGATAAATATATTAAGCAAAGTTTCATTTTATGAGTCATGTCAGCAAAGCCTACCGGTAGTTTAACTTTCTTGTCCCCCCGTTACAGGTTCTGAAAGTAAAGTAAAGTATTAACGCTCTAGCCAGCTGACACAACGTTGGCCTGTTTCTCACACGCTGTGTGTTCATCAGACACAGAGGGAGACACACTATAGCTAGGACCAAACTGTAAGACACGCTGAGGCTTTAATAGTTCACACAGTAACAACAAATACAATACACATATTGCAGCAAATTCAAAGATGCATTATAGTAACTGTACAGCAAGCTCAACACAAGAAAGCAGCAGCAGCAGTTGTTGTTGTACGTTGTTTTTCACATGTTTCCTTCCATAAAATCAATTTCTCCTGACTGTTAACGGCTCACAGCTCCAGTCCAGTGCCATATCATTAAAACAGCCAGTAATAGTTATGAAGTGGACCTGTTGGTTAACTAATACTTCCTCACATATTACCTTCCTCTTGCATGATGGATACATTGCAGTTTCTCTTCGACCATTATTCTAAGTTCAGCAGTAGAAACACTTTTTTTTTTGTGCTCCATTGAACAGCATCAGATTTTAAATTGGTGCCACTTTATGCAAATCAAATTAACTGCGGCTGGGCTCATTTCTATATATAGTCTTAGGTATTATTCTGCTAAATTGTTAAGTGTTGTAATACATAATTGTGTTTCACTGGCGGTAATAGTGGCAGGTAAGGTAAATAACACTGAATGTTACAGACAGGTCACACTGTGTTACAAAACACTATTAGAATAAGTGAGTGTCATTAACAAAAATATCTATTCACTGTGATCTGGTGTCAGCTGAACTTGATGTAAAAGTATAATAGTAAATGAGGATTTGGGGAGTTTTTCTAATCTGAATCGAGGGTGGAAGGACAGACGGTGTTGTATGCTGTACAGATTGTATATATATGTTTGAAACTGGGCTAAAGAAATCAAATGGACTTGGCTTTGTTATGAAAGAAGAAACTATTCCATGTAAACGGTGTGTCAAACAGAGCTTGTTATTCAACACCGTCTCACCAGTGAGGTGATGTTATGCCAGAGGTGAGGAGATGAAGTTTTAGTCGAGCAGTTGATGAGCAACTTCCCAAAGTCTCACTGTTTCCTACGAGACCTTTGACAGGGTTGTTCTTCTACTCAGGACAGAGTTTGGTAGCAGCTCTCCATCAGACAAGCAGCTTCTGACCATCTATGACCTGGACAACAAGTTCATCGCCTACAGTGCCTCCTTTGATGACGTCGTAGATGTGGTGGCAGAGTGGGGCTCCTTCTACATCCTCACCAGAGATGGAAGAATGTCTGTTCTTCAGGAGAAAGACACACAGACCAAACTGGAGGTGAGTCCAGAGTGGAGGGCCCTACTGCACAAGCAGGAACCGTAATGAAAAGTTCGGTCCTTTTTATAAATCAAATGGATCAGGGAGCAGGCTTGACTCCTCCTTGTTTGTCTCTTAAGATGCTGTTTAAGAAGAATCTGTTTGTGATGGCCATAAACCTGGCTAAGAGCCAGCACCTGGACAGTGACGGTCTGTCAGAGATCTTCAGACAGTACGGGGACCACCTTTACCTTAAGGGAGACCATGATGGGGCCATCCAGCAGTACATCCGGTAATTGCATCACTAAACATTTTCCAGTGCTGAAACTGTTGTCTAAGGTTGGATGTTAAACGTCAGGGTTCAACGGGTAAGTGGGTCAGACATCTATCTACATGCCCAGAGTCAATCTTTAGCGCTGGTCAAATAACAACAAAGACCAAAATGAATTGTCATGTTTAATCTTTATTGAAGTAAATTAATATGCCAACCAACTGAACTGCTGTTTCCAGGATGATCCAAAGACTCTCTTGCACGTCAGCCAATACATTTTGTCTTTACCTGCCGCCATTTTTCTCTTGAATGCCCAATTCAGAGAATTCCAGTGAGAAGGAAGGCTCGCTCCTCATCTCTCAGAGAGAGAGCCATGATGATGATTCTGTGGTCTTAATTCATTTACAATGTCACTTGGCTGTTAAACTTATTGCTCTAAAATCGCCCAGCTGTCAGAGACTGGGTTGCTGATCACTCTCCCCATTGATAAAACCACTTTTAAAACATCACTCTTTTCCCACAGCACCATTGGGAAACTGGAGCCATCGTATGTCATCAGGAAATTCTTGGACGCGCAGAGGATCCACAACCTGACCGCATATCTGCAGGCCCTGCACAGACAGTCACTGGCCAACGCAGACCACACCACACTGCTGCTGAACTGTTACACCAAGCTGAAGGACAGCTCCAAGCTGGAGGAGTTCATTAAGGTGACTGACCAGTAGGAGTAAGGGATGAACTACTAAGATGGGCTGCAGTAACAATACAACACATAGTTTAAAGGTTACTTTCTTAACAATCAGGTCACTAATTGCTGCCATATAACACCATTGTCTTCCTGCTCCGTATTTCAACAGAGTAGTGAAAGTGAGGTCCACTTCGATGTTGAGATCGCCATCAAGGTTCTTCGGCAGGCCGGCTACCACAGCCATGCTGTCTTCTTGGCTGAGAAACACATGCACCATGAATGGTACCTGAAGATCCAGCTGGAAGACCTTAAGGTGAAGAAACATGCAAATACCATCCAATATTCTTTTTTCCCTGTTACGATTTCCAACAAATGTCCCACACCACTTCCTCTGAGTTAGAACTCAGTCTAGTCTAATCCGGTGATTGTTGTCAGTGTGAACACAAACTGCCAGTAGCCAAAGCAGGTGTGCAGTGCTGTCTGAAGTTTGACTGATGTTTCATCAAGTAGTTTAGCTGTGAGGTTGTCAGCTGTAAGACCTGTGAGGAGACCCAAGCTCAGCTCCTGTGTCTTGTTGCCACCTGCTATTTAATGTGAAGGGGGTTAGCCCCGAAGTTAGCAACAACTCCGGCTCAGGCTCACTTAAGGTGGACTGACCCTTAAGGTGGACCGGCTATTCTCCTTTAAGTAACGAGCCGCTCCTCTGAGTTTAGGGCAGCTCCTTTTTAACGTTTTTAATATTTCTTTAAACTGTTTGACTGTCGGCATTAATTGGTTAAATACTTATTAACGGTGAAATGGTTAAATATTAATATCCCTTCTTCAAACCATCTTTCATTTCATCTGGACAAACTTGGTTCTTACAATGATACACTCGGGGCCCAGTGAGCAGCTCTGGCCTGACTTTGTTGACATCTTATCCTAGCTTCAGTGTAAATGGCAGTAAAAGACAATCTGACATGGAAAATTAAGCAGTTAAAGCTACTTTCTACATGAATATAAAATGTCTTTAACCACACATTCATTACGTTTGGTTGGCCTACACAACAGTCTTAGAACAGGCCATTTTATTACAGCAGTGAGAGGTGAAACATTGTTTTAGAAAATGAATTTACACTTTGCCAAATATCACATCATTTAGATGAGCAGCCATTAAAATGACCAACATGGATACAGTTTAATATGCAACAGTCTCTTCCTAAATTTCAATCTTCATTCATGCCAACTGCATAGATGAATATATTAATATCAAGCAAAATGCTTTACATAGTCAAGTCAACCTGGTGCACTGGGTGTACTGGGCAACGGTTTTGGATTGCAATAGTTACAATCGCCACCATTGTAACAAGTGGTGGCGAGTGTTTATAGTCTATTATAGTCATTATTTAAGGCGTCAACGGCAAAATGTACAGTCTTTATCCTTTCACAACATTTGTATCTCACTGCTCTCCATCTCGCTCACTCCTGTCTGAATGAAAACAAGCATCGCTTTAACAGATACATTAAGTCTTTATGATTCCCTCCAAAACCCAGAACTATCAGGAAGGGCTGCGTTACATTGGACGTCTGCCTTTTGAACAAGCTGAGAGCAACATGAAACGTTATGGCAAAACACTGATGCACCATGTTCCTGAAGGCACCACGCTGCTCCTGAAGGGTTTATGCACCAACTACCAACCCAGCGGAGAAGCTGCTGAAAGAGACAGCCTGGGTAGGGGTCGGGCCAACAAGGTCAGTCTGCAGGGCTTCTGGTTTCCTTTGTGTTTAAGAAACTCCTGTCATTTTCAGGTGATTTTCTTATTGCCTGTCCATATTTGTTTTGTTATAAGGCCAACTCCGAGGAATTCATCCCAATTTTTGCCAACAACCCTCGGGAGCTGAAAGCCTTCCTGGAACACATGATGGAGGTGGACTCCCGTTGTTCCCAGGGAGTGTATGACACACTGCTGGAGCTCCGGCTACAAGACTGGGCACACGAACAGGACCCTGTGGTCAGTCCATAACGCGCAAACTAGCTATTAATCCTTACATATATATACAGTCAGGGCCATAAGTATTTGGACTGAGACACAACTCTAATGGATTTGAAACTAATCAGTCAATATGTGTTGAAGTGTAGACTTTCAGCTTTAATTCAATGCATATAACAAAGAAATCACAATAACCGTTTAGGAATTACAGCCATTTCTACACAGTCATCCCCATTTTCAGAGGCTCAAAAGTAATTGGACAAACTAAAATAATTGTGAATATCATTATTTTTAATACTTGGAGGAAAATCCTTTGCAGTCAATGATTGCCTGAAGTCTGGCACCATAAACATCACCAAACGGTGAGTTTCCTCCTTTGCCAGACCTTTTACTGCAGCCTCTGCCTGTTTGTGGGTTTTTCTGCCATTAGTTTTATCTGAAGTAAGTGAAAAGCCTGCTCACTTGGGTTGAGATCAGGTGACTGACTTGGCCATTGAAGATTATTCCATTCCTTTGCCATAAGAAGCTCTTTGGTTGTTTTCACATTATCTTTTGGGTCATAATCCATCTGCACTGTGAGGCGCTGTCCAATCAGTTTTGTAGTATCAAGCTGAATCTGAGTAGATAGTTTAGCCCTAAACACCTCAGAACTCATCCTGCTGCTTCTATCAGCTGTGACATCACCAATGAACACCAGTGACCCAGTTCCATTGGCAGCCATACATGCCCATGTCATACTGCCTCCACCATGTTAAACAGATGATGTGGTATGTTTCAGATCATGAGCCGTTCCTTTCCTTCTCCACACTTTTCTCTTCCATCATTCTGGTACAAGTTCATCTTGGTTTCATCTGTCCAAAGAATCTTTTTCCGAAACTGGTCAGGCTTTCTCAGATGTTTTCTGTTAAAGTCTAATTGGGCCTTCCTGTTCTTTAGTGTCACCAGTGGTTTGCACCTTGTCGTAAACCCTCTGTATTTAGATTCACTTGACTCTTGATTGTAGACTTTAACAATGGCACGCCTACCTCCTCCAGAGTGTTCTTGACTTCGGTAGATGTTATGAAGCGGTTTTTCTTCACCAAGGTAAGAATTCTGCAACCAACCACTTTAGATGTCTTCTGTGGTCTTCTGGGCCTTTTGGTGTTGGTGAGCCTGCCAGTGCATTCCTTCTTTTGAAGAATGTACCAAACTGTTATTTGGCCAATCCTAATGTTTCTGCTATCTGACTGAAGTTTTTTTCAACATAATAATGACCTCCTTCACTTGCATTGACACCTCTTTGGTCCGCATGCTGAGAGTTCCAAGGACCAGCTACCAACTGCAAATTCTGAAATTTTGAATCCTAAAGTCTGCATCATTTGTTATGAAATAGTGACAGAATAGGCCACATCTGGCCATGAAACAGTTTGTCAGACAGCTGTTCAATTACTTTTGAGCCTCTGAAAATGTGGGGGGCTGTGTAAAAATAGTCGTAATTCCTAAACGGTTATTGTGATTTTTTTGTTATATCCATTGAATTACAGCTGAAAGTCTACACTTACCTACCACATATTGACCTGCGTAGTTTCAAATCCATTGGAGTCGTGTAAGAGGCAAAATTTGAAAAATTGTGTCACAGTCCAAATACTTATTGCCTGACTGTATATATAATACATGCAGATCGCTGTGTGGTTATGCCAATCCCAAAAAATTCGAAGGCTTTGCAGAAATTTAGTTTAACCAGGGAACAATAATTTCAACTTTTTTTTCTGATTCATATGTTTGGTAGAGGAAAAAGGTCCTGCAGGGGGAAGCCGTGTCCCTGTTGAGGAGTGACAGCACTGTGTTCGATAAGGCCCTGGTCCTCTGCCAGATGCACAACTTCAAAGAAGGCGTCCTCTACCTTTATGAGAAGGGTAAACTGTAAGTGAGAGAACAGTGTATGAATATGTATGAATGTACCTATATATAAATATCTATCTACATGATTTGCATTCTTGTGCAGGTACCAGCAGATTATGCACTACCACATGCAGAATGAGGAGTATGGGAAAGTGGTAGAGGCCTGCCAGCGCTATGGGGATCAAGAGGGTTGCCTATGGGAGCAGGCGTTGGGATACTTTGCCAGGAAAGAAGAGGACTGCAAGGCCTACATCAGTGAGGTCCTACTTCACATAGACCAAAACAACCTGATGCCTCCATTACTTGGTTAGCTGCTGGATGTTTTACTTGATGCTGCGTGCGATCCTTTTTGGGTTTTGAGATTTCTTAGCGTCAGTAAGATGTTGTTTGATAAGAAGCACATGATTACAGCCATGCTTTTTCTGCTGCCGTAGTGGTGCAAACACTGGCACACAACTCGACAGCCACTCTCTCCGTCATCAAGGACTACCTCATCAATAAGCTGCAGAGGGAGAGCCAGCAGATAGAGGACGATGAACGCAAAATCCACCAGTACCGCGAAGAAACGGCTCACCTCCGCTCTGAGATCCAGGAGCTCAAAACCAGGTGGGTCACATGAAGGATGGGATTACATATGTATCATTCCCAAGTATTTCATTGATTATCACCTAGATAATATGACAATATGACTGTAAATCTTTGTATTTCTACACAGTGCCAAGATATTCCAGAAGACCAAGTGTAACATGTGCAACAGCCCCCTGGAGCTGCCGTCTGTTCATTTCCTGTGCAGCCACTCCTTCCACCAACACTGCTTCGATAGCTACGCCGAGAGCGAGGCCGAGTGCCCAACATGCACTCCAGAAAACCGCAAAGTCATGGACATGCTGCGTGCCCAGGACCAGAAGCGTGACCTGCATGACCACTTCAACAGACAGGTGACAATACTTGAGCTTTGACTGGAAGAAACGATAGAAGTTGCGTGTTCACCCTCTAAACACTCTTGGAATGTTTGAGTTAATACAAGTTCTTGTGTCTTCTCTATGGTTTTCAGTTACGCAGCTCTAATGATGGTTTCTCTGTCGTGGCTGACTATTTTGGTCGAGGAGTGTTCAACAAACTGACTCTGGTCACCGACCCACCTGGCAGCAAAACCGTCGGGAGCCTGGAAGTGAACCTGCAGAGAGACCTTCTCGTCCACACCAAGAGAAATTGCTGAAAAGCTCAGCTTGTGATGACTGTTTGAATCCTACCTGAGCAGGCACTTTGTGTGCAGCCTCACATCAGGACAGCCTCTCCACCGTATGCTTTGCCGCTTCACGCTGGGGTGCCACTTTATTTAGCAGTGAATGCAGCTGCCTGCTTTTAGAAGCTGGGATGAACCTATTTGCATTGTGTTTCTAGTCATGAAGCACTGGGGACTGTATAAATGTACTCTAGTTAAAAACATGTCATACTGTGTCTTAAACCTTGCTGAATAACACCTTTTTTGAGAATTTTTCTTTCGATGCTTTTGCTTGTACTAATTATAAATCTTGCACATAACACTCAAAAATAGGTTAACCGTCTCATTGATGGATGAAATTATCTGATGTCTGCCACTCTAATGTGAGGATTCAAATTGTGAATAAAATCGTTATTAAGTGAATTTCTTGATATAGCATTGTCTGTGGGTCTCATGGGTTATGGGTCATATGATGAAATCATATATTACATTACTATATGATTATCACATCACATGAACAGTTGTCAACTATGACATCCAGGATATGTATTTCAGCTGAGTGTTACTTGCGCTGGCTCTTCAGAACAACACCTGTTCAAACCCTGTTCTGTGATGCACTTGGAAAAATGCACACTGGTCCATGAACTTGAAGGTCCACTTTTGTGCTTATACCAAGTGACACCTTAATGTAGGTCTAGCTTCTCTTGCTGCTGCGTTGTTTTTATCTGTGTTTTTGATGGTAGACATTTTTTCTTCTTCAAAAGCTGAACGGGTTTCTCCATTATTAGTCACAATGAGAGAGGCCTTTCTTGATCTTTGCAAAGAGAATAAGATTATTCATTCCTTTTAAATGTCATGAAAGAGTCATATTTATGCACATAAATTGAACTATAACACATTTTACATCTTCTTACTGCTTTAGATAGAATATCTGTAAAATATGTTTATTTCAGAATACCAGTGTACAGGTCAAGAGTACATTCTTTATAATGAAAAGACAAAATTAAGTTTAACTGAATCAATTAATTTAAGGAGCCATGTGGTTTGCTCTCGCTTTACCTGGAAGTGTCGTCATTCAATTTACGCCCACTATCTGGACGTGGACCAATTAACAGTAGCCAGAAGTTTTTCGACGTCACTCATCTCACGTGGACCAATCACGGTGCAGTGCGTGGAGAGCGATGGGCGGGTTCTGGATTGGACAGTCATTGCCGGTTGTTGCACCAGGCGTTTAGACAGCTGGAGTTAATTACCGGACAAAAGGGGTTTTCCCTTTCAAAACAAGAGCACATCAATCGTCTCTGCCAGTACAAATATTCAAACGCTTAAGCGTTAGCCCTTTAATAACAACTTTGCTGTAATTGTGAAGTGATATGATGTTATCGCACTGTACACCTTTCCCTGTGTTTGTTTTGCTAGCTTTATTTATTGGGTCCTAAAAGGGTAATATAACTTTACTTTTAGAATGTCATTCACAGCTATTATTTTATTTTTAAATGCATTGCATAGTTACTTGGATCCCCATTTACTGTTATTCATTTTGAATTAGTGCCCAATAAAAAATAGCTAGTTGCAATACCTGTCTGTTAGGCTACGTTGCGTTTTGCACTTAAATGTTAACCGGAAACAGTATGTTTGGTTGTTGTTAGCTTGACAATAGTTTTTCTCCCAGCGCAGCGGCATCAGTGGATCCAATGAGGTGACGCCGCGTTCCGGGCCCGGTAGTTGAGAGCGAGCCGGTGATAAGAGGAGCGGAAAACGGCAAAGTGTGACACAAAGAGGCTCTGAATCAAGGCAAGACAAGGAAACGAACTTCAGAACCGCTCGGAGAAGCACACTCAACACTTGTATTTGTGGTCGGGTAGTAAGGTAAGTTGAGTTCCTGCCACAGCTCAGTGTGTCACTCATGCTTTCATATTGATGGATGTCAGACAGTGAGCTAGCTAACGGTAGCTGTCAACTTATGTTGTGCTATTTTCTCCAACTAGTACCGCTAGCTTTTATCTGGAAAGGTCCAGAGCAGGTCCACATTGTCCGTTTGCGTTTGAATTGAACCGTTTAAAGTTTAACGATAAATACTAATCATTGTATCCAACGTGGCTGTAACGTTCTAGCGAATACACATCAGCAGCTTCTCCTACAACCAGCCACTTCATCCAAGTGATGTCCATAAGCTAAAGACCAGAGTGTTTTTACATTTAGTTTTATTCCAGTGAGGCTTTCACTTCATCCATTTTGCATTCATGCGTCACAGTCTCACCTGGGCGAACAGAAGTTTCTCCCTGAAACACACAATGTTCTGGTTTTGATGTCACGGTACTGAATCTGAAGCTCTTGCTACAGGATACATCTGCAGCTTTGAAAATGATCCCATACTTCCCTGTGAGTGCAGAGTGGTTCATTGTAGATATTAAAGCTTTAGACAACATCGCAGCTTGTGAATGATGTTAAGGCCACGTGTTTGGAACTGTCTACACCTATTGTGTGGGTGGGATCAGGTGCATTAACTGCTTTGAATATCCTTGGGCAAAGGCCATGGCACTACCTGTCAGTGGCACCGCTTTAGCTTACAGTGATCACAGCCATATTAGCACTGAAGAACCATGAGGAAACCGAAGCAATGGTTGGACATTTATCAAAAGACTGATGTAAATATCCTGTGTGAAGTTAGCAAAAAGGGCAGGTTTGGCTTATCAATGTTCCCCTCTGGGGTTGCACCTGCCCCACATAATGAGTGAAAAGTACAACAAGACTGGACAAAAGGTGTCTCTACAGTGCAGGTGGAAGGACAAAGAAGAGCTGGGGATTAAAGGTGTCCTGTATTGATGGTGGTGTGTGATGAGGTTGTCACGCATGTAGAGATTCAGTTGATTATAATGTTTGATCTGTTCATCATACAGCTCATCATGCTGGAAAGGAAGCTGGCGCCACTTGTTCTCTTCGGCCTTGTTCTGGCGATGTTGCCCTCTCACACAGGTAATGTGATCCATCAACATATTTCCCTAACATGAAGCCCTGGTCGTAGTGGTGATCGGTGCAGGTAAAGACACACAGATCGTTTAGCACCAGTCTAGTTTTACAACACTGCCACACTTCATACAGCCGTTATCGATCAGTGTTTAACCCTAACCCGTTGGTGTTCATGTCTTTATGTAACTTTGTGTCTGCAGTGACTGTAGCCGTCATGTCCATTGACCTGGGCAGTGAGTGGATGAAAGTAGCGATAGTGAAACCTGGTGTGCCGATGGAGATTGTTCTCAACAAGTGAGTGTCACTGAGTGTTTGCCGTGATCATGGTACAGTGAGCGTACACACCTGGCTTGCCCACACCCAAGTTTTCTATTTCCATGTGCATACAGAGTGAAAGTACGTTTCGGAGCTCAACACAATGTCTGCTGTGTTTTTCTTCAGGGAGTCAAGGAGGAAAACACCCACGAGCGTATGTCTGAAGGAAGATGAAAGACTTTTGGGAGACAGTGCCCTGGGAATGGTATGACTTCTTCTCAAATGTCCGGAATTGAGTTTGATGGAATATCTGCGTAATCTCATGAATATCCTTTATGCTGTCTCATGGTTCAAATGACCTCAAACTATCTTGTCCTTGTATGCTATTAATGGTCACCTATTGGATATGTTTCAGTCTGTGAAGAACCCCAAAATGGTTTATAGACACCTCCAAGGCCTCCTGGGCAAAAAGCATGATAACCTCCAGGTGGCGCTCTACCAGAAACGTTTTCCTGAGCACCAGCTGCTGGAAGACCCAGTGAGAGGCACAGTCTACTTTAAGAACTCGGAGTAAGTCTCTTTACTCCGTTTCCCATCATGCAATACATGCTATCTGAAATCATTTGTCTGTTACTGTAAAATAATTTGCATGGTAATCCCCTGACCTCAGAAGTCATAAGGGTGGTGTGTCTGTCATTTAGTTTCTACATGGTGTATACAGTAGAACTCCCTACAGTATCGATGCACCTCACTGATGATGAGGCACTGTAGCCTTTAGAGTTACGATAGCAGTTGTCAGAGCAGCACCTGCAAAACGTTATCAATAGATTGTGGTTGGGACTGGGTCATCTAATCTGGCTCTGTGTGGTTTGTTCTGCCAGAGAAATGCAGTTCACACCAGAGGAGCTCCTCGGGATGCTGCTCAATTATTCTCGTGGACTCGCTCAGGACTTCGCAGGTCAGTTTGCTCTCTGAAGAAGATGCATCACTGAATGTTTGAATATGTGAAGCATCTATTAAGTTCTTCCTCCTCCTGATCACAGAACAACCAGTCAAAGATGCAGTGATCACCGTCCCTGCCTTTTTCAACCAGGCAGAGCGCAGGGCGGTCCTGCAGTCTGCACAGATGGGAGGCGTAAAGGTCCTTCAACTCATCAACGACAACACAGCCGTGGCCTTGAACTATGGGGTGTTCAGGAGGAAAGACATTGACAACACTGCTAAGGTGCACTTCCAGCATTCTTCCCAAAGACGTGTTAAGAATCATCCTGATGATATTCTATATTTCTCTTATTATTAACAAATCCCATGTGCAGATCCATAATAACAATGTATGTACCTAGCAACCAGGTCTGAGCGTTCGTGGACTATGTAGGCTGAGACTCATTCTCTGACCTTATTGGAGCTACTGTATGACATGTGCTCAGTGTAACTGGAGCTGTGATGCTGGAGGGGCACAGCTAAAGAGATGCTGTCCACTCAGGTGCTCTTTGGGTACGCTCGACTGGATGGCGGCCGATATGCAATAGAACATTTTCAGATGGAAAGCATTTGTTTATAGTCTTTTATTAAAGATCATAAAGTAGGCTACTAGCACACCGTCCGTGAAATGAATCTCTCCAAGTGCAGACCAGATTCTACTGTGCATGTGTTGGACCACAATGATATGATGCCACACCTCTCTATTTTACAAAGTAGGGAAGTCAGAAAGTATTGAGAGACAGACGAGCACATTGTTGGTTTTGTTGAAAATAACAAATATAGAACATCCACAGCTTTATCCTTGAATGTATCTCGCCATTAGGTAGAGCAGTGCATGATGAGAATTCCCACTGTATCTGCCACTGTAGGAAAACAAGCTCATCTGAGTGACTACAAATTGCTTAAAGTCTGATGTTGTTCCCTTTTCAGAATGTGATGTTTTATGACATGGGCTCAGGCAGCACAACGGCCACCATCGTCACTTATCAGACAGTCAAAACCAAGGAGGCTGGGACCCAGCCCCAGTTACAGATCCGAGGAGTCGGGTGAGTCCAGCATTGTGGCTTAGTAGTGTTGACTGTCTGTTGGTAGTGAGTGAAATGGTGCATAACAATCAACACTGTGCAAAAAATAGAAACTTAAAATTCACAACAAAATATATAATAAAGTGCACAAACAGATAACGGTACTATAAACAAGTATAATGTAAGTGTGATGTAAAAGTGTCAAGTGTATTTAAATATAGTAACATAGAAGGGATGTGCAGGGGAGTGTAGCGGTAGGAAATTGTCCTGGGGATGACAGAGTCAGTGGGGGTCCAGGGCTTTGTTGAGGAGCCCGACTACAGAAGGGAAGAAACTGTTCATGTGGCGTGAGGTCTTGGTCCTGATGGACCGCAGCCTCCTGCCAGATGGAAGGGGCACAAACGGTTTATGTTATATTAAGGGTGAGAGGGGTCGGCTACACTCTTTCTTGCTCGCTTCAGGGTCCTGGAAGCGAACAAGACTGAAGTTGTCCTAGTTTAGTTTAGTTTTTTGTACAGAGCAGATGTTACAATGTGGTTTGTGGATGGACAAAAATATAAATCCAATATTTTTCAGTGGTTAAAAAGAAGGGAATAACTTAAAAGTGTGTTTTAAGATTGGGAAGGAATCCAGATTTGTCCGTAAGCCAGGGTCCTGTATCACAAGGCATGTTCATCTTAGTCCAACACTGAGACCTGTGGGTTATTCAGTCAGGTAAAATGTATACATTATAATCTCACAATTAGGATGTGATCCACTTAAATACTGTTTGAAGTCTGACTTTTTCTGTTGCCAAAGCAGAGAGCAAAAGTACTGAGAGTCTGTGGGCAAAAGGGGCTCAAAGAATTAAACCTAGGATCCGGTCTACCTGATGGAAATGTTGCATGTATAATTCATTGACCTGATTAACAGTTCATGTTTTTTTTTTTTTTTTTTTCAATAAAAGACAATAATGGGCACATGTTGTATTTCTGATGAGTCTAAAGATTTAATACAACGTTGTCCTCTGTTATCCTGAGCTGCCGTGTTGGAATAAGAGAATCTGAGTTTATAAACGCTGCCCCAGGAGCCAAACTCTGCTGAGGAAGTGTTTAGTACTACTTGCTCAGGTAAAACCAGTATCTGAAAACTGATACATCAAGCTTAAGTACACTCAACATGGACCAGGAGCTGGTGTGCTGATAAAATCCCCTCCGCACACTCGGCCACCCACTTAAATGTATGGATAAAGATGGTTGAGGGTAAAGGAATAATTCTCAGGTTTTATGACAGAACCTGGGTTTTGTGGTGAAATTCTGTCTTTCTTTTTCTTGATGGGTGGGAGTTTTAATGGCTGATCCTACCGGAGCCATTAAAGCTCTTTAACATCCACAGATAAGACCATCTGAGTCTTTAAATGTAAAAGATAGTAAATGCTTGTGGTTTTTGATTGAGCGGATTGAAACCCCCCCCCAAACCACATGTCCTCAGTCTAAGGTGTTCTCTCTTGTTCTGGATGTAGGTTTGACCGTGGACTGGGGGGCTTTGAGATGGACCTGCGTCTCCGGGACCACTTGGCCAAACTGTTCAACGAACAGAAGAAGAGCAAGAAGGATGTGAGGGAGAACCACCGGGCCATGGCCAAGCTTCTCAAAGAGGCTCAGAGGCTCAAGACGGTGCTCAGTGCAAATGTGGATTTTATGGCCCAGGTGAGTCCAGGGACGTGAACCCGCACCAGCTTGCTTGTTGTGCGTCGGAAACCAAGTTCTCCAAATTTTAAGACGAATATTTTCAAAATCTTAAATTCCTTGTTTTCAAGGTGTTTGAAATGTTGCAGTCTCTTGGTATTTCTATGAGAAGTCAGATCAGTGATAGACTCCTAATAGATGGAGCTCCTGGATGCAGCACCACTGCAGTGAAAGAAAACGTGCTGTGTTTTTTTTCAGGTGGAAGGTTTGATGGATGACATTGACTTCAAAGCTAAGGTGACCCGGACTGAGTTTGAAGAGCTGTGTGCTGATCTCTTTGAAAGAGTGCCGGGTCCGGTGCAGGATGCTCTCGCCACCGCAGAAATGAAGCTGGTTAGTATCGTCAGTAGACGTCTCATCCAGTGCAGCTTGTTTGTCCCACACGACAGGATAAGATGAAACTTTGGGGATCCCTGGATGTCACTGCAGACGCAGGATACAGGAAAGTTAGATAGAAAGTGTATGGACTCCTATATACATATGATATGGTATTGTCGTGTAGCCAACCACTTTGTAAAGAAGATTAACTGCCAGACACAAGATGTCTTTGTCATTTGAAAAGTTTGTGTGCACTGGAACTTTCATGATTTCACATCACACTCATACTGGACCCTGATTGGCTGCCAAGCTAGTTGTGATGTCTTAAAACCTGCAGGTACATACTGTACATGTTGAACTGGTATTTAGGGTGAGCACAGAGAAACCATCATTCTGCACATGTTTGGATGGGAATTATTTTTGCCTACTTGTCCTTCTGTCTATATTTGTTTTTGTCTTTTATGCTGAAAGGTCAGATAACCGGCCCACCTAGGGTGTTGGTGTTGTAATATGCTCCACTTTACTTCATTTGTATTGTCTTTAATGTATTTATTCTATATTTCTGAGATTGTGCTTATTGACCATGTATTATTTGTTGTTGATGCTGATTTGTTGGTTTCCTATTTTATTTTTTTTAAATTGTCAATATATTTTTGGGGACTATGTTAAATACAACAAAATGTGGTTTGATTGGAAAATGAAGTGATGAGTGGCACTAAAGCAAAACTCATTTTGACAAAATGTTTAGGTCATTTGCATCTTAAGCTGTTTGGACAGATGAAATGTGAATTATTTTTGAAATGATGAGCAGTGAGTACAAATGAATGGATGTTTGCATCACTGCTGGGAATCTGAGTTCTTATTTCTGCCAACAGGATGAAATTGAGCAGGTGATTTTAGTAGGTGGCGCCACCCGTGTCCCCAAGGTTCAGGAAGTGCTGCTCAAAGCTGTGGAGAAGTAGGTGTCAGCACACAGAATAACTTTACCTTTCATTTGAGATATATTGTACATATTTAATAGTATTTTTATATATTCTTATTGTAATTCTTCTATTCTATATTTATGTTTCTTGACTTTTATTTAATAGTTGTATTGTTTATGCACCAAATCAAATACCTGGTATGTGAAAACCTACTTTGCAATTAACAGGCTTGTGATGATTAGAGAAAGCTGAGTTTTACCTCAGCAGGTTCCGTTGGATTGAGAGGAGCTGCAGCTGTAATGGTGTATTTGTCTGTGCAGGGATGAGCTGGGGAAGAACATCAACGCAGACGAGGCAGCAGCCATGGGCGCCGTGTACCAGGCCGCAGCCCTCAGCAAGGCCTTCAAGGTCAAACCTTTCCTGGTGCGAGACGCAGCGGTCTTCCCCATCCAGGTCAGTGCAGGTCCTTCACTGCCTCGGGCTGCTGGAGTCTGAATAACATCCCCTTTGATGGATGTGCAGGGTGTTTTTATGTACTGTCCCTCATTTGTACATTGTTGCCTTGTCTTTTTGAACAGGACTAAAATCCATATAGGATGCATTGTTCAGTTACAACATTAGATGTAAAAATACATCCTGAATCGAAGCCGTGTTAACGCCATGTTATTTAACTCCATCAGGTGGAGTTCACACGAGAGACGGAGGAGGAAGAGGGGATCAAGAGCCTTAAACACAACAAGCGCATCCTCTTCCAGAGGATGGCGCCCTACCCCCAGCGCAAGGTCATCACATTCAACCGCTACAACGCTGACTTTGATTTCTACATCAACTACGGCGACCTCAGCTTCCTCAGTCAGGACGACCTCAGGTTAGTTAGCTGCTAGCTACGTTAGCAGTGTTAATGACTTCGCTGAACGGATAGTAATAAAAAAGCAACCAGTGTACAGAAAACGTTTTATTATGGGTTATAGCATTCTACTTCAAATGTATTCTCCTCCCATGTTGCTTTTGGCAATCGCTGTGTTCCGTGATGATGTGAATGAAGCCCTGCTCTCCTCTCTGCCTGTGTTTCACAGTGTGTTTGGCTCTTTGAACCTGACCACAGTCAAACTGTCTGGAGTAGACGACAGCTTCCAGAAGCACACAGACGCAGAGTCAAAGGGCATCAAAGCCCATTTCAACATGGATGAAAGTGGGGTGCTGCTGCTGGATCGGGTCAGTCACACAGTCACTCTACCAAACCTGTAACTGGTCCGGTAGCTCCTGTTTGTTGTCAGGGCTCAGCATTTCAGTGTTTTTACCTTCTGGTATGTCAGACTTCCAAACAATACATGCATGTGTGATTCTAGACCTGACACACACACACACACACACACACACACACACACACACACACAGCATGAAATAATGGCTGTACAAGAAGCGGGGGGGACACGTGTCAAATCTACTATTTTTTTTTGTTTTATTAATAAACTTGAATAATCGCACAATCAAAACATTTTCATTTGTATCAATGAAGATTTTAATGTTATTATTGTCGTCCACAGGTGGAGTCTGTGTTTGAAACCATTGTGGAGGAGAAAGAAGAGGAATCAACATTAACTAGTAGGTTTTGCAAACAGATCTGTAACATCCAAAATCTATGATCAGTGTTAGAAAAGCAGCACTTCAGCTTTTTTTTTTTTTTTTTTTTTTTTTTTTTTTTTTTTTTTTTTTTTTCGTGGAGACCACACAGGAATGGTCTCCGGATGCTTTACTGTTGGCATGACACAGGACTGATGGTAGCGCTCACCTTTTCTTCTCTTCGGAAAGTGTTTTTCCGAATGCCCCAAACAATCGGAAAGGGAAAATGACTTTGCCCCAGTCCTATTCCTGTACCTTTTGCAGAATATCAGTCTGTCCCTGATGTTTTTCCTGGAAAGAAGTGGCTTCTTTGCTGCCCTTCTTGACACCAGGCCATCCTCCAAAAGTCTTGGCCTCACTGTGCGTGCAGATGCACTCACATCTGCCTGCTGCCATTCCTGAGCAAGTTCTGCACTGGTGGTGCCCCGATCCCGCAGCTGAATCAGCTTTAGGAGACGTCCTGGCGCTTGCTGGACTTGTTGGGTGCCCTGAAGCCTTCTTCACAACAATTGAACCTCTCTCCTTGAAGTTCTTGATGATCCAATAAATGGTTGATTTAGGTGCAATCTTATTAGCAATTCATCTGATCACTCCTCATAACATTCTGGAGTATATGCAAATTGCCATCATAAATACTGAGGCAGCAGACTAATATTTGTGTCATTCTCAAAACCTTTGTCCCCGGGTGTACTGCTCATCTGAGATGACTGCTTTGTAGCAGCTTTTAGAACGTTATTCAGGAGTAACACTTTGAAAGTGCTACATGTTTCACATGTAACGTGATTACTGACTACAGCCTGTCTTTTAGTTTATAGGACTCATTATTACTGACTAACTGAGCCTGCACTTTGCTCTCCTTCAGAACTGGGTAACACCATTTCCACCTTGTTTGGAGGAGGATCGTCAGAACCCGCCTCAAATGTAACTGAACCTATCCAGGTAATTGTAGCTCTGTATCAGTTAGGCAGGCTCAGGGGTGTGTTTATTAACCATACACAGATTTCACACTGCTGCACCTAGGTTTGACAACATATTGATGATGCTCAGACGTGCCCGGCCTGAGATTGTAGCTAACATTGTTTCCTGATTTCCCGTGTCCAGGACGAGGAGGAAGTGCTTCCAGAGTCTGGAAAGGACGGCAAGGAAGAAGACAGTAAGGTCGAGAAGGACGAGGTCGAGAAGGACGAGGTCGAGAAGGACGAGGCTGCCAAAGAGAAGCAGGAAGATGAAGAGAAAAGTGCAGGTGAAGAGAAAAGTCAGGAAGATGAAGAGAAAAGTGCAGGTGAAGAGAAAAGTCAGGAGAAGACAGAGGAGGCAGGAAACAAGACTGATGCCAAGGTAAGGTCTGTTACACATACTCCCTCTGAGGCTACATCCACACTACTACGAGTTTTAAAACAAAAACGATCTCCGTCCACACTGGAAACAAATATCACGTGACTCTTCACGTACACTGGGCTTGCGGGTGTGTGCCGATGTAAACAGGAAGTAGATTGGTTGCTTAGTTAAAAAAAATATGACCGAGTAATAAAGTAGTCTTTAATAATGAAAGGTCGTGTTTGATACTTAAGATCTTCTCTAAAATCTTCCTCTATAAACTCAAACACATTTCGTGGAACGTTTTTTTTTATTTGTCAGCGCTGTGGGTCTTGCTCTATCTCTCTCTCACACATCAAAGTTACTTTAAAATGAGCACTTGCACATAAAGCTTTACTAGATTATGATCCATAAATGTGGTCAACACACGTCTCACTCGTTTCCTCTGTCGTTGTTGTTCTCACTCGTAGCTCTGCTGGTGGCTGAAGTCTCTCCTACTGGAGAGTAATTACGGCTTTTGTACCCTTATTGGTTTATCTGCGGACTTCACAATAGTTGTGCAGAACAAAATTAGCATTAATAAGGACTGGAAAGTCCTCTGTTTTGTGTCCATTGTCCTCCCTAAAGCTGCTAACCGTGACTTCAGACGTCCGCTCTGTAGGTCTGATAACACCGCTGGTCACGCTGCTCACTGATCGCTCCAATAACAGCTGCTTCCTCCGTAATAATGCAGACTTTAACTGAACAACAGCTGCTATTAAAGACAACAAGGTCAGCAACACCTGTAATCAGGTGTCCATGTTGAATTAACCTGGTAGTCGATCGGTATTCAATGTTGTTGTTTGTGATCTTCCGGGAAACGGTCACGTGATAGCGGTGTGACGAATCAGGGAAGGACACGTCGTGACTGCTAAGAACCAATCAAGTAGCGAACACGTGTGTGGGCGTCATCGTTTCTAAACGTATCAGTCTTCGGGAGCGTTTTCAAACTCCTCCGTTTTCGGTGCTCAAAAACGCCGGCGTAGTGTGGACGCTCAGTGTAAACGTAGCAAACCGTATGTTTTCAAATGGAAACGTAGTAGTGTGGACGTGGCCCGAGAATCCCTTTGATGTGAATTAATCATTCGACTGTCTGTGGGGTGGGTCTGCGCAGCACTTGGGGGAAATCTATATTCAAAAATAATAACCGACTTGGTGTTGAAAGTAACCACATGTCTGCTGGTAAAGGACGAGGATGGAGAGAAATCTGGGAATGCTGAGGCAGAGAAGGATGCAGAGAAAAAGGCAAAACCTCAAAAAAAGAGCAAGATTGCTGAAGACGTCTTGGTGGAACTCGTCATCAACGACATCCTGAACCCCACGGCAGATGATGTCACTTCCTCTAAGAAGAAGTAAAGCAGCGATTTCTATTTCTGTCAGCTCTCGTGTTTTTTTGGTTCTCCATTTTAGACGGACCATTCTTTGTATCTTTTCAGGCTGCAGGATTTGACAGACAGAGACCTGGCCAAACAGGAAAGGGAAAAGTCACTGAACAGTCTGGAAGCGTTTATCTTTGAGACACAGGTGAGCAACATGTTTGAGCTTTATCTTTTTATTTTAAAGAAATTGTAGTTGCCAGTGCAGCTTAGCCAACATCGATCCCAGATGTTAAATCCTTTAATGTAAAGATCCAACCGGTGTAGTCAGGAAGTAGGCTAGAGAGAAAAGATCTCACACACAATACTTTGGTTCTTCCTCCAGGATAAGCTGTACCAGGAGGATTACCAGCTGGTGGTGTCTGATGAGGAGAAGGAGCAGCTCTCCTCCAAGCTGAGCGAGGCGTCTGAGTGGATGGACGAGGATGGCTACGCGGCCACCACCAAGCAGCTAAGAGAGAAGCTGTCTCAGCTCAAAAGCCTGTGCAAGGACATGTTTTTCAGGGTGGAGGAGCGACGCAAGTGGCCAGACCGCCTGGCTGCCCTGGACAGCATGCTCAACACTTCCAGCTTCTTCTTGAGGTGAGAGCTGAAAGGAAGGGGGCGAGATGTGAGCTCAGTATTTTTGTGTTGACTAATTTTTCTTTTTCTTTTAAAGGAGTGCCAAACTGATCCCAGAGGATGACCAAATCTTTACTGAAGTTGAGCTGAATACGTTAGAAAAAGTGATCAACGAAACAACGGTAGGTGGTGAATGTGTTAATGTTGACATGCTGTCATCATACTACTACGGATAATTCCGGTTCATTAAAAGGGTACTCCGCAATCTTTAGTATCGCTTTTCAATTAAGTTAGGGGAGAAATGGAACAGAATAGTCCAAATTGAAGCAGCAGAGGAAGCCCTGACTGAAGTTTCTAGAATGGGTCAAATGCTACATTTCCCATAATGCATCTTACTATTGACTTTCTTTAAGTCCTCTTTGGCTGGTAAATGGCCTCATTGCTAAAACTCTATGATGCCAGATCATAATGTTACAGATTTATTGTCCTCATGAAAAACATTTTGCCTTATTTGTTTAAATTCTTTTTACATCCAGACGGCAATCTGAATCCAATGCTGTGGGGGAAAAATAAACGAATCCTGTGACTGTCACAGGACTGTAATAAACCCGACCACTCTTTTCATTCTACTTTTGCTAAGTCCTGCTAACGACTTTCATTGGAAAGAGTTGGCAACACTGGTCTGGGTTTTAAGGTTGGACACTTTTTTTAAATCTTTCGTACTCTCCATACCAACCCTAGCTTTAAAACGGTCCTTCCAGGGCCACAGAACACATTTAGAACAGTCTCCACAGGCCGAGTAGTTCTCCTTGTATTGAGTAAACTGACCTTCAGGCGTCAAATTGTCTGTCTTCTCCAGACGTGGAAGAATGTGACTGTAGCAGAGCAGGAGAAACGCTCTCCAATAGAGCGGCCGATCCTGTTGTCCAAAGACATCGAGTCCAAGCTGACTCTTCTGGATCGAGAGGTGAACTACTTGCTCAACAAGGCCAAGTTTGCTAAGCCCAAAGCTAAAGCCAAAGCCAAGAACAGCACCAGCTCTGATAAAAGCAGCAAGGCCAACAACACAACAGCCGAGGAGAAAGTCATCCCCCCTACAGAGGAGAGCACCGACACAAAGACAGGTGGGTCCAACAGCAGAACTCCCATCTGGCTGGTTATTGTTTCCATGTATGAGCTGTAATAAGGCTTAAAATAACTTCTCATGTATCGTTTCATAAATTCTAGAAAACCCAGAGGACGTGCAGCCGGGCGAAGCCCCGCCCACTGGAGAGAGCACTGTACACACAGACTCTGACAGCCAATCACAGCCCACAGAAGAAACCACAAGTACAGGTCGGTCTGCCAAACCTGTTGCTGATGATGCCGGAGAACTTTAAGGGGTGGACAAAATAATTGAAAAACATTCAATGTGGTCCAAAACATTAAACTGCAGGCTCCGAAATCTCCTCTGAACAGAATGAACTCCTCGCTGACACAAATCAAATGGAGCATTAGATTACTGCTGGACTATTGTAATAGATTATATATATATATATATATATATATATATATATGCTTGTCAAAAGTTCTGTTACCTTATGCAGTAACCATGTAAAGTCCAGGGGTCTCCTTTATGTGCGTAGGCTCCACACTAAATGTTTGCGTACGTTCAAAAGAGGAAGTGCACCTACGCCAAAACATATTCAGATTTATAAAACCATGCGTACGCCTGCCAGTGAGCTATTTCCTTTTATAAATCCCAAATCAACCTGTGAATGTGCGCAGCTGGTTCAGCCTCACATCCCGCCCTCTACACACCATATATGGTCAATGCAAAGCACCTTATGAATGTTGATGCATAAACATGAGTTGCTGATCACTACCGAGAGGAAGAACACTCGTTTACTCCTCGATCTTTCATTTACACAGTCCTCTCAGTCTTATCAGTCCTAACGGTTCCAGAGTATCTATCATGCAAATTAACACATCACGAGTTTCACCGTAGTATTTATATTTACAGCAATCGGACTGATTGCCTCCAAAATAATCGCGACAATCAGTGTATCCACCACTCGTTTAACAAAAAAAAAAGTTTGATTGGTGAACTTTATTTACTTATGTTTTCTTATGGCATTATGATTAGGACTGATGGCTAAGAATAAAGATATGGAGTGATCGTACGGGAGCTGTCACTGGCTTTATTTCCACACTTTGATCATTCACACAATCATTAATCGCTGGTGAAGCTTTGCCGGGTGAGTGGGTGACGGTCACCGCAGTGAGCTCCGATACATCAGAGCTGTTTACAGTGTGTTCAGTTGTGTTCAGCATGCTCTGTCACTATAGAATAAACCATAAATGAATCAATAAAGTTGTGTTCACTGCAGCAACAGTTACTGAAAATTCATATCGTACTTGGTAATATATGCCCAGTATTAGAAGATTATTGAAAACTAATGACGCTCTCTGTTCTTTAATGCTAGTCGACGGTATTTTACAGCTATATATATATATATATATATATATATATAAAAATTATGATGATCACGTTTAATTTCTACAATCCGGCTTCATTTCACCATCTGCGTCTCCAAAATGTTCGTACGCATCGGTCAGAGTTTTCGTACAGATGATCATGTTCTCCCTTCAAGTTTGTTTTTATAGATCAACTATGCGTGGGACATGGCGTACGCCTATTTCAGACTCCATTGTGTGCATACGCATAGTTTATAAATGAGACCCCTGGTGAGGTACGATACAGCAATGAGCTCATTCATCCTCCAGGGGGCCAACTCTGACAACATGTGGTTATTATTCTCACATGACGTGTAGAATCTGCTTTAAAAGCTTTACACCTGTTACTCGTTTTTTCCTGGTTGAACCTGAGGGATTTATTTTTATCAGTAAATAAGTTGATCTGTTCAGCAACTCTGGCGGTTTCACTTTAATTTTATCGTCTTTGGTTAAGAAAAACAAATAGTCTTCATATGATCTACATTTTTCAAGTACTTTAACAACTTAACATTGATCCCTTCTGGACAATAAACCGTAACAACAACATGACATGGAATGATCGTTTCTGTTGTAGTAATAAATCCTGCATAACAATGTGATGCAATTTATTTCATCTCATCCAAAGTAGCAGTCTGCTACTTTTTTGGTGCTGAAAGCGATGTACACAAAGCTAAAGGTCATTCTTCTCTCACTGACAGATTACAGACAGGCTTTGTAAAAGAACATGCAAATCTTATGATTCAATATTGATTCTATGAGTATTCGAACATCAGAAAGATGGTGAGCCTCTACTTAAACCATAGCAGCAGCTTTGTGTGCCCTAGTAGATCAGTAGTCATAGGCTCAGGTGACTCGGCACCTACACAGTGTAGAGAGGAAACCGATGCTCTACAGAGAGCGGATGCTCTTCTGCACTAATGAAGTGAGTTGATGTAACCCCACATACACACCCACAGTATTCATTTCCTTCTCTGCCCTCATTTCCAGGACCAACGGAGGAGGCCCAACCTGAAAACCACATAGGCGATGAATTATAACAGCTGGAACTGGACGGAAAAAAAAAATCACTATTTATTGACAGTGTATAAATATTTGAGTTCTTTCTCACTCCGTTTTTTCTGTTTGGTTTTTCTTTAATTTGGTCTTCATGTCCTTGTTTATTGAACTGCTGGAAGCTGATTGGATAAGGATTGGAGATCACTCATCTTGCCCCCCCCCCCCCCCCCCTCCTCTTCTGCGCTGTTCATCTCTTTTGTCTTTCATGGATTCTATAAGCAACGGACACGTAAACACCATGAAGAAGCAGTTCAACAAAATAAAGCCCAAGATTATAGATGCAGGTCCAGACAAAATACCTTCTCACGTCCAACAGAAGATCATCCATGCTGATGGAGAGGGAGGTGTATGCAGCACTCGGCCACATTCTAACTATATGGACACTTGACCAGGCCGAGTTCTGTTCTATTCTGGTTTGTCATTCATGGACATGCACTTTGTCTTATGCACTGAATCATCGACCACACTGTGTTGTTGTGAGGTTAGTATTCGTCCTAACACGAAGAGCACCACTAAATGGTCTTCATCACAGCACAGGGTGTTCTTCAGAGGATCCTCAATGGATCCCAATCCAGACTGGATTTGGCCACATAGTTTGCAGTTATGTTTGTAAACCATGACAGAAAGTGGAAGCACTTAATTTACAAATGGTGTATTTAATACTATTGGACGTACAGTCAGTTAATTTGAATAAAAAGCATCTTTAATCTGGTGAATCATAACATTAACTACAAATCTGTCATAAATATTGTTGGTATAATGGGAGGTCATACTGTGATTACTGGCTTTTAGAAGCAGCAGCCTCTACCAACATGTCAACTATAGAGAACGACGGCTGGTATCCTAGAGTGAAACGTCCAACATTACTCACCCCCTGTAGTTCATGTTGAGTTTAATGTTCCAATTATTGCTTGAATCATGATAACCTGACAGCAGCGTGTGCACCGGCCACTTTATTAGGTACACCTTGCTAGTACTGGGTTGGACCCCTTTTGCCTTCAGAACTGCCTTAATTCTTCGTAGCATAGATTCAACAAGGTGTTGGAAACATTCCTCACACATTTTGCTCCATATTGACATGATAGCATCACATCCACGATGAGAATCTCCCGTTCCACCACATCCCAAAGGTGCTCTATTGGATTGAGATGTGGTGACTGGAGGCTATTGGAGTACAGTGAACTCATCGTCATGTTCAAGAAACCAGTTTGAAATGATTAGAGCTTTGTGACATGGTGCATTATCCTGCTGGAAGTAGCCATCAGAAGATGGGTCCACTGTGGTCATAAAGGGATGGACATGGTCAGCAACAATACTCAGGTAGGCCGTGGCGTTTAAACCATGCTCAATTGGTACTAAGGGGCCCAAAGTGTGCCAAGAAAATATCCCTCCACCATTACACCAGCAGCCTGAA